>JAPKLY010000448.1:260491-363816 GCA_026898435.1 Prunella vulgaris | reverse complement strand
CATGATTCCGCTTTCTTAAGCGATGCGCCTTTAGAGGCATGATTATTTCATCTTTTTAGACGATGCGCCTTCTTGAAATCTCGATTCTTGAAGGCATGATTCTGCCTTCTCATGCGATGGGCCATAACCGGCATGATTATTTTGCCTTCTCAGGCGATGTGCCTTTACAGGCATGATTGTTCCGTCTTTTCAGACGATAGGCCTTTACAGGCATGATTGTTCCGTCTTTTCAGACGATGCGCCTTCTAGAAATCTCGATTCTTGAAGGCATGATTCCGCCTTCTCAGGCGATGCGCCTTTACAGGCATGATTGTTTTGTCTTTTTAGACGATGTGCCTTCTCGAAATCTCAATTCTTGAAGGCATGATTCCATCTTCTCAGGCGATGTGCCGTAATCGGCAATGATTATTCCGTCTTCTCAGGCGATGCGCCTTAATAGGCATGATTATTCCGCCTTCTCGGGCGATGCGCCTTAACAGACATGATTATCCCACATTCTCAAGTGATGCGTCTTTACAGGCATGATCATTCCGCTTTCTCAGGTGATGCACCTTTATAGGCATGATTACACTGCCTTTTCTGACGATGTGCCTTAATAGAACTATCAAAGACCTATTGACGTATTGAAGCCATCCTGCTAGCCAGTTTGGGGGCTGAAAGCGAAACTCCAAGCCCGGTGGAAAATGAAGATATAGAGGAGAGCATTGCTTTAAGATCTAACTCCGACTGAAGTCAAAGCCCGATCTGGGGGCTAATTTTGTGACCTGAATAATACAATATTGGGCCTCCAAATCGGGATCCACCAGAACCCGGTTTTACCACTAAATAGACCGAATTCCTCTAATGTAATAGTTTAGGCCTTTTTATGATAAAATGTAAAAGACCCAATTAGAATGGGCAATTAGGTCTTTTTGGCTTTTATACTTGGCTCTCTATAAATAGAGGGCATCCTTCTCATTTGTAATACACAATTCAAGATATAATACATACATAGGCTAGGGGGCTCTCTTTTGAGCACTCAAAGCCATATTCAAGGGAGGAGCTCTCAAGCTCTTCCCGCAGTGTTGTTGTTCATATTTACTTATTATTGTTTGTTATCCGAGAATCGGGAATACCCCTATAGCCACATAAATCCGCCCATATTGCCCGATAAATCGTTAACAACAGTTACGTTTGGTAACAAATATGATATTGCTGCAAAGAGTCCCTTATGGAAACTTCCTTTGATTATGACTGAAAGATGTTCTGATGGTGGAGATGATTTTAAGCGTTTCTTTGTTTTGTATAGTTTGTGTTCTTTTCTTTGTCCTACTGTGAATAGAAGTGTAAATCCTATTTTCTTTAAAGCATTAGTGGATGTAGACTCTATTTCAAAATTTGATTGGTGTACACTTGTATTGACGAGGTTGGCTGACTCTGTTTTGATGTACAAGAAGAGTGGTGTAAAAAATGTTAGTGGTTGTCTTATTCTTTTGCAAACCATATACTTTCACCGTTTGAAGTGGAGAGGTGTTTGTGAACCGACCTCTTTACCGTTAATTAAGTATTGGACGGATGAGAAAGTTAAGAAAAGATGTGGCCAAGAGTTTGAGGCTGGACGATTTGGGTCAGGGCAGTTGATTGAGGGTTATCCATTGACTAATAATGGAATTTTGGATTATTTAATGGCTTCAACATCAGAGTCAGAGAATGAGGATGATGATGAGCATGAGAAAGTTGGTGAGAAAGTGGGTGAGAAAGTTGATAAAGATTCTTTCCAGGTACATGAATTGTAATTTTATGTTCTGTTATTATTTAGTTGAGTAGTAATGATTTTTTTTTGATGTATATCTATTGTAATGTTGTATTATTTTGTGATATTTATCCAATTTGTAATTTGTCTTTTTTATTTTTCATTTATAATTTGTGTATTATTGTTATGTTCTTTGGGTATTTTTTTGTTCTCTTTGGGTATTACTGTCATTTTCTTTGGGTATTTTTTTATTCTCATTGGGTATTACTGTCATGTTCTTTGGGTATTAGTATTTTCTCTTTGGGTATTACTGTCATGTTCTTGGGTATTTTTTTATTCTCATTGGGTATTAGTGTTATTTTCTCTGGGTATTTTCATTATTATTTTTTCTAAGTTTGATTTTTTATTTCTTATATTATATTTGCTGGAAATTAAAGATTTGTTGTTGGCAATTCAAGGAGAAGCGAGATCATTTTCTATAACTTTTATGACTAAGGTTAAGATGTTTATGGATCATATTGGAAATGCAAATCCAAGCAGTACTTAGATTGATTCTACTCCTGAATCTGATGTCTCAGAGACTCAGAATTTTTTTATGAATCCTAAGCTTCATCAGTATGTTGATAAGCTTGTTAAGTATGTTACATTGATGAAGGAATTTGCTGCTTCAGCTCCCAATTTTGACTTGCTTACTCCTGATCCTGTTGTATTTGAAACTAATCTTACTAGTGATGAAGATTGGTTTGATGATGCTTTTTATGCAGATATTGTTGGAGATAGTGTTAAGTTGAATAAGGAGAAAAGAGATGTAGGAAAGGATTCTAGGAATGGGGAGGAGAGTGAAATACCTGTTAAAGTGAAGGATGTTTCTCAAAGTGATAAGGGTGTTCAGACTGATGTGGTTGAGTAAGCTGTTGATAAGGGTGTTCAGACTGATGTTGTTGAGGAAGTTGATGTTGTAATAGGTTCTGGTAAGTGTGTTCAGACTGATGTGGTTGAGAAAGTTGTTGATAAGGGTGTTCAGACGGATGTTTTTGAAGAAGCTGATCTTGTAATAGACTGTGGTAAGGGTGTTCAGATTGGTAAGTTTGAGAAAGCTGTTGATAATAGGCAAGGTGAGAAAGTTAAAGTTGCTGAAAAAAGTGTTGAGGTTGTAATGAAAAAATTTCAGAAACCTGTTGTAGTTGAAAGTGAAGTTGTTGTAGATGAGAGTCCGAAGGATTCAATCATTGTGAGAAGTAAGTTTGATGGCATTGATCGAGACCTTGAAGATGTTGTGTTATCTGTTAGCATGAAGAGAGTGAATTCTGGTAAAGATATTCAGTATTTGTTTTGGTCGATAAAAATCGAAGTTGGTTATTTATCCAGATTTTTGAGAGGTAATAAGAAATTTTGTAAAAAAATGTTTCAAACTCATTTGGAGGTTGTGGATTTCTGTTTTTATGAAGGAAATGATGCTCTTAACTTGTAAGTATTATTTTAATTTTTTTAATATTATTATTAATGAATATATGCTTAATTATATATATAATGATTTATTTTTTTGTTGCATGGATAATTATTATGTGCACAAGAATTATCTCTGTGTATATAAAGATAGTATACTGAGTTTGATGCCGAATGAAGAAATTGATGTTAATATAATAACTGCATGGTGTTTGGAAGTGAATGAAGAGATTATTACTGATTCTAGGAGGAGTAGGTTTTGCTTTAATCTTAATCATAGTGTAAGATTTCTCTTTATTTTTGCTTTTGTGTTTTTATGAATTCTTTGTTATTTGTAATTGTTCTTTGGGTATTTGTCATTTCTTCTTCAGGTATTTTTCTTTTTCTTTTGGGTATGTACCTGTTATTCTTAGGGTATTTTTCTTTTTTCTTTGGGTATGTGTTAGTTCTTCTTAGGGTATTTTTCTTTTTTCTTTGGGTATGTGTCAGTTTCTTAAGGTATTTTCTTATTTGTTTGGGTATATATATTGTATGCTTTGTGTATTAGTAAATTGTCATTGGTTTTTTATTTTTAAAATTATTATTATGTTTGAATTTAACTTGTTTATTATTTTTTGGAACAATATGTTGTTGCTCAAGTTATTATTGATCGAGTGTCTGTTGATGTTGTTGAGAAGGATTTTTTTGAATCTTGGAACTCTTGGTTGTCTGTCTCTGAGGGTTCATTTATGACAGCTGAAATGGTTAGTTTTTTTTTATATATATTTTTATGTATTTTTTAAATATTTATCTTTTTAATAATTTTTTTCCAGATATTTGTTCCTGTTTGCATCCACAATCATTATATTGTTGTTGCATTCAACTTTGTTGATGGGAAAGTGCAATTGTTGGATAATATGAAGCACGAGGAAATGATCAATTCCTACACCCGAAGTACTCAATTATTGGTAACTTTAATATTATTATTTATTATTTATTTGATTTATTTTATTGTATATTATTATAATTTTTATTATCTTTATGCTTGCAGTGTCATTTGATGAAAAAAAAATTGTTGTAAAAAAAACACCCGAAAGCTGATGATGTTGAAAATCTCACTCTTGAAAGCGTACCATTGAGATGGCAAACGGGTAATGGGGATAAAGATTGTGGTGTATATATGATGCATCATATAAGGCATTTTAATGACATTCCCTACTCCTATCCAGATATGACCAAGGTATTTTTTTAAATTTTAATGCATTATTTATTCTCTTAGTATTATGTTATATTATTGAGTCATAACATTTTTTAGGCTGAAATTCGGTTAATAATGCGCGCTGAATTCTTGTCTGTCATAATTCTGTCGAATCTCAATGAGTCTAGGGCTGCAGTTATAGAGAAGATTTATGATTTTTATAAATCTAAGCCTAAGTTGTTAGCTGAAATTGCAAATGAAAAGAAGATGAAAGATCAAAGAGCAATAAAGAAAAGGCGAGCTGCTGATAGTTTAAAAAACATTGATTCCAATTTGGGAAGGGGAAGAGGATTTAAGGTTGTTTGTGAGTTTGTGTATTATGAAGTTTACAATTATACTCTTCAGGGTTTGAGGTAGTAATGGTTTTTGAGGTTGCACTGGTTTTTGAGGTTGCATGTTGTTTTTGGTGGTTGGATATTGTTAATATGTAGTTTATTCTTAGTTTTTTAAATGTAGCTGCTGATATTTATTATTCATTGAATGTTTTTCTGCTTTTTTTGGTGTATAATTCATTGGTATATATATTTGGTCTTTGGGTATTTTTATTTGGTCTTTGGGTATTTTTATTATGTCTTTGGGTATTTTTATTTGGTCTTCAGGTAGTTTTATTTGGTCTTCGGGTGGTTTTATTTGGTCGGGTATTTGTTATATAATATTGAATTCTGTAGTTATGTATAAATAATTTAATATTTAATTGCATTAATTCAATCATTTAAAATATTTTATTTTTAAAAACTTCATTAATACCTGATTATACTTTTTTTATACCCATATTATATTGAAAAATATAACAAATATTATTTTTTATAAATGAGCTTATCTTTAATTATATAACATAATAATTTTGTATATTTAACAAATATTTAAAAATACTGGATATTTAAAATATTTTGAAGTTTTTTTTTGTGTTTATTTATTTAAGTATTTTTATTTTTTTAATATACCAGAATTGTATACATCAATACCCGAAGTGTACTATATTAATAACTAAAGAGTTCTTTATTAATACCCGAAGAGTGAAGTTTTAATACCCATATTATAATCAATAATACTCCAAATATTATAACTATTATTTAATAATACTTATTAACCTATTATGAAGCATAATAAAAAATAGTATTATTTGTGTATTATTGATTATAATAAAATATTATTGATTATACTCTAAGAAAAACTGACACATATACAAAGAAAAAAGATAAATACTCTAAGAAGAACTAACACATACCCAAAGAAAAAAGAAAAATACCCTAAGAATAACAGGTACATACCCAAATAACAATTAATAATAACCAAGATTCATCAACACATAAAAGCTAAAACAAAGCAAATAATTAATTGTGCATCATAAACCGAATACTTAATATTAAAATGCATCAAACCTAATTATCCCAAATCATCCTCTTATGAGGCAAATACAAATTAAACATAGTAATTGTTTTAAAAAACAACAAACAAAATAAACATTCTAAAACATTGATTAATTGTTTTTTACACTGGCCCTTATCAAGATATCAGAAACAAACTCATATTCAACCATGCTTCCAACAATTGCATTGTTCTCAATCAGAAAATCCTTCCATCCACTGCACAGTGAATGGACTCCTGCACCCCTTTTTCTCACCTGCACAGCCCACAGCCTGTCTTGATCATCCTCCAGTATTACTTCAGTCTTATTAAGAAGTCCAGCAGCCAATATGAAACTTATTGGAATGTCCTGTATTTTAAATAATTTATAAATATAAGTGAAATATAAATATAATAAATATATTTTGTGTATATGTCTATTTTTACATATATATATATATATATATATTTAAATATACATATTTATAAAATTACCATCTTGTTGGCCCTGAAGTGATAATCTTTGACCTGCTTTGTGAAACTTAGATTCCTTGCTCCAATTGAAACATTTTTTTCTTCATCATCCTCATCAAAAGTATGTTCTGTTAAATACATATATATAAATTTGTAAGTTTATAAAAAAGTATTAAAATGTAATGAAGAATGTAATTTTATGAATATAACAAACCATGGGGTTTGCAGCCTTTGCAGCAACCTGATTTAGAGAACAATATGACATGTAATGTGTATGGATTAACCACTGTGAAGGTAAGCACATCACGTACTTCTATTCCAGTTTCTTGTACAAACCTCTGCCATCCCCCATTGAAGTAAAAAAATTCTCCCATTCTATCTACATTGACTTTCCAGGTTTTTCCAGGGTTATTGGCTGTTGTCAGTGTTATTTCAGTTGATTCTTCTTGAAACATGTGTTCAAAATCATCAATAAATTGGCCAGGTATTTTCTGCTCACAACATAGGTAATTAGCATTAAATGTTTTATGCATTTTTATATATTAAATAAAAAAAAATTCTTACCATTCTAGGCAGATAGTATTGCCTGTTGAGTAGTACTCGTATGAAAGACATCTGTTAATACCCCAACAATACAGTATTAATACCCCATGCGTTATACAAGTATACCTAGATAATTAATATTAATGCCCAAGATTTAATAAAATATTTCAAGAATAATTTAATATCAATTAAAAAATATAATTCCAGAAAACGTATTTCATACCCTACATTTGTTAATATGTCAACAATAATTTATTTTATATAGAAATATATTATGTAAACACGTATGGCGGTCCCCCCACAACATACTATAACTGGAAAGAAAGTGTGGCGGTCCCCCCACCACATAGAATAATCTATTTGGATATATATATATATATAAATAGATAGATACAGAGAGGCATAGAAATAGAGAAATAAAGATTTTTAGTGACATAGATATGTAAACCCTTGTACCTTTTGAAAGTTTTTTATGTTTGAGATTTGTCGAAGCTTCGCCGATGGAAGATGTTGTCGCTTTCGATGAAGATGAAATGCCTTTTTTTTTCTAGGGTTTTGATCTTGCTATATATAGTATATATATTTTTATTATTTTTTTTTTCTAGGGTTACGATTTAGCGTTCTTTTTTTAATAAAATATTCTTTTTTTCTAGGGTTTTTTACTATTCTGGTAATGATAATTTATTCTTCGGGTATTAATTTTTAATCTTCGGGTATTCATTTTTACTCTTTGGGTATTCATATTTACTCTTCAGGTATTCATATTTACTCTTCGGGTATACATTTTTAATCTTCATATTTATATTTATGTTTGTTATTAGGGTATTCATATTTCTTAATATGGTGTTTATATTTGTTCTTAGGGTATTCATCTTTGTTCTTAGGGTATTTCTCATATAAATTACAACAATAAATTAATTAACAAGAGAAATAATTTTAGCAACACATAAAAAAATAACAATTCGAAATCTATATATATAAAACAATAAATACATTCCTATTTCAAATTATATGAGGATTAGGTGTAATTGATCCAAATTCTTTCATTTTTTATGACTGTGAATTTCCTGACTTGCTCTTCTTTTTTATATGGATTCCACTCTTTATCATTTTGCTTCTTCCCTTTGTCACTGATTTTTCTGGGTCAAGAACTCTCTTTGATGTTTCAGAATGAGCTTCAATGTCTTCATTTTGCTTTGAATTCTTTGCAGTTAGAACTGAACATATTTTCTCATATCCTTCTTCTAGGAGTTCTCTCATCTCTTCATTTTCTTCACTCATCAATACTACATTGTAGTATTTCCTTATGATATCATGTCTCCATGGTATATGGCTGGAAAACTTTCCCCTATTTCACAAAAACAATTGTAGATAGAATCTGTTCATATCGGTTTAAATATAAATATCTGTAGAAGTTTTATTAATACCCAAAGTATAAGGAAAGAATACCCAAAGAAATATTTTAAATACCCTAGTACTATTATAAAAAAATTAACAATATTTTAATTTATAAATAAATAATACATGTTATCAGTTGTTGCTTCAGTCCCAATCTTGTCCCACACTTGTTCCTTTGCAAGTTTGGACCATCTTTTCAATATGTAATTCTCGGGTATCCTTTGTATAGAGTTTACATTCATTACTCTCATGCAATGATAGCATAAAATTCCATACTCTTCAAACTTTTTGCAATCACAGCTAAAAAGATTCATTGAAGTGTCGTACACTACTTGCTATTTCTTGTTCCATCATCATTCATAACATTATAAACCAATGTGGTGTCATAGAATTCAGCAACAGTTGAAGAAGGAAAAATGGACTTTGAGAACTCTTCTTCAAAATGCTTAAATATTGTATGAGTGTATACCTCTGCAGCATGCTTTATAATCCCTTTCATTCCAAAAGGTGATTCAGGGGTTATTCTTGAACACTTGAACTCATCCTTTTTTTCAGTTCTCCTCCATTGAGTTAATGTGTCATTGAAGATCTTGTAGAATTCTGTTAAATTTGTCTGTTTGTGAGCTTTGAATGCAATTGCATGATTCGTGCTTTCACTTCTTTGGGAAGATCTTATTCCAGTAGAAAATATGTCCTTGCTCAATGTTGTACACCATTTATCTTTAAGACTATAGAGTCTCTTAAACCAGGCATTGTTTTCCAGTCCGTAAGTATTTATCATGTTTTCCCAGGAGATTTCAAACTCTTTCTCATCAATACAACCTGTTAAGCAATGGTTAAAAGCACTTTTAAATGGACCATCTTTCTTTAGTTCTCCAAATCTGCTGATTGCATTTTGTTGTAGATGCCAAAAACATAATCTGTGTCTTGTGTCTGGAAATTCTTGTAATAGGAATACAATATAAAGAATATAAACAAATATCAATATAATAATATCTATAATTTAGTAATACTTTAGTATTACAATAACATTATATTTTCAATACCTGAAGTACATTATATATATACCCGAAGACCAATTATATAATACCTGAAGAGAGGATATTAATACCCAAAGGTATTTTTTAAAATATATCTGAATACCTGAAGTAAATTATATGTATACATAAAGAAGAACATTATAATACCCTAAGAGCAGATATATATATCTCAGAATTGAAAATGTATAATTTCTCTAATAACTGATACATATATTTTCATACCTTTTCAAGTGCATTTGCTATTGCCAAATCTTGGTCTGTGAATATTGTTTTCGGGCTTTTATACCTCATTGATTTCTTGAACATTTGAAAAAGCCACTCAAAAGTTTCTGTCTTCTCATCGGATAAAAATGCACAACCAAACATGACATTCTTCCAGTGATTGTTTATTTCAACAAAAGGAGCACAAATCAAGTTGTACTTATTTGTTCTGTATGTTGTGTCGAAAACCATTACATCCCCATATATTTCATAATCTTCCATCATCAATAAATCTCTCCAAAATATACTTGAGAGTCTTCCATCATCATTTAATCTGATCTTGTAGAAAAAACTCTTTTCTTCAGATTCTTGTTTCTCCATAATATCAATTAAGTTACTAGCATCTCCTCCTCTAACTTCTTGCATTTTCAGTTTATTCACCAGATTGTAATGGTCTTTCACTGTGTGTCCCAAATTTTCTTCTCCTCCAACCTCATGCGCCATATATCTATATGAATCAATAGCTCTCATTCCTGATGATACCATATCCTCTATAACCTTGCTTTTTTCTAATGTAATTTGTCTTTCTGAGCGATGTAAATGACCCCACTCAGTTCTAGTCAAGACATGATTATGTTCCATATCATGTTGAACAACTTCATATTTTCCATTATTATTTCTTCTGACTAGAATCTTAGCCTTGCACTCTGTTTTTGTAATTCCAATATTTCTTTTTTTCACTGATATTCCAGTGTTTGAACCAGTATCATTTTTTCTTAACCTTGAACAAGAACACATAAACCTCTTTGCTAATATTATACTTTTGTCAAGCGCACAATATCTGTTTGATGATTTTCTCACACTGAATCCCAAAGAGCGTGCATGCATGCAGTACATTTTATACATTTGATCAATTGTATCTTTCTCCACTCCAATCAAAGAACCTCTTATATCACGGCAATCAGTACTAGATTCTGATTTATGTTAAAATTCATATCAGTCTATTTAACAAAATAATATAATGTACAATAATAACATAAGAAACATTTAATTAATCCAATGTATAAAATCTGTAAGAGTTTCTGATTTGTTCAGTAATAATTTCTTATTAATAATTCATAATACCTAAAGAGTTCTAAATTAATACTTGAAGAGTTCTATATTAATACCCGAAGAATACTATATTAATACCTGAAGAGTTTAATGTGAATACCTGTTTTTCTTCTTGATCATATTGTTCTTCTGTTTCATGTTCTATTTCTTCTTCTTCTTCTTCTCTAAGTTGAATTGTGTAGAGATCATCTGCTGTGAGTAAAATAACATAAAAACAATTTATTAATCAAATTTATTATATATTGTAGTAATTTTTGATTTATTCTTTACTAATACCTCAATAATATTTGATAATACCCAAAGAGTCAAAATTAATACCCAAAGAATTCTAAATTAATACCTGAAGGTTTCTATATTAATACCCAAAGAGATCAATATTAGTACCTGAAGGTTTCTATATTAATACCCAAAGATTTCTATATTAATACCCAATGTGTTCTAAATTAATACATGAAGATTTATATATTTATACCTGAAGAGTTTAATTTGAATACCTCATTATTGAAATAATAACTGAAAAAATATTTATTATCGTACCTTCTTCGACATTAATTGTTTCTGTTTCTTCGACATTGATGATGCAATTTTCTATTTGCTCATGTTGTTCATCTATTTGATGTTCTTCTATTTCTTCTTCATCATCATCTCTAACTTGAATTGTATAGAGATCTTCTGTGCGTAAAATATTTTTAGAAAATTATTATAATACGATTTTTAGTATAAATTATCGAAGGATTTCTATACAAATACCTGTTGAATCGAAGTTTACAGTTGCATCGTCCATAATGTCGTGCTTGATTCTGCGTCTTCTTTTTGATTGAAAAAACCCAGCGATGTTCTTCAAGTTTTTTCGTTCGAGCGAACTTTTAATTAGGTTAAAAACGGGTCTGACCCGTTTTATTATAAGATCCACGAAATTTTAATTATTTGGGCTTGGTCAAAATTGAATTCCGAAATTAGGCCCAATTATGAGTCCATGGCATGGAACCGGTTCCACAGCAGAACTACTCATAATGTTTTTATAAGTACACTATATTTTTTTAAAAATATTTTCAATAAATATTTTATTTGTGTAAATATAGTTAAGGAGTGTGTGCATTTTCATTGACAAAGCAAATATACTATCTCAATTAATTAATTAATTTGTGTTATTTAAAGTATGAATTGAATAAGATTGACGATATTTTATTTAATTAGAAAATTTTATGTTTGTTAGTATGAATTATTATTCAAACTTATTAAATGGATGTTAAAATTAATTATTTAAATTATTTACGAGTTTAAATTTATATAAAATTGTTAAAAAATTATTTGAATATATTTTTATAAATTTAAATTTATTAAGATTTGTTGAATTACGTTGTGTAAATATTTTACAGTAAGATTTGTTTAGCCGTGACTAATAAACCCTTTTCTAATTTATACTCGAAACAAACGCTGTCTAAAATTTAAAACCTCGTGGCAGCGAAGCGACCAGCGGGTGTGAGGTTTTGTTTATGAGATGATGCAGAGGGCTCCGACTCCAAGCCTACCGGCACAGCCCTTGGCGGCGGAGATGGATCAACAATTAAACAACACGCCTCCGCCAACTCAGCAGCAGCGACCTTCTTCTTCCTCCTCTCCTCGTTCCCACCATTTCCATCCGGCTCGCCCCTCCATTCTCGACCTCTTCAATCTCTATTTAGGCTGCGTAATGAAAGATTTCATTATAAAACCTGTTTCTTAATTGCTTTTAGGCTTCATCTAGTTGGATTTTATAATCGACTGAATTTTCAATTGTTTTCAACTTTGCAGAGAAGTTACCGGCAGAAATCAGATGATTTAGTTAGAGAACCTCCGTGAGTTACTTCCTGAGATTTCCCCCTTTTCTAAATTTATATCTTCTCTATTTACGTTTTCCTGCGGTTCGATTGCTACTGAGTCATGCCAAGAATAGTTTTAGTTGTGAAATCCACCAGCTTTCTTTGTTGTTCTGAACAATTTTGCTTCTTTAAAGCTACTGCATAACCTTTTAGTTAATCAGTACAGGTTGATATGAGGAAAATGATATCTTGATGTTTGGCATTTGAAAATAATGATTGTAACTAATAGTATAAAACAAATGATAAATTGAAGGCCTTCAACCGAATACTTTATTTCATAGCTTCTTTGGATAAGCAAGTCAAGGTGTTGTCAATTGAAAAGTAATTATACTCCGGCACCGACTTTTTCCCCTATTTGTAGAAAAGCTATAGTAGGCTTTTTTTTTTTTTGCTAACTAGTTGATTGAAAACTACATTCGTACTCTTTATGAGATAGATCATTGGTGCACTATCATTTCTTTTGCCTTCTCTCTCTCTAAATTTTATTTATAAGTAACATGCAGCAACCCATTCTATATTCCTTCATGTCACCTTTACAGTTATGGTTTGCCATGTGAATTATTCCCTGATAGATTTAGTGGTTAAGTTTTAGGTTGGCTTACCCCTGATAAATTTATTGGTTAAGTATTAGGGTGGTTATGGTTTTGCAATGTGAATTTATCCTCTAATGAATATGTCAGCATAAGATAAATTTAGGGTAGCTTTATGGGTCCAAAAGCAAGAATTCAACCACTTGTTTCAGATTTGGATAGGATTGGAGCTTAGCTCTTTTCATGGTTTTGCGTTCAGGAGTTCGAGGGTTATGAAGGATATCATACTCTTATTTAATTTTTCAATATAATATTTTCCATGTTTCTCATCAATACAAAAAATTGGTAAAATTAAATACAGGAATAAAGCACAGAAGCGAGTTACTGCTATAAACAGGGAGCTTCCTCCTCCCAATGAACAGTTTCTCTTTGATTTTGAGCAGATACGGAGCCAATTTCCGGTGAACTTTGATAACTTCTATGAACTTATACTCCCTCCATCCACTAAATATGCGCACTATTGTGTTTGCACGGATTTTAAGAAAAAATAGATAAAGTAAAGGTATTGTGAGTGTATTGTGGGGTCCATTTATAAATTAAATTATTGGATGTGAGAGTGATAATAAAGGTGATAGTTTCCTTAAAAGGAAAGTGCATATTTTTTGTGGACAGACGAAAAAGGAAATAGTGCATAAATTTAGTGGATGGATGGAGTATATTAAATATGTATAATTATATATTAAATTTATGATCTTTGATTGGTTGATAATCTTTCTATTTGTCCCTGCAGGACCATGAGCAACTGCGTGCTGTAACGGAGTCTGTCATAATATCTCTGGTTATTCAATGCTGCAGTCATGCTCCCAGGGCAGAGTTCCTGCTCTTTGCTTTACGTAGTCTGTGCAGTATAGGGTATATAAACTGGGATGCATTCTTGCCATCGCTTCTTTCTGCAGTTTCTTCAGCTGAGACCCCTGTTGGTCAGGGTAATCAAGCTATAGCTGCTGTTACTTCTGCAACTTCATCACAGTCAGGACTCCTACCACCTTCAAATGCCGTCCCAAATTCGACTAATTTTCAGTCATCAAATCCTGCATCGCCCTTGCCTTCCATTCATGGTATTGGATCCCCTGCACAATCAGCTGCTGAGCCATCATCACTATCTCACATGAAGTCTAACGAAGTTATCTGCTTTGGCCAACCATCAGCAAGGGCCAAGACATCTGTCAGAGAAAATGTTATGAGCAGTTTACGTCAACTTTCCTGTAAAATAATTTTGATAGGCCTTGACTCTGATGTAATGCCGGTCACATGTGCAGATATCTTTAACCACATGATGAATTGGCTTGTCAATTGGGACCAAAAACAGCAAGGTCTTGATGAGTTTGATAGTGCACAATTCTGGAAGCCTGACAAGGCCCTAATTGAATGGCTACACAATTGTTTAGATGTGATTTGGCTGTTAGTTGATGATAATAAAAGCCGTGTGCCGTTTTATGAACTAATACGTAGTGGGCTGCAATTTATTGACAACATACCAGATGATGAGGCGCTGTTCACACTTATCTTAGAAATTCACAGGAGGAGAGATATGATGGCAATACACATGCAAATGTTAGATCAACATCTGCACTGCCCTACATTCGGTACTCCTCGACTTTTGCCTCAGGCCACTACCAATACATCTGGTGAAACAGTGACTAACATGAGATATTCACCAATCACATATCCAAGTGTGCTTGGAGAACCCTTGCATGGAGAGGTATGTCATGCTCTGTTGCTATAGAAATTTACAAAATTTACCTATTTTGAAAGTATATATATTGCTAGGAACAAAGATCAACCATTGTGATTCTGAGGTTCCTAAAAATGTAAACTAATATGACTTAGGTCTATGAATCAAGGGAGAACTCAGAAATATGATAGTGGGGTTCTTTTCCTTCTGCCATTTAATAATCCGCTAGTCTTTATGTATAATTAAGAACTGGTTTTTTAATCTGTTGGAGATATTAATATCTGAGTGGTTTCCCATGGTGAATAAGGCTGTATCTAAGATGATAATATCATTGATACTATTTCTTTATTGTGATAGGAACTTGCAGCATCCATTCAGAGAGGAAGTCTTGACTGGGAGCGAGCATTGCGGTGTTTGAGACATTCGCTTCGCAACACTCCATCTCCAGACTGGTGGAGGCGTGTGCTACTTCTAGCACCCTGCCATAGGGTTCATGCACAACCACCTACTCCAGGTGCTGTTTTTACCTCTGACATGATAAGCGAGGCAACAATTGATAGGATCGTGGAATTACTGAAGTTGACAAATTCAGGCAAGATTCATGTTTATACATATCACTTAGGATTTTGTTCCGATGTTTCCTGACTACTTTTATTTGTTACTCCCTTGTGCATTTTGTTTCACTATACTTTTGGAAAGATTATTAATATGGAAATATTTGCCTAGCCACAGGCGGCTTTGATCCACACCCTCCCCTAAAATTAAGATGCTGTTATATAACCTGGTTTTGGAGCAGTTCTGGAATACACTTCTGTTCCTCCCATCATTAAAAAAAACAAAAGAGAAAAGAATGCACTTCTATTCTCGGAACCTCATACTATTTCCATTTTATAAATACATGACAGATTTCTCGGAGGAGGCTGATGGCTGTTTATAGTGGTTCAAATGTATATCCATCTTGAATGGCAGCCTAGCCATTCTCTCCTATGTTTTATATCATAGTACTGCTTTAAATGATCTTGTGGGAAGTTGGAAATTATCACATCTTCAGGCTGAGGCTTTAATATTGTTTGCCTTTTGTTAATGTTCTCATCTTTTTCATATTGTTAACTTGCAGAGACAAATTGTTGGCAGGAGTGGCTTATCTTTGCAGATGTATTCTTTTTCCTTACGAAACATGGATGCATTGATTTTGTTGATTTTGTTGACAAGCTAGTTTATAGACTTCAAGATGGTGATCAGCATATTCTTAGGACGAATCATGTTACATGGTTGCTAGCACAAATTATCCGTGTTGAACTTGTGATTAGTGCTCTAAATACAGACTCAAGAAAGGTAGTCTTTCTTGTTTCTGTGTCATTGGATATGCCTCTCTCATCTTTACTCCTTTTCTCTCTTCATAATTTAGGAGTTTTTGTTTTCTTGAATTGCGGAAGAAATTAGATTCACTTTATAAAATATATGAATGTATGATTAGCAACGATTAGTGCATATATGTAGGGTTTGGTTAGAGATTTTATTTGCAGAGAATTAGGGATCTGAATCCCAACACTATGGGTATAGAATCAAGGGTCTTAAATCCCAGTAGTCCTTTTTCCTTATAGACCATTATATGAGGCTGTTCTACAGATAATATTATCAAAGGCAGTTACTTCTCTTTATATTTTATATATTGCTATTCTATAGTCGCAATGTACGTTTTTGAATTCCGTCTGTTAGTGCTGATCGGAACTGATGGTGCTTCAGTGCTCAGGCCACAAAAACACTAGTCCCCAGAGCTGTGTTCGTAATTGACAATTGAGGGTACCAAACTATCGAGCTCAGAGAGCCAGAGGGAATGGTATTTGACTTGCCCTATGAGTCACTGGAAATTGCGAGTTCGCAGTGCTTGCGGTGCTCGCTCTCAAATTTAGCGCTGCAGTAAACTGAATTTGAGTTGGAGTGTCATGAGAACTGTGTACTCTTAATTTTGTTGCCTCCCGGCCAAATTCCAGTGACTCGAGGTACAAGCCATAGAAATTTACAAAAATATTAAAGGTCATGAAAATTGATAGTATTTGATTTAAAGGTTGTGAATTACTAGCCTTTTGATAGGAAACAAGAATTTTATTAACAAAAAGTAAAATTTTATTAAAACTCTAATCTCTTACTATATCCTCAACATGAGGACACTTGAATTCCTGTGACCCAAGTCCCTAGTTTCATTTGTCTTTTTGGTTTACCCCATTTTGGTGGCCGTTTAATGGGAAATGTCTGGTGGTTCTTTTTAGCATTTTTTGTTGTTGTAACGTCTAGGAATAGGAAATCAGTAGGTAGAATAGGGGTTTTTCATGCAGTAGGATTAGAGTAGAGAGAACAGAAATATTTCTTTAATTTTCATTCATTAGGAGTAGGAACAACTTTTATGTTTGATCACATTTGAATTGATGTTATTTGAATTTCTATTTTATTTTATGCACGTTATTTCCATTCGAAGAATTTCTAGTAATATTTTTCTCATTCTTTTCATATTTATGTTAATGTCTGTTGTCTCAGTTATTCATGTTCACCTATTAGCCATGGGCTGATCCCCTCAATGCTTTAGGTGAAGGAAGATTATGAATCATTATAGTCATTGTCTTTAATTTCTCTTGTTAAGGCATTCTGATGAGATGAGTCCTTTTAGTAGGTCATTGAGACACTTGGAGTGTTTATTACTAGAGATTAATATTTAAATCCTAATCACAACATATGAGAATTGAGTGAGAAGGGTAAGGGTATTCAATTGATATTAATAACTTCTAGGTTTGAGAGTTAATGTATCTAGGACATTGAGAGATGCCTAGTTACAGAGAACAAGGCTACTAGGGTGTTGGAGAAATAGTGGTGTTATGAATAATATTGTTTCTACAATAGCTTCCTCAAGTTCTAAGTCCTTTGATTTTTATTATCTATTGTGCTTTTGTGGCCTATACAACCTGGATTCCGTTACACCTCCTTCAGAGCTTTGTGTCTGGTTAGATATAGTTGGGAGCATTGAAGATTATAATGAAGATAATATTATTATTGTGATTCCTTGTTTAGGTTTTCTATGTTAAGTAGGTAGATCTCTGTTTCTATTACTTGAATGTTTTATTATGTTTTCCTTATTTTGTTGTAACCATAGACATTTTTCTCCCACTATAAGTACAGGAGTGTCAACATTTTTCTCCCATTATAAGTACAGGAGTGTCATATTTCAATAATGCAGACTACTTCAGAGAATTCCTCTCATAAAGAAAAGAACAAAACCTGAAATATAGCAACTTCACCAGAAGGCAAGAATACAGTTGGCTCCAAGTGGGTATTCACTATTAAATAAAATTCAGATTGTTCACTGGAAAGATACAATTGATAAGGATTACTCTGATGTATGGTATTGATTAGTCCAGGACTTTTTAACCAATTGCTAAGGTAAAACCTATCGGACTGTTTATTGCAGCAGCAAACTTATGGTTACTAGTCCACTACAACTAGTTGTGAAGCCTGTTTTCTTCAATGGATTTTTGAAGAAAGAGGCGTATATGGATATTCCACCTGGCTTTGAAAGGAATTTGACTCTAAAGTCCGCATTCTAAATAAATCCTTGTATATAGACTAAAGCAATCTGCAGGAGTCTGGTTAGGAAGGTTCGCCAATTTGTAAAGAGACTTAAAAGGGTTTTGATATGAGAATTGATTCGTAAAGAATTGGAGATCTCTTCTCTCCCAAATTCATAAAACTTCTGTATCATATAAAACAAAAAACAAAAAAAATTAGAGATTTGAATCCTACAGTATGAGTAGGGAATTCAAATTAAAGGTTTTAAATCCCATGATTGTAGTGTTCTCCTCATATAGATGCTGTTGTACAGATAATATTTTAGAGAGAGTTACTTCTCTCTCAAATTTTCTTCCAATTCTCAACGTGAAATTTAGGATTTATTGTTTCAAACTTCATATTTGCTTTTATAATTTTAGGATCGATATGGATTTGAAATCCACTCTAATTTGCGTGCTGCAATACATTGATTTCAAATTCTTGCAATTTCAATGCAACGCAGCCTGCCTAAGCTCTTCTTAATATGTTTGTATTTGAAACCAATGAGTATTTTAATTTTGTCTTTTTAAATAAATATGCTGGTAGGTGGAGACAACCAGAAAAATTCTTTCATTCCATAAAGAAGACAGAAGTTCTGACCCTAATAACCCCCAAAGTATCTTGCTGGATTTCATTAGCAGTTGCCTGAATTTGCGTATCTGGTCATTAAATACATCAACAAGAGAATATTTGAACAATGAGCAGCTTCAAAAGGGAAAGCAAATTGACGAATGGTGGAGGCAAGTTAGCAAAGGTACTTATCTATAATTTGAGAAGGTAGTCATCTTAGTAATATCATTACTAGGATAACATACTATCAATTTCAATTAAATGTTGCTTACACCACATGACCATCCTAGAAGGGGCTATTGTTATGGTGCAAGACAACAGAAACACTTGGGGTATGTTTGTTTTGGGATTTAGGTGTTCGTAGCAAGTCATGACTTCGACATTTTGGGATGTGAAAATCTTGATGAATAGTAAAAACATGTGTTTGGTTTGAGATTTTGGTAGGGTAAGATGTTACTTTATGTCAAATCAGAGTGTGAAAATGATTGATATTATAGATATAATAATAGATATTTTATGAGTGGTGTGTTGGAAAGAGCAATAATAGGTATAATAGGTATTTTTAGGTGTGAATTAAGTTTGAGATTTGAAAACCGGATGTTAAATCCCAAACTTGTGTGGAGCGTGATCGCAAAGTCCTACGTCCATCCGTGTGAATCCCAAAGCAAACATATCCTTGGTGATTTCTGTATAAGAAAATCATCCAAACTTTTAACTATTAGATTTTATCATTGTTTCATAATATGGATTCTTTGCTTTGTAACTTATTGGCCACTAGCAAAATATTCTATTAAAAAATTGTTCTACTTGCCACCTAAAGTTCGTAATTATTATCACTTTTGCTACATTATTTAAAATGTGTATATGCATGCATCTTAAAAAAAATCTAGTAAGTACTTTATTCAATCATAATGTTAGTTGGATTTATTTTTTGCAAATGCAAAACAAAAAAAGAGACAAGTGCATGTTTTTTTTTAAAGGTAATTATACATTTTAGTAAAATAAACTTTAATTCAGTTCGTAAGTTGAATACTTATGAAGTTTTTGTGGCACATTAGTTTGGTATGTTTCAATGGTTTTACCCTTGGAAATTAAACATGCCAAATGTTTTGTAGGTAAATATAACACTGGTGGTAGTAAGTGTAATTACCTCAGATAAAAATGCTAATTACTTTTTAGTGATCTGAATTATTAATTTACTCTTCTGGAAACTAATTATTAATATTAATATTTTCAATAATCCATTACTTTAAAACATGAATTGACTTGAAATTTCAGGCGATCGCATCATGGACTATATGAATATGGATGAGAGGTCAATTGGGATGTTTTGGGTGGTCTCGTACACAATGGCACAGCCTGCTTGTGAAACAGTCATGAACTGGTTAAACTCTGCTGGAGTAACAGAGATATTACCTGGACCAAACCTTCAGCAGAGTGAGAGGTTAATGGTGATGCAAGAAGTTAGCCCATTGCCAATATCATTGTTATCAGGGTTTTCCATAAATCTATGTTTGAAACTGGCATATCAGATGGAAGAGTCTATGTTTTCTGGACAGGTAAAAAATTGTAGGCATGAGTTTCTTCTAGTCTTAAGCATATGCAAGTGGACGGGTGTCTATACAATTTTCCTGCGTATGTTTGAACTTTAATCATCCTTTATAATTAGTAATTTTGGTTGATCCCGTATCATTGACATGATGATGTCTGCTCCTGAGCGATCCTTATTTCATTGTTGATTGATGATTGCTTTCCTTTTAACCCAGTAGGTGGTGCCCAGCATTGCAATGGTTGAAACTTATGTTCGAATTATGCTCATTTCTCCTCATGCACTATTTCGTTCCCTCATGACGGTAACTTTTCTCCCCACTCCGTATAATTATGTACTCCCTCCATCCCAGGGGAATTTGCACCCCTGTGATTTCACGCTTTCTAAGAAAAATGTGATTTTAAATAAAGTAGTTGCATATGGATAAATATGTGTATAGATATGTGAGTGTGCACACAAATCTATATTTCTTTTTTTAGTAGTATGTAAATTTGTATGGGACATTCAAATCAGGAAAGATGGCAAATTCATGTGGGATAGAGGGAGTACTTTTTTATAGATCCACGTTCTTTACAATGGTGTGTAATCATTAGCGAAGGTTACTTTTAAATCTAATTTAATTACATGTTGAACAATAAAATACTATTTTGTGGCTCTGTACTTGGTATATTTATATTTTTTAGTAGTACAAGCACTTACTAGCTTTGTTCTCAAACTCAATTTCAGTTACTGTCACAGAAGAATCCAAACCCATCAAGCAAACCTGCTGCTACAATTTTGGTGTTTGAAATTCTGAACTATCGCTTGCTGTCGCTCTACAGGTGAAAAATTTATATTCCTGCTCAAGCTATGAGTAGTTCACCATAATAAGTGGCAATGGTGATAAATGCTACTTATCTTTATGTTTTTTTCTAGGTACCAAGGGAAGAACAAAGGCTTGATTCATGATGTCACAAAAATTATTGCTTCACTGAAAGGAAAACGTGGAGATCATCGTGCTTTTAGGCTGGCTGAAAACTTATGCATGAATCTTATATTATCAATGAGAGAATTTTTCTATGTTAAGAGAGATGGGAAGGTGGAAGACAATATTAATTTATCTTACTTTAATAGAATGGCTTTGCATTTGAGGTCAGACTTACTTTT
The DNA here is from genome assembly GCA_026898435.1 of Prunella vulgaris. Lineage (NCBI taxonomy): Eukaryota > Viridiplantae > Streptophyta > Magnoliopsida > Lamiales > Lamiaceae > Prunella > Prunella vulgaris. The sequence goes on along the minus strand of JAPKLY010000448.1, from coordinate 342,296 downwards.
GTCTTGTGAATGCACTTGTTCAGGGTCCAACCGAGTTCACAGAAACAGTAAATCGGATTACAGTAACTACTCTTGCCATCATTATTAAAACTCGTGGGATTGCAGAGGTTGAACATCTGCTGTACCTCCAAACTATGTTGGAACAGATACTCGCCACCAGTCAACATGCATGGTCAGAGAAGACCCTTCGCCATTTCCCTCCTATATTGCGTGATACCTTGGCGGGCCGGATAGATAAAAGGGGCTTGGCCATTCAGGCATGGCAGCAGGTACTTCATATGCACATACCTACACAGCAGCCGCCGCCTATTAGATGAAGAATTCCTCATCTTATGCTGAAAAGTTGACTCTGCTTTTTTTTTTTATATATTGGATTGACTGCATTATAACATTAAAATGTCTGCGTGTTTTTTTCTTTTTTTTTGGTGGGGGTGGGGTGGGGGCATTCTAAGCGTTATTCTTCATGAAACATATGAAGTTGGTATTTAACAAAGTGGGACCTGGCGCAGAAATCTTGATAAAAATAAACAAATAAATAAAATGGTGGAGAATTTATCATCTTGATACGTCTGTTCCATTAAAGAGGAAATCATTTATAATCATATTTTTGGATTCAAGATAAGGGATCAAATGAGAATATAATGGAAAGCAATGATTGATGATTTCTTCCATTGGTGGGGAAGGAGTATACTAATTTAATTTCAAATAAATGGCAATTGACAGGCAGAAACAACTGTGATTAATCAATGCACCCAGCTTCTTTCTACATCTGCTGAGCCATCATATGTCATGACTTACATTAACCATAGTTTTGCTATGCACCGCCAATATCTTTGTGCTGGTGCATGGATACTGATGTATGGCCATCCTGAGAGCATCAATAGTTTGCATCTTGTAAGTTTTTGTAATTATGAAATATAATTGTCATTTTATCATCCACAAGAATGCTCTTTTATCACCCATTTATGTATGGAATACATGATGATATACAGGGTCGCGTCCTGAGAGAATTCTCCCCTGAAGAAGTTACTGCCAACATTTATACAATGGTGGATGTCCTATTGCATCACTTCAACTTAGAACTGCAGCGTGGACGATCTTTGCAAGTACTTTTCTATCCTTCGCCTTCCAACTTCCATATTTAATTATTTGCTGTTATTGGTGTTGTGATGTGCTTGTAGCGACTCTTTAGTGACTCTGTTTTTCTCTTATCAGGATCTTATGCTGAAAACTACTGCCAACCTCGCCTTCTTCATTTGGACCCATGAGCTACTGCCTTTAGACATATTACTGTTAGCACTTATTGACCGAGATGATGATCCACATGCTTTGCGAATTGTGGTATGTTTGTTTTACTATTAGTTTTGGCATATTTAAATTTGTCTCCACCATAGCATTGCTATTTATGATGTCGTAGATATTTACTTCTCTTTATGATCTGTAAGTTTGATAAAAAAATCTTCATAATTTCATAAATATTCCAAGATTCCCTCTCCAGTTGGGTAAATAGACCCTTGTTAAACATGTCAGCTGTCTGTCGGGAATTTGGCATAATGGGGTAAATAAACTGCACCACATTGAAGTACAGTTTCATTGGACCTTCAATCTTCAAATGCAAGTCCTCTATATGTCGTACTAGCCAAATCAGTTAATATAATCCAGATTATTGAAATTAACATTGTTTTGTGTGCTTAGCAGGGAGAAATATTATCCGTTAACTTATACGTTTAATGTTTTCTCTTAATTATGATACTACAAACTTCTTCTCTTTTTGGTTTCTTTTATTTTTCTTGGTTATTGATAATAGTCTACGGATTATTTATAAAATTAAGATTAATAAAGGGTTCCAAACATATTAGCAGTTTGAGTGGCTGAAGTTTGGGGTTTCTAATTTAGTATAATTAATGGGTAGTAGTTAGCATATGTTATATTTTGGATACATAGTTTTTTAGGGCACTGACTTTAGAGGGTCGCAATTGTAAGACAAATATTTCTGGCTGACAATTGTAGGTCATTATCTTTTAAGTTCGACTATGTAGGCTATTATCTTGTAATTTTGAAAAATGTATGTCAAATTTAGGTTCAATTAAACTTATTCGGGCTATTTATGTTAGTTTCAGCCCGATGCTTATGTAGACTCGAAATATGCGTCAGCTCCATGTCTACGTCAAATCAACTCCACCTCATCAGTAAAATTATTAATCTTATTCAAAAAACCAAATAAAGTTCATTAAAAATATTAATTATTAAATTAACGTAAAAAGTATAAAACTAAAAAAATGTGAATATTATTTAAAATACTAAATAAATATTTTAGAAAAATCTTAAAACTAGAATTTGAAAAGGCAAGTCTCAAATGTACCTGGTGCATGGTGGACTAACTCAACAGTTAAGGTTGTTTATATTGAAAAGTGTGGGTTAAGTACATTGAAAAGTTTACACTAAAAATCGGTAACAATATAATTTATTTAGTATAATCAAGCAATACTTTTCAGTATAATCAACCTACACTTTTCAATATAAAAAATAAAAATTATTTAAAAGAAAATATATTTAAGAATCAAATCAAAATAAAAAAATTGGTTTTAATTGATAATTAGTTCAAACAAATTTTTTTGGACAAAAGATATTATACTTAATGTAAATTTCAAAAAGAAAAATTATCTAATGAACTTATTCTACCGAAAAAAGTTAAAATCTTCCCAAGTGCTGGATGTTCAAATGATTATCTTTGTGAATTAAAGTTTATTTTTTTTCAAAACTTATAGTTAATTAGGTGATTGAGAGCAGCATTTGATTTTTCTAATATTCCATTCCAAAATTTTGTTTAGGATTTTAAAATAATATTCACAATTTATTTTTAGATTTTTATAATTTTATTTATTTCTTTAAATAATATAAAAAACTTTTATGTTTTTATTTATAAGTTTATATGTTTTATAATTACATATATAATTAAAAAATTAATAATTTTATACTTAAATTTGAATTTATTTTGTTTTTTAAATTAATTTAATGGTTTAAAAAGGTGTGGGGGAACTGATTTTATGCTAATGTGGATTCTACATAAATATTGAGCTGAAATTAAGAGAATTAGCTTGAATTAAATAAATCCGGCCCAATTTTGGCTTATATTTGTCGAACTTAAAAGATAATCCTAGTTTTGTCAGACTTAAAAGATGATGGCCTACAATTGTCAGCCCGTAATATTTTTGTCCTATAATTGACACCCCTCTAAAGTTAGTGATCCTAAAAAATCTTTATCCAATGTTATTTCTACCTTATGAGCTATTTATTAATATGGACTTCCATAGAATGGGGAGGGCAGAAAAGAATTACTCTAGATGTTAATTCTTGGGATAGGTTTATATACCCTGTTGGAGAAACTTTTTTCCTTCCTGTAATCTTTCAGTTTTTTTTATTCAGTAGAAAACTTCTTCCTGGTTCTTTTCTCTAATAGTTACTGCTACTCCATATTCCCCAAATTTAGAAGAGTATGGAATGCATTTATCATGGATTTTGAATACTCATGAATTCCCCCCAATTTTCCTGTATTTTCAATGATAGATAAGCATACTTGATAGCAAGGAGCTTCAACAACGAGTGAAACTGTATCTTATGAATCGTGGTCCCCCTGAGCATTGGCTTTTCTCTGGAACTTTCAAACGTGTTGAATTGCAAAAGGCGCTTGGGAATCATCTGTCGTGGAAAGAAAGGTGATATCCTCTGCACTATCAATACTTCATTTTTCAAACACGCAATTTAATTGGTGATGATATCACGTTCTAGTTACTGGGTTCTGGGGGAGGGAAATTAAGAAGAATGAGATTACGCCTATATCTAAATCTCACGAAATTACATTATATTTGTAATCCTGATCTCTGCAGTGGATGTTTTCTATAGTTCATATCTTTTTATCTGATCCCTTTTGCATATCTGCCTGCTTTGCATCAGACTTCCAAAGCTATTATCTTTGTAACTTTTGTTATATGTATAATTGTTTCAAATCCTACTTAATGCTTATATAGAGCCTTTTGGCTCAATTTCAATAGTCCTCATGCTGCATATATGGTTTATAGTCGTTTCACGGCTCTTCTAATCTGATGTGGTAGCTTGCTTTTTGGACATTGTATTCTAATATCTTAATACGTTCTTACCAGATATCCAACATTTTTTGATGACATTGCTGCAAGATTGCTCCCAGTGATTCCCTTGATCATTTATAGGCTTATCGAGAATGATGCTATTGATGCCACCGACAGGGTTCTACAAGTTTATTCAGCATTCCTTCATTACTACCCTTTAAATTTTACTTTCGTGCGGGATATACTTGCCTATTTCTACGGTCATCTTCCTGGGAAACTTATTCTCCGGATATTAACCGTATTAGATGTGAAAAAGGTGATGGTTCAAGTTATTAAATTACTTTCGGGACTGTTTTTATTATAATTGACCTGCAAGCATTGTGGTTTTCAGATTCCATTTTCTGAGTCCTTCCCTCAGCATATAAACTCATCTAATGCATCAATATGTCCTCCATTGGACTACTTCGCAACTCTTTTACTGGGTCTTGTAAACCATGTAATTCCTCCACTGTGCAACTCTTCAAAAACCTCAAACTGTTCTGCACGGGTGCCTCATAACAAGGGTCAAGCAATTCCTTCAATAGCTCCTGAAAGTCAGAAACCATTCTATCAGCTGCAGGATCCTGGCACATATACCCAGCTGATTCTTGAAACAGCTGTGATAGAAATCCTGTCTCTTCCTGTAACTACATCACAAATTGTATCATCACTTGTTCAAATTGTTGTTCACATACAGCCAACTCTGGTTCAATCCAGCAGTGGATTACATTCAACGACTGGAGGCATGTTGCCAACTTCTCCATCTGGAGGAGGAAGCACCGATTCCACTAGGACTCCTTCAGTCTCTGCAGGATTATGTACCTCTAACTTTGTCTGGCGAAGTGGTTATACATGTCAACAGTTATCTTGCTTGTTGATCCAAGCTTGCGGTCTTCTCTTGGCTCAGCTTCCTCATGAATTTCACATTCAACTCTATGTAGAGGCAGCACGTGTAATAAAAGAGAGTTGGTGGCTTTCTGATGGGAAAAGATCCGTCACCGAACTTGAATCAGCTGTTTGTTATGCTTTATTAGATCCGACATGGGCTGCTCAGGACAATACCTCCACAGCAATTGGTATGTGTACTGTCAAATTTCATTTTTCTGTTGCAGAAACAATGGGTTAATATCAAGTTGCAATCTGCATTATAGACCTTTTATCAATTTACAACCTGTATAATTTTTTTTTTTATCAAATTGCAACCTAATAACCTACGCTATGAAAATGCCACATTTTGCGACCTATTTTATAAAAATAATTGACCATTTGCAACATAAATTTTATTCTCTAGTACTACCTTCATCCCACAAAAGTTTGTATATTTTTCTTTTTAGTTTGTCCCTCAAAAGTTTGCATGCTCCCAAAATAGAAATAATTCTTTTAAGTCTCTATCTCACAATATCCACCCTACACATTCTACTCATTACACTTTTTCTTAAAAATTGTGCCCCCAAAAGTACTGAAAACTTTTGGAGGATGGAAGTAGTATTTTTTAGGTCATATAAGGTTATAATTGTCCATTTGTATTTTTAATATGAACGTGATTATTTAAACACTTTGATGCTACGGAATGGAGAATATATATGATATATAACATTTAAAAAACCTTATACAAATATAAATGTTTATATTGAAAATAACAATAAAACCATATATATAATATTTATAACCCTTGTGTAGCCGGAACATGTTAGGGACATAAGATTCAGGTTGCAAACTGATAACTCATTTAATAGTAGAAGTTGCACTTTGGTAAAAAATTGTGCATGTTGCAAATTAATAAAAGCCCTATAATACAGATATAAACCCTAAAATCAATTGATGAACTCGCTCAGTTAGGTTGCATTTTGAGGTAGAATACCCAGTGGAAAATGGATTGAAGTTCATCACTCATTCAGAAATATCTTTTGAGTGATGTGAGTTGATTCAATCTACTTCAATTTGGAGAAATCCATTCATATCAGATCCAATCACAACCTTATTAGTTTTTCAAGAAGCAAGATCTGTTGTTGGCCATTTGAATGTCTGCATATTGTCAAGTTTTGGTTATTTGTACAATGCCTAGTAATTTTGTCTATTCCATCGTGTTCGTGTAGCCATATATTGATACTTGAAAAAATGTAAAATATAACTATTTTCAATGTCTGAACTGAATGATAAGATATTATGTGATGGCAGCAACTGACTGGAAATTGTGAAAGCTAATATTGCTAAGAGGTCTATGAGTAAGTTAAGATATTTCACACAGGTGCTCAGCTGAAATCCTTGTTTGTGGTTATAGGTAATGTGGTGGCACTGCTGCACGCTTTCTTCAGTAACCTTCCATTAGAGTGGCTTGAGGGATCACATCTCGTGATTAAGCATCTCAAACCTGTAACGTCAATAGCTGGACTGAGAATAGCTTTCCGTATTATGGCCCCTTTGCTTCCCCGGTTGGCCAATGCTCACGCCCTCTTTAGCAAGGTAGCAGAGCATTTTCATTAGGTTAACACACTTCTTCCAATTAACTTCCTTTTCAGCAATACATGTCTATCATAAGCAGCACTATTATATTAGCTTGATCTCTTGTATTGTAAAAGTAGTTGCTACTTACATTTCATCATTCTCTGGCAGACGTTGTCAGTGCTCTTAAGTGTAATGACTGATGTCTTTGGAAGGAATTCACAGCCATCAGCAGCTCCTAATCCTATTGAGGCGTCAGAGATAGCTGATATAATTGATTTCCTGTAAGCACACTGTTGATTTGCATATTATATCAACCTTAGTGTTTATAACGAATAATCAATTAATTTTGCACTCCAGCCATCATATTGTTCATTACGAAGGGCAAGGAGGACCTGTACAGTCGAGCAGCAAACCTAGAGCGGAAGTCCTGGCACTTATCGGAAGAGCAGCTGAAGGTTTGCGTCCAGATGTACAGCATCTCCTCACTCACTTAAAACCTGATGTAAACTGTTCCATATATGCTGCTACTAACCCAAAGTTTGTTAACGCCAATTAACCTTTTTCTGGTTTCCTGATCCCGAGGTTCAATATAATGAATTATCCGAGAACAAGATGCAGCCAGTTAGTTAATAATTAACACACATTTATTATTGTATTGTGGATAAACATTTCTTTTATGTTATGTTAATTATTGGTGTTTTTTTAGTTAATCTTAAAACCTGTTGTAAACTGTTTCGTATATGCTGTTAAGTAACTAACTCAAAGTTTGTTAACGCTAATTATCCTTTTTCTGGTTTCCTGATCCCGTGGTTCAATATAATGAATTACCCGAAAACAATATTTAGCCAGTTAGTTGATATACACATTTATTATTGTATTGTGGATAAATATTTTTTTTATGTTATGTTAATTATTGGTGTTTTTTTAGTTAAACTGAACCAACCACAAAAAAATGTGAGCGAGGGGGCTGAGTCGTTGACGAGGGAAAAGCGTTCGGATTTGAAAAACTATAATTTTGGGGCTTTGACCTACCAAGTGGAAGCATATTTAGTTGTTACATGACTCTCACTTTATATACATATATATACAATTTATTTTATATATTTACAAAACACTTATTAATTTATTATTATCATTTATATGTAATTATATTAATCTAAAATTATATATTTTAATTTTGTAATATTTGTATATTTATATTAAATTAAATTATCATTTATATATAATTTTATATTTCTAAATATTAATTCAAATCATTCAAAACATTAATTCTATTAATTCAAAAGATTGATTTAAATTATCATTTTAATCTAAAATATTAATTAATTCAAATCACACTAATAGTTAGTATGTGCTTAATCATTCGAATAGTTCAAAATATAGTTTAAAACATACACAAAGTCAAATATTTCAAAATAAACAAAGCCTAAATATAATTTAAAGCATACGCACTAGTTCAAATCACAGTAACATTTATCAAATGTATCAATGTCTCGGTCTCTTTCCACAGCTCGAGCTTGTCGCTCTATGGTGTCCATGAGTACCATCGAGTGATTGAGAATCATTTGGTGAGTGAGAATCATCGTGTCGGTCGTCTCTCTGATGGTTGTGTTGTACTAGAGTATCCTGCATAAATTTCTGCATTTCTTCGCGCAATTGTCTCTGAAAATCCTCGCACTCTCGACGTTCCTCTGCTCTTCGACGCTCCTCCTCCTCTTGTTGTTTGCTCTATGTCTCGGCCACAATTTCTCTAGTCTTATCGCGCTTCATGGCCAGCTGCCGATTAACATCAACTTGGCTATAAGCTCCAATGTGCGGCCCAGATATAATACGTCTCGACTTGTCCTGTTGATCGAGTCCACGTATACGACTGTGTCTTTCTTCAATGGTCTTGACGTACACCTAAGATAAGTCTGGAGACTCTGATTGATCGTATGCGGCCTCTTCGTTCTGTGTGGTCATTTGTTGTACTTCATTCTTTACAATTTTTTTTTATTTTGTTAATTTGTACATAAATTATCTATAAATAAAAATAATGTAATGTATAATAAAAATCTTACAAGTGTCTGAGCTATATGACCATATTATAATCTTCCCCCACCAAAATAGCGGTAATGCTCCACTATTTCCTAATCATTAGTTGGTCATCCTAATATCTTCTCCTACATATTTATTAAAATATTATGCCATCATTTTGTTAATAAAATAACTTTAAAAAAATAAAATATCTATCATACAAAAAAGTTACTTACAATGTCCAAAGCAACCTCAACTGCTCCACGAGAACCACCTTTATGGTAAGAGATGTCAGTACCTGGGCCTGCAGGCTCCCACATACGATTCCTCATAATTGTTCGCTCTTTGCTTTCACATCTTCCCTCTCGCAATAGCGAGGAATGCCTTCCAAACTCTTGCATCCCATACTGGTTTTTTTCCTTTTATCAGCCACGTCTTTTTCACCCTGTTCAGCATGTCTACATATCGTTCGGTTGTCCTTCAAAGAAACAACTCGTAGACAAGCTGTGAGGATAAAATGGAAGAATCCAACCGAGTCTACTTCTACGATACAAAATGAATATTATTAAATGCACTTCCATCATTAAAATACTTGATTCAATTAATTAATTGAAAATATACATATCATGGACATATCCCAATACTCATTCACCCATTGGTGGGATATCATCTTGAAAGTGAAAGCGTCATACTCCATGTGATTGCGCATGATGCAACTAATTAGCTTGGAAACAACATTTGACGGCATCAACCTGCAAAAATAACAAGTACTTATTAAAACTACAAACAATATATGTATATAATTCAACAAATATTAATTTAACATACGTGTCCCTGTGGATGAATATATCTATGCGCTCTCCAGGATGTGCATCAGAGTAGTCCTCGGATTCAAAGTCCGTATAAGCATTTGGATCAAATGCTGCCTCATCTGGAATAGTGAGCACTAGAACAGGTGGAACGAGTGGATGACTGTAAAAAGATGCTCTACTGCCTCGCCCACATCCCCGACCCCTTCCCCCATCCGAGCTATGATCAGATCCACTCATATGTGACATTAATTAAATAAGTCTCATTAAAATTACTCAAACAAATGTTGGTAGAATTATCTAATGGGGAGATTATGTGGCTTAGTTATCTCTGAAATCCTACCAAACAATAATCTTGTTAATGAGTTTTTGAGAGAGTTTGAATAGAGAGAGAAAGTAGTGTTGGTATTATGAGTTTAGAGAGAGAAAAATGTTACAAGAGACCTATTTATAGGTTTGCATGTAATAAGGTGGCACTTAGTGGGCTTGTTTAGCCTAATGTGCTGACAAGTGTCCCTAACACCTGTCATTACTCACTACTATGATTTAATTACATTGTTTTGTCCTACCATATCACTACTAACTTCTTACACAGCTCTTGGCTTCACTTCGGACTGGGCGAGCTTGATGGTATTAGGATCAGACCTTGACCCTTGGTATGGGCGAGCTCTAGGCGAGCTTCTTCTCTCCCTGGTGTTCACTTGGTCAAGTACTGGTCACATGGCACCTAAGCAACTGGGCGAGCTCCTTCTTCCTTCATAGTGTTAACTGGTCAAAGATGATGATGTGGTGAAGTGCCAACCTAGCGAGCTCCTTAGCCTTAAGTATTTACTTTGATAATCTTCCATTAGTAGTTCGCTCCAGTTCGTCTATCAACAAAGTATAACATTAACAAGTATAACCATTAACAAGTATAACCATAACAAGTATATCCATTAACAAGTATAACCATAAAAAATACTCAAACAAGTATAATCATTAACAAGTATAACCATAACAAGTATAACAATTAACAAGTATAATCATAACAAATATAACCATTAACAAGTATAACCATAACAAGTAAGTCTCATTGAAAATACTCAAACAAGTCTCATTTAATGTTCATCCTCTTCTTCATCTGCTTCTTCTTCCACCTCTTCTTCTTCTCCTTCTTCTATTTATTCTTCTTCATCTTCTTCACCTTCTTCTTCTACTTTATCAATGTCCATTAGTGCACCATCGACATTAGTAAATATAACAGTATCATCATCAATTTGCACATTCATTTGAGTCTCTATCTTTTCTTCCTAGAAATGGGAAAGCTCTTGTTCATATGTTTTATCAATTACCATAAAAGACCTCGATTTAATTTTACAAATGGCGAGCCAATCATGTCTACGTACTCCTGGGTACTTGCAATAATAAACCTGAGAAGCTTGGCTTGCTAATACAAAAGAATCGTAACGCTTATATCTTCCACTCCTATTTACATCTACAAGATTGTAATTAGGATGTACTCTTGTTCCACTTGGCACAGATGGATCAAACCACTCACACTTAAAGAGAACCAGTTTTGACTCAAGAAGTCCAGAGCATTCCAATTGCACTATTTTCTCGAGTATCCCGTAGAAATCATTCTCATCAGAATCATAATTTTTTCCCTTGATACAAACTCTAGAGTTTGTAGTTGCCTTAGAAGAACCATAAACTTGTGTGTGAAATTTGAAACCGTTCACAAAATATCCAGGGTTTGTGATGACAGAATTCACAGGACCGCTAGATAGATTGCGAATAAGCCGATTATGAACACAGTTTATTTTCACCTATACATTTATGAAATTATATTTAATACGGATAAACTATATATAAATATTGAAATAATATTCTTGTAAATATATACTTACTAGTTGTTCAAACCACGCCGCAAAATCTTCTTGAAATCTATCGTCTTGTTCAGCCATCGAGAGATTAGGTTGAACATTCTTAAGCTGCTCTAGGAATACACTACAAGGTGAAAAATATAGATGATCATAAAAATATTTTTCAAAAGACTAGCTACATAGTTTACGATGAGTGGAATACTCACTCAATGTACGGTTGAACCTCCTTGAAATTTATTAACACATACATGTGAGTCGTTTTCTTTTCCTCATCTAAAATCTATCATCTATTCATTCTTCCAAGTGGTCGGCCAGGAGGTATAAATATCAACAGATTCTTCTTAGTAGTTTGGGGTACATCTCCACGACCATCATAATTACAAGACACATTGTGCCGCCTCGTAAGAACATGATCCTCAAAGTAGTGTAAACAAAACATCGAATACTCTTTTGTTAAGTAAGCATTTGCAAACGAAGTCCCGACATGAGCTGTATTATCCACACTAAGCTTCAAGTTGTGAAGATACCTAATTAAATGTATCATTGTGAGTATAATAGTTCGTATTAATAGATTTTAGTAAGTTTTTAATAATGTATTACCTCTCAAATAGATACATCCATCTGTATTGTACAGGACCAGCAACTATTGCTTCGTATGCAAGATGGACAGGTAGATGCTCCATCAAATAAAAGAAGTTGGGGGAAATATACGTTCCAACTTACACAATATGAGTTGAATATTTGCTTCCAATCGAGTCATGTTCTCAACAGTAATGGTCGTGGAAGTTAACTTGAAGAACAATGATTAGGGTCATAATTGCATCTTTTTGCATCCATTTTTATATGGTTTTGACCTGCTTATGTTCATATTTGACCCTAAAATGATATACTTTGTGTATTTAACCCGTTTTGGCTAGAAAGTTATGATTATAGATGGAAACGAGCAAAACGAGAAAGAAACGAGCAAGATCGAGAAAAGTCTGGAATTCTTGAGTTGAGCCAATTGGTGCAAATAGTATACCATGTTGAAGAGCTCAAAGAGAGGGTCGCAAGGAAAGAAGAATCTAGTCAATCGGAGTCCTAGAACTCAAGATATGATGAAAACGAGGAGAGTCGAGCATGACCCGAGCTAAGGACTCAGCTAGGCAACACCCACACTTGCGATCGGCAGCACCTAAGGTTACACTCGCGCGCCAGATCTCTGGAGTGGCAGCTTAGACCTCGTGCGATCCCGCTGCCGATCACGATCGGCAGCAGTTCAAAAAAATCCGAATTTCAGGGCTATTTTGGTCTTTTCGCGCGTTTAATGAAGGGCACTTTGTACTAAACATTGTGGGCACTATAAATACCTCAAGGATCAAATTTTCAATCATTGAATCATAATTCCAAGTTCTTAGATTAGATTAGAGAGAGAATTAAGTAGTTACTTAGTGAGTTCTTAGTTAGATTCAATCTTCTTTCTTCAATAACTTTTGATCCGTCCGTCGGATTTTCGATCCGTTTGTTCCTACATTCTTCTCTCGATTCAAGCTACAATTGTACGGTTCAATTTTATATTTTGCATTCCAGATTAGAAGATAGATTTTCAAGGTTTGATGCTTGTCTTTCAATTTTCCAACAATTGGTAAGATTTCTTGTATTTCATTTCATATTAGTGTTAATCATGTTTGTCTATAGCTTCATTGTTGATTTACATTTTGTTAGTACCTTGGTTTAGATTTTGATATGTGCAAAACAATGTGTTTATTTGTTATATTGATCTAACTCTTGTGCTAAGGAAATTGGTGTTTGAAACATATAGTTGTAAGTGAAGTCTATAGTTGTATATTTGATCAATCTACATCTTAGACATGACCCTACAGCTGTAAGGTTTCTCTACAGCCAATTTTTGATATTGATAGGACTCTACAACTGCAAGATTGAAAGACTCTACAGCTGCAAAGAACCGTTTGAAGAGATGGTACAAGTCTGAAATTTAATTAAAGATAATGAAGACCTTTAAGCACTATTAGTGTAGCTCTCAAGCACTCACTAAACTGTACTTAAAGTGGAGGATTTTTATTCATTCTGGAGCTTAATGAAGATTAGTTACAAGAGGCCAGAATTCTGAAGAAAAGGACATAGTACAATCAGTACTATCCTGTGTGAAGGATGAGGACCACCTCACACATGCCAATGGAGAGAGAGGAGCCTTATCTGAATTTCAAATTTGAAATTTGCAACGGATAAGATACTCCACTCAATCAATAAATAGAAGAAGTCCTCAGAGGAAGCAACAACAACAATCCTGAGCATTCAACCTAAGCAAGTCTACAACCAGCAATATTCTGAGAAGAGCTTTACTCATTTTATTCTTTGTGATTCATAGGATAGTTGGTTAGGATTTTCTTAGTAAGAATCACATCTTTTGTTGTTGTTCCCTCACCTATTTCTAATTTCTACTTAGTTTAGATATCTCTTTGTGAGGTTTGTAAAACTCTTTGTGAGTTATATTCTGAGTGAATAGGGTAGTTTATCTCTTTTTAGAATAGGAGTCTGAGTGAACCTAGTTCTAAGGGGGAACTACTTGTATTGATCTTTGTGATCACTTCTTAGTGAATTTGACACCTAAGTGGTGTAACAGTGGATGTAGGTGGTCTTTTTATAGACACTGAACCACTATAAACCTGGTTTATTTACCTTCTGCTCTTTATATTCTTGTCCTGCATATTTAATTTCATTGTTACATTCATCATTGTTTTAAAATCTTGGTGCATAAAACTTTGTGTTCATCTCAAGAGAAAAACTGACTCTACAGCTGTAGACTTTCATAAGTCACTCAGTTGTTAAGTTTGTTTATATTATTTTTCATTAACACTCACTTTATTCCGCTGCACATTAGAGTATTCTCAATACAATTTTAATTGTGAGAACTCCTCTGATATTTTTGTCTACAAGTGATTGTTTATTTTGCAAGTTTTTAAACTCTGCAGCTGCAAACTTCTCTAAGTCCACAACTGTAATCTTTGTGGTCCAATTTTAAAACTCTTGTAGACTTGTTCTTTTTAAACTTCAAAAAGGCTACTGTAAGGTTCTAGAATCCATCCTTTTGAAAAGTTTGAAAAATCTAATTTTGGACTCAAGGTCTATTCACCCCCCGCCCCTCTAGACCTTGACCACTTTAAGGGATCAACAAGTGGTATCAGAGCAGTTGGCTTGCCACTGCTTTGATCAGTACCTAGCTAGATCCTTTTTTATTTTTGAAAAACACACCTGCATATTTGCATGGCTCCCAAGATGGTGAAATCCAAAATTCCAATGTTCTCTGCTGAGGACTATGATGAATGAAAAATTAGAATGCAAGCACATTTGTCTGCAATCAATGATGAGATGTGGTCTATCATAGAGGATGGCCCTATACCTATTGTGAAGGTCAACACTGCAGCTGATCAGTCAGCTGGACTAACTCAGATTATCCCCAAACCTAGAAGGGAATGGACTGAGGATGACAAGAGAAGGTCCAACCTTGACAATGTTGCAAAGAACACTATTTATCATTCACTTGAGAAAATTGTGTTTAGCAAGATCAAAAATTGCAAAACTGCAAAACTGCAAAAGATATATGGGAAAAGTTGGAAATGATTTGTGAAGAAACTAAACAAATCAAGGAAAACAAACTCATGATAGCAGTTCAAAAGTTTGAGAACTTCAAGATGAAATCTGGTGAAACTCTTGAAAAGTTTGAATCAAGATTCATTGAGATCCTCAATGAGCTAGACTCACTTGGTAAAGAGTACTCACAAAGAGAAATGAACATGAAAGTTCTCAGAGGCTTACCTTCTGAATGGGACATGATGGTCATTGCTATGAGAGAATCAAAGGATTTATCTAAGATATCCACCTTTGAACTCTTTTCAGACCTCAAAGCCTATGAATTTGACATAAGCAGAAGAAAAGAACCTGACAGCAGTAAGGTTACAGCTCTAGTAGCTGACAATCCTACAGCTACAAGTTCTGATGATGAAGACTTGGCTCTTTTCATAAAGCAGCTCAAGAAATTTGGCAAATGGAACAAGAAGAAACAGTTCACACCAAAGGAAGATGGTAAGGTGAAATCTACAACACCTAACTCAACCTATTTGTGCTATAACTGCAGAAAACCAGGACATTACATCAAGGATTGTCCCTATCCCAAAGCTGAGAAGTACACTTATGAAGAAAAGAGACTCAGGAGAGATAAAAAGAAAAAGTTTGACAAGGAGAGCATTAGAGCACTACTTTCTGAGTTTGATAAAAACCAGGAAGACTGTCCCTCTTCTTCTCAAAAGTCAACTACAGATTTAGAAGACTCTGACTCAACAGACTCAGATGAAGAAACCATGATCTGTCTTATGGCTAAAGATGAAGAGGTATGCTCATCATCATCAAGTTATATTACAGATAAGGATTCTTCCAGTGACATGCTAAGTGCAATCCAAAGACTTCAAGAGGAAAATGAAGATCTTAGAAGAGATAATCACATTGGAAGAGAACATGTGAAAGATTTGTTAGCTGGAGTGGAAGATGCTGAGAAACAATTGTAGATTCTACAAGAACTGAAGGAAGGTTACAGTTGTCTGAAAGAGGACAATGAAGAACTTTTTAATGAAGCAAGTTGTAAAGCTGCAGACTGTGCAGAATTGAAGGAAACAATCAGAAGTCAAGAATTGATGATAGCTGAACTTGAAGAACACAATGCTTATTATCAGAAAAAGCTAGATTGTTTTGGAAAATCATCCAAACAATTGAAGAAGATGCTGTCTGAGCAAAGACACTCAAAGGATTTGACTGGAATAGGATATAATCCTTGTGTCTGGATGAAACACTTGCAAAAGTCAATTCCAAGACCTGAGAGAAAGTTCATCAAAGAAACAACCCCTGAAGAAACTGTAGACTCAACTCTACAGCCAGAAGATTTGAAATTCTTGAATTCATTCAAAGAATTATCACCTATAAGACAACAAAAGATCAAGGAGATCATGAATGATTCTGAAGAAGATGTCTCAAATATGTTTCAAAACATAACTTTGAAATAAACTGCAGAATCAAATTTACAGTCAGAAGAAGAAGTCTATCATAGATTGGATATGGAAAGAAGACTTAACTTTGATAGATTCTGGAATGGAAATATGTCAGATATGTCTCCCTCTTCAAGCACTCAAAGAGGAGGATCAAGCAAGAACTGTAGAATTAACTACTCTATAGCTTCCAAAAAGGTTTGGATTGCAAAGAGTAACACTTGAGGAAATCCAAAGTATTGGATTCCTAAATAACTCACTTTATTTTGCAGGGACATGTTACAACCACCAAAAGAGAGATTTGGTACATTGACAGTGGTTGTGCAAGACATATGACTGGAGATAGAAGTTTGCTACAAAATGTGAAAGATCATAAAGGTCCTAAAGTTGTTTTTGGTGATAATGCCAGTGGAACAACTAAAGGATCAGGATGTCTACTCAAAGAAAATGTTCAGATCAATGATGTTTACTTGGTAGATGGTTTAAAACATAACGCTAAGTGTGAGTCAATTTTGGACAAAGGCTACACTGTAGACTTTACACAAGACACTTGTATAGTCAAAGATGTTGAATCCCAAACAACTAAACTGACAGGAACTAGAAAAGGGAATGTTTACATTGTGGAGTGGAACTCTGCAGCTGAAACTACCTGCTTTCTAGCTAACAGTTCCAATGAAGTTAGTTGGCTATGGCACAAAAGAATGAATCACATAAACTTCAAAACCATAAATGAACTTGTGAACAACAAACTTGCAAGAGGTTTGCCAAACACTAAGTTTAGGAAGGAACACTTATGTGATGCTTGTGTCAAAGGGAAACAAATCAAGAAGACTTTCAAAAGTAAAAACACCCAAGTACTTCAAGAACACTTGAATTACTGCATATGGATCTTTTTGGGCCCATAGAACCAGTAAGTATAAGTGGGAAGAAATATACTTTGGTTGTTGTAGATGATTACTCAAGATTTTCTTGGACTGTGTTTCTAAGAAAGAAGAGTGAAACTCTACAGCGGTTACCAGAATTGTTAAGGAGGATTCAGAATGAAAAGAATTTGAAGATTGTGAAAATCAGATCAGATAGAGGAACAGAATTCACAAATAAAGTTATTGAAGAGTATTGTTCACTTTATGGTATTGTTCATGAATACTCTGCAGCTAGAACCCCACAGCAAAATGGAGTTGCTGAAAGAAAGAATAGAACACTCAAGGAAACTGCAAGAACAATGACTGTTGAAGCAAAATTGCCTAAGAAGTTTTGGGCAGAAGCAACAAGCACTGCATGCTATACTCAGAATAGATGCTTGATTGTTAAGGATCATAAGAAGACTCCATATGAGTTATGGAAAGGAAGGACTCCTAATATTTCTTATCTACATATTTTTTGATGCAAATGCTTCATACTGAATAATGGGGAAGAATATCTTAAGACTTTTGATTCAAAGTCAGATGAAGGTATCTTTCTAGGTTATTCTAATGTTAGCAAGGAATTTAGAGTGTATAACAAGAGATTGATGATTGTGGAAGAGTCACATCATGTTGTTTTTTATGAACAACATAGCTCCCCTGAAGAAATTATTGAAGACTCTAAGGAGGACAACTCTACAGTTACAAGTCAACAGCAATATGTTGTGATCAAAACTTCTGTAGATTTGACCAACAAAGGCTTTGGCACTATAATTGTTGAGTTACCACCATTAGAGAATGTAGAAGACCTAGTCCATGAGAATGTTCAAACAGAAGTAGAGACACCAACAAAAGGACTTGATGAGTCTGTAGTAGGTGAATCTACAGCTGTAGAGAACAATGATCAAGGATTAGAACCTTTGTCAGATTTGATTTGGTTGAAAGATCACCCCCCTGAGCATGTAATTGGAAACCCATCAGATGCTGTAAAAACCAGAAGACAGATCCATGAGGCAATGTTTGCTACATTTCTTTCATCTTCTGAACCTACTGATATTCATGAAGCACTGCAAGATGTCAATTGGATTATTGCAATGCAAGAAGGATTGAATGGTTTTGAGAAAAATCAAGTATGGGAACTTGTTCCAAGACCTAAGAATCACAAAGTGATTGGAACTAGGTGGGTATTCAAGAACAAACTTGATGAAGATGGAATTGTAACCAGAAATAACGCAAGGTTAGTAGCTCAAGGCTATTGTCAATCTGAAGGCATAGATTTTGATGAATCATTTGCCCCAGTTGCAAGATTAGAAGCTATAAGAATCTTTCTAGCATATGCTGCACATATGAACTTTACAGTCTATCAAATGGATGTAAATAGTGCATTTCTAAATGGTTTACTTTCTGAAGAAGTGTATGTTCAGGATTTGAGGAATTTACAGCTGAAGATAAGGTGTATAAGCTTAGAAAAGCCCTTTATGGACTTAAGCAAGCACCAAGAGCATGGTATGATACCCTTTGTGATCATCTGATCAAAAATGGATTCAGAAAGAGAATGGTTGACAAAACCTTATTCAGATTACAACATGGGAATGATATTTTGCTTGTCCAAATCTATGTTGATGACATAATCTTTGGCTCAACCAATGAAGAATTATGCAGAAAATTCTCTAAGCTCATGACTGAGAAATTTGAAATGAGCATGATGGGAAATCTGAATTTCTTTTTGGGATTACAAGTTAAGCAAATGAGAGATGGAATTTTCATCAATCAAGTTAAATATACTCAAGAGCTTATAAAGAGATTTGGAATGGATAGTTCTAGGCCTACTAATATACCTATGACACCTTCTGTGAGTCTTCACAAAGATGAGAATGGCAAAAGTGTTGATGTAACCAAATATAGGAGACTAATTGGATCATTGCTATACCTTACAGCTAGCAGACCTGATATCATGTTTGCAGTAGGTGTATGTGCTAGATTCCAAGTGAATCCTAAGGAATCACACTTAAATGTTGTGAAGAAGATCATCAAGTATGTCAAATCCACACAAAATCTAGGATTATGGTATCCTAAAGAAGGAGGAATTGAACTCATTGGGTACACTGACTCAGATTTTGCAGGCTGCAAAATTGATAGGAAGAGTACTAGTGGGATTTGTCAATTCCTAGGTGAAAGGTTGGTGGCATGGCACAGTAAAAAGCAAAATTCTATTGCTCTTTCTACAGCTGAGGCAGAATACATTGCTGCTGGAAGTTGTTGTGCACAAATCTTATGGATGCAATATCAATTACAAGACTATGGGATTGATTCAAGAGAAACAACTATATTTTGTGATAATACAAGTGCTATTGCTATTACACAAAATCCAGTTTTACACTCTAGATCAAAACACATAGATATAAGGCATCACTTCATAAGAGATCATGTTGAAAGAAAGAATGTGAAATTGACAAAGATTCATACAGATTTGAATCTTGCTGATATTTTCACTAAACCCTTGTGTGAATCAAGATTTTCAATCTTGAGAGGTAATTTGGGAATGTTAGAATTGTAAGAAGACTCTGTGAAAATCACTAAATTGCTAAGACAAACCCAGAAAATTGGAAAATCAGTGAAAAGGAAAACTGTAGCTGCAAAGTCATTCAACTGTAGAGTTGAACTCTACAGCTGTAGACTTAGTTCAAGAACTGTAAAATTCCTTACCAACTGTATACTTTCAAATTCGAAGATTGTCAACTGCAAACTTAGGGAATTTACAGTACTTTGTACAATTCTGATAATTAAATGGAGCACTACAAAATTCAGAAACTTTTGTACTAAGTTATAGAAATTTTAGATTTATTCATGCATTTTAATCAATAAAATGTGTGAGTACGTGTAACATTTTAAATGAAATTAAATTCTATGTGAGTTAGATATTTGGACAAATTTAATTATAAATTTTGGTCCAGAATTCAAAAGCTCATACATTTTAGGTCAAAAACCGTTATACCCCTGTTCTTAATGGATGTTTAAGGAAAGGTATTTAAAGGACCCTTCATCCTTTTATATCCTACTTTAACATTTTGAACCCCCTAAAACCTTAAACACTCCCTATCCCCTACTCAAAGAAACAAAAAATTATGGCGATGAAAGTTATTTTTGGAGCCTTGTTTGATTTTGATGAGATTTTGAAGAAGCATCCCACTGATGCTATGGAGGACGTTGTAAAGCACATAGTGAATCAAGGTGTTCACTATTGCCTGACTCACAACACATGAGTTTATAATGACAAGATAGTTCATGAGTTCTACCAGAATGCTGAAGCAAATGTTGAAAGAAAAACGTTATCAGTAAATTGCAAGGAAAGAATGTCAAGATTACAGCTGATGATATCTGCAAGGCTTTACACCTAAGGACTAGAGGTGATTCTCATGCAACCTCAACTTTGCTAATGAAGATGAGAAGTATTGGAAGAGATTCACAGCAAAGAAGCCATTTCCAAAGAACTGGAAGAGGACATTCTAGATGACTGACTTAGCAGTTGAGTATGTCTATCTCTATGAGGCTATTGATAAATGCTTATTATGTAGGACTGGTGCTCATGATACTAGTACTATATTAATGTGGGATCTAATGATAGCATTTGTTAAAGAGATTAAGGTAGATATTGAAGAACTATTGTTGAGAAATATAGGAAATGATGTAGTTAAGGCTGGTAAGAACAAAGGATTTGGTCTGTTCTTAAACTATATCCTGAAAGAAGTTGGTTTTACATTGTTTAATGAGCATGAGGGTCAGCCCATTATCAATCATATAATTATTGGAAGGGCAAATTTCAAGAGAGGAGCTGTGAATGCTCCTATGGCCCCTGAATCCAAAAGAAGAAAGAAGAAAGCTGAAAGGAAGGTTCTTACTATCATAAGATCACCAAAAGAACCAGAGAAAAAGAAGAAGAAGAAGAAGAGTGTAAGAAGAAAGCTCTTAGTGGATGAACCCACTGATTCAGAAGATGATATTGATAGAGAAATAAGGCAGAAGAAACATCACTCAAAGAAAGCTACAGAAGTTGAAACTGACAAGTCTACAGCAGTAGACTTGCCTATTATACAGTCTTGAGGTACAAGCTACTGAGGAACAGTTTGAAGAAGCTAAAGTTCCTGAACCTGAAACTGAACAACTCCATGTTGTTCCAGTTGAGAGGGTTGTAGGATTTGAAAAAGAGAGGCAGAAATTTGAAGAATGGAAGCTAGTGAGAGAAGAGCTTGAGAAGTTGACAGTTGAGGAAAGAAACTTGTTCCAGTGGGTTGTTGACTGGACAAGTTGCAGTGATCTTAATGAATTGATGAAGCCAAATTTCCTTGAAGATTTTATTGCCAACAAAAGAAGGAAAGACAAAGGAAAAGGAAAGCAGATTATCACTGAAGAACCAGCAAGGCAGAAAATCACCAAATCTGCAGCTGAAGCTTTGAGAGTGGCTCTCATGACTGAAAAAGATCCAGAGGCTCAATATAATGTTGATTATGATGTTGTGAGCACAGAAAGTGATGAAGAACTACCACAGAAGACTGGTGAAGGTAGTACTCAAATTGTTGAAACTGAAGGCTTAGCTATTCTTGCAAAAGAAGCTATTTTAATGGAATCTGCCGGAGCTAGTGCTGCAGATCCAGTGAATATTTATGAAACAAATCCTACTGAAGATGAATCTAAGAAGGAGAAAGAAACAAGAAAGGATGATTCTCCTTGCAAAGATCCAAAGGAAAAGCCAGATGATGATGAGGATGGCAATGATGATGCACCAATGGGTGGTGCTCAAGCTCAAGTTCAAACAGAAATTCAAACTAAAACTGTGGTAACTGAAGTTCAAGCTTCTAAAAATATTCAAGTTGATGAGAAAATTGTTGATGATACATCCAATGAGATTGATAAAGACTTATCACACCCTATCACAAGTATCTTTCATCAATCTCCACCTGCAATGTACACATTGGAAGAGATATATAAGCATGGAACTCCACCACTGTAGAGCTATTCAGCTCTTGAGAGAGAGAATGTTGTGAATATGGAAGATTACATTACTGAATTCTCTACAGAGGTTGTTGTAACTCCTAGCAAGAGGAAGGCCTCTACTGAAGACTCTACAGCTGTAGAGTTGGCACCTTCCAAAGCTTAGAAAGTTATGAAAGGAAAAGAGTTGATCATTAGAGAAGGTGATTCTGAGGAAGAAGACAGTGATACAAATCCTCAAATGACACACAATGAAGTTGTGTCACACCTGAAGAATTTGGAAGAATCTTTTAAGAGCGCTGAAGCTGAAATTCTGAAGCAAGTTAAACAAGTCCCTGATGATATTATCTCCCAAAATGTGAGAAAAGGAATGGAAGACCTTGTAAAGAAGTTTGAGGAAAGAAGCTCAGAAGAAAAGAAGGTTCTTGAGCAAAATTTTAAAGCTGTTGTGGATAGCTTAATGGCTCAAAATGCAGAAATTAGAAAAGAGAGTAGCCAAAAGTCAAGAGAAATCACTAATCTACAGTCAGATATCAAGCTGATGAAAAATGACTCTTTTGATCTGAAGGTAGAAGTGAAAGGAATGAAGATTGAAATGTCTAAGATAATCACTGTGAATGAAAATGTGAAGGAAGAAATGATGAGCAAGCTTAACACCATTTCGTCACATATTGATGTTGGCAAAAAGGGGGAAAGCAAAATAGAGAAGGAGATCAAAGAAAGGGAAAAGGTCACTGAAAATATCCTTGAGAATGTGAAGGATATTGGAAAAGCATGGGCAAAAGACATTGAAGCTGCAAAATCTAAGAAATTGGGAGATCAATCAGATCTTATGAAAGGAAGCTTAGATCAGACTAAGGGAAGTTCTAAAGGAGGAATCAAGATTATAAAACTCCCTAAGTCTACAGCTCAGAAACCTACAGTTCACACTCAAAAACCTCTTGGTTATTGGGAACAAACTGTGAAGGAATCAAGAGAGAGAAGGAAAGAGAAGGAAGAGAAAAAGAAGGAAGAGAAAGAGAAAGAAGAGAAAGAAAGACAAGAAGAGAAAATTTCTGATGAATCTACAGCAGTTGTGACTTCTCAACCTCTAGATGTTCAACCTTTGAGCATGGTACACATTGAGGATTCTGATGAAAGGGTTAAGAAAATGAAAGCTAATTTTGATAACTTGTGGAAGGAATTCTTGAGTATATGCAATAGGCATACTGTAATTAAGAGGATTAAGCTCAAGAAGGACATGTTTCAAAAGTTTAAAGATCTGAAGGCTGATAGATCATTATATAAAGGAGACAATGCCATGCTCCTTGGTGGAATGATTAAAAGCAATCTTATGCCCAAGAGACAGTTCAAATCAAAGAAGGAGGAAGAAGATTTTGAAGCATATGAACTTGAGATGTTGATGAAGTACTATGAAGAAGATGCAAAGAACATGAAGCTAGTGGAACAAGGAATCCTGAAGCCTCAAGGTGAAACTGATGAAGAAGATGCTGATCCCAAGCACAGAAGAAGATGAAGACTCTGTTCTAGATTAGACACTAAAACTTTTTAGCTTTTAGTCTAATTAATCTATTTGTAAGCTGAATCTTGAACCTCTTTTTATTTATGCAGCTTTTTGCTTGGTTGTTATTTCTTTTTGTTGTTTTGTCTTGCTGTTTTTGTTTTGTTTCTTGTTCTAAGATAATTTCTTATTGTCTTTGTTGTTTAGCTGTTTGTTTTGCCAACATCAAAATAGGGGGAAATTGTTAGTACCTTGGTTTAGATTTTGATATGTGCAAAACAATGTGTTTATTTGTTATATTGATCTAACTCTTGTGCTAAGGAAATTGGTGTTTGAAACATATAGTTGTAAGTGAAGTCTACAGCAGTATATTTGATCAATCTACAGCTTAGACCTGACCCTACAGCTGTAAGATTTCTCTACAGCCAATTTTTGATATGACAGGACTCTACAGCTGCAAGATTGAAAGACTCTACAGCTGCAAAGAACCGTTTGAAGAGATGGTACAAGTCTGAAATTTAATTAAAGATAATGAAGACCTTTAAACACTATTAGTGTAGCTCTCAAGCACTCACTAAACTGTACTTAAAGTGGAGGATTTTTCTTAATTCTGGAGCTTAATGAAGATTAGTTACAAGGATGCCAGAATTCTGAAGAAAAGGATATAATACAATCAGTACTATCCTGTGTGAAGGATGAGGACCGCCTCACACATGCCAATGGAGAGAGAGGAGCCTTATCTGAATTTCAAATTTGAAATTTGCAACGGATAAGATACTCCACTCAATCTATAAATAGAAGAAGTCCTTAGAGGAAGCAACAACAACAATCCTGAGCATTCAACATAAGCAAGTCTACAACTAGCAATATTCTGAGAAGAGCTTTACTCGTTTTATTCTTTGTGATTCATAGGATAGTTGGTCAGGATTTTCTTAGTAAGAATCACATCTTTTGTTGTTGTTCTCTCACCTATTTCTAATTTCTACTTAGTGTAGATATCTCTTTGTGAGGTTTGTAAAACTCTTTGTGAGTTATATTCTGAGTGAATAGGGTAGTTTATCTCTTTTTAGAATAGGAATCTGAGTGAACCTAGTTCTAAGGGGGAACTACTTGTATTGATCTTTGTGATCACTTCTTAGTGAATTTGGCACCTAAGTGGTGTAACAGTGGATGTAGGTGGTCTTTTTATAGACACTGAACCACTATAAACCTGGTCTATTTACCTTCTGCTCTTTATATTCTTGTCCTGCATATTTAATTTCATTGTTACATTCATCATTGTTTTAAAATCTTGGTGCATAAAACTTTGTGTTCATCTCAAGAGAAAAACTGACTCTACAGCTGTAGACTTTCATAAGTCACTCAGTTGTTAAGTTTGTTTATATTGTTTTTCATTAACACTCACTTTATTCCGCTGCACATTAGAGTATTCTCAATACAATTTTAATTGTGAGAACTCCTCTGATATTTTTGTCTACAGCTGTAATCTTTGTGGTCCAGTTTTAAAACTCTTGTAGACTTGTTCTTTTTAAACTTAAAAAAGGCTACTGTAAGGTTCTAGAAGCCATCCTTTTGAAAAGTTTGAAAAATCTGATTTTGGACTCAAGGTCTATTCACCCCCCCTCCCCCCCTCTAGACCTTGACCACTTTAAGGGACCAACACATTTCCAATTAGCCATGGGCTAATATCCTTGTTGCATGGTTGTATGAATACTATGGGAATTTAATCTCTTGTTAATCCTATGCATGAATTAGTGATCTTGATGGATTAGTTCTCTTATTAATGACTTGTATGAATGCTTGGGATGTTTAATTGTAATGTATGACTTATATGTTTAGCTATGAAATGAGAATTGAGCTATAAGAATTTTATGCATACCAAGTGTTCGATATTTGGCTTGTATGACCAATTGCATATGAGACTAAGACCTCTTAATTGGAGTGTTAGAAGTTGTAGAGAGATCTAGACACCTAATAGAGCCCTTACCTTGTGTTGTAGAGAGATCTAGACACTAGTTGGCTTGACTAAGACACCAAGAGATCTTTTGCATGCTAGGATGGATAGGATACTAGAGGAACTATAGTAGGATTACTTCCATATACACTTCACACTTGCTCACTTCTTTGAGGTGATAGTT
Organism: Prunella vulgaris; assembly: GCA_026898435.1. Taxonomy (NCBI): domain Eukaryota; kingdom Viridiplantae; phylum Streptophyta; class Magnoliopsida; order Lamiales; family Lamiaceae; genus Prunella; species Prunella vulgaris. Next base: position 316,474 of record JAPKLY010000448.1, on the reverse strand, counting down.
AGGATTTACTATTCTTGCTTGATTAGTAGATAGAAACATGATCTTTTCTTGCTTTCCTAGCTATTAGCCTTTTGTAAACACTCAATACTCGCTTGATATCGCATCGTTTCCCTGTGTTCGATATTTAACTTGGTTAACTTGCCACGACAACAGCGACCACGTTCACTTGCGTGGAAAACATCACGATTTTGGCAAACAAACAAGTTTATTTCAGTGATAGTCTTCCACACGTTCGTTGGTAAGATTTCACAAAAACAAATAGGGAGCAACCACTGCATAAAAATATGACAATCATGACTCTTCATCCCAAACATCTTCAATTTTGTCCAGTCTACACATCAAGACAGGTTGGAGACATAGTTTTCGGAAAACTTCAACTTATTTACCCACTTACATGCAACATCTCTTTGCGTCTTATCAAGTATGTAGACGTTTGGGATACTGATGTAGATAGAGATTGAATATATTATTATTATTATTATTATTATTATTATTAGGATTTTTATTTAAATGTTATTTTTGTTGTTATTGGGTCGGGCTTTTAGGACTTTTAGGCCTGGAACTCTAGTAGTGTTATTATAAATATGAGATCTATGTGATTTGTATGAGAGTTGAATATTGATGAAAAGATGAGTCAAACACCGAGCACCAATTCCACAAGCGGCCAGTATCACATATTTGCTCTGACATTAATGCACATGTGCTTCAAATAACACTTATTGTAGTAACACACTTATTTTAACATCAATATATATTTGTTCTAATATTTACTCTAATATTAACACACATTTACTCCATCAATAACACATATATGTAAAAACTCAATACTAAATATCAAAACAAAATAATATTGAGATTTTAAAATTTCAAATTTTGATATCACATCCCAAATCAATCATCCCCTTAGAAATAGAATAAATTAAAAAATGATTAAAAAAACATTAGTTATAAATTGGTTCTATGTAAAAAAAAAATTATACTTTTGTGTAAAAAAAATTATACATATATACAAATATTTTAAATCAATTTATAAATATGATCACTTTTTTAAACTAAAATAAAATTAAATGGATAAAGATAAGAATGAGGATGGTGATGTGAAAATGAGTTGTTGAATAAATAATACTCCCCCACACTCCACCCCACCCCACCTCACCCATCTCAAACATAATTACTACATTGTAAAAAAAAGGCAAATATTACGCATACAAAATATCTATTTTTTTTTACTTTATCATTTTGAATAGATAGAAAAGTACATATATTGTTAATAAAATAATTCCAATTTCTTATTTATTACATTACTTTTTACATCCCCTATCTTTTTCTTATGAAATTTATCCATAAAAAACTTATATTAATATAATTAGTTATATTCATTAACATCATTGTTGATAGAATTTACTAATCGTGTTCGTTTATGTGGCTTTATATCATATTAATTCTATCAAACAATAATCCAATAATTGTGTTCTTGGATGTTCTTAAGAGGGTGAGATAGAGAGAGAAAGTAGAGAATTTAGAGAGAGAAAGTAGAGTGTAAGAAATGTATTAATTGTGTGAATAGTACAAGAGAAGTCTTATTTATAGGTGTGCGAGTGTGAGATGGCACCTTACGAGCCTATTTGGCTTCCGGTGTTGACGAAGGTCCGTAACCTTCGTCCTGGTCCCTCACACTGCTACCTACATCGTGCCTCATCCTACTACAATGCCTTAGACTAGATGGGCCTCATTAAAAACCTCGTCGTAAACCACCCTTGTGGATAAACCGGAAGGAGGGAAAAAGAGCGCAACCATCGTGGTCCTACAGGCTATGGGGCGAGCTCCGATGCCTTGTCGAACTTCTGGGTGCTGCGTGGTAACGGAGCTCGGCGAAGTCTTCGTGGGGGTAAAGGCGAGCTCCTTTGGGCGAGCTGCCCCCTTGTGGGCGAGCTCCGGCCTTCTACGGGTCCGGGTGAGCCCTGGCGACCTGTTAAACCTTGGTGATTATTTCGGGGCTAGGTGTATTAGTTCGCCATGTCAACATTTTGCCCCCCAGCTCGCGTACATCATGGTTTACCCCATGTGTGGGAGAGCTGGCTTATTTCCGCGGACGGTAGATCGGACCTCGGCGAACTACATTCGGGTGAATGGCGAGCTGATGGGCGAGCTCTAATGTGGCAGTTGTCCCAGCATACGTGATTCGGGAATTCAGGCATCGTGCACGCCTTTTTAGGCGTGGTTTCCCGTACCCATCATGTCAGCTTTTCAAATTCCTTGCAAAAAGGTCCCTGGACTCCTTGGATATCGCACCTCGCCCCGGCGCCTATAAATAGGGGGAAGTGGATTCATTTTCCCACTTTCTGCATTTTTTAATTCTCAGAGCTTTCCCGGCGATCGATTTTTCTTGCGTTCGACGGATTTTTGAAGGCTCTTCAAGGTAGGATTCGATCTTTCTTCCCTTTTCTTCTGCCTTTTACTTTATTTTTCTTTCGTTTCTTCGGACTCCCCGAACGATACTGTACCGTGACTTTGGATTCTTGGATTTTGCTGAAAACCCTTTGGACTTCTCTGAGACAATGTCGACACATTCTTCGAGCATGACCTTTTTGGACCGAAACCCTGAAAAACAAACAATAATTGAGGATGAGCCTCCTCCTCGGATATCTTATGTGGATGTCGGCTCTAGTTCCGAGGCGAACTCGGTAGTTCGCCCGGACTCCGGCGAGCTACTCGGCGATGTCCAAACCGACTCGGAGGTATGGGAAGAAGGCGATGAGGTTGCCCCCGAGGAAAAAGTAGTCAGTGGTGACGATGAATCTGCGGAGGCTGGTGAGGACACCACCGACGCCGCCGAGGAGGTCGCCGAGGTCGGTGCCGAGGTCGTTGATGAGGGCGAGGAGGAAGGCGAGCTAGAACAAGTTACACTCGAATGGTTTCGTTGCATCGGCTTCCCAGAGCCCCATCTGGTTGAATATCAGGTCCCTGCCGCGGTCGTCCATCCCTTCGACTGGGATGAGTATGTTACCGAGCATGAGGCGAGCTTCCCCTGTCCAGCTCAAGCGTTCCCCGCCGACCTAGAGAAGGTCGCCCCATCTGAATACAAGGCCGGCGGGGTGATGAGTGTCATTGACGAATGCGACCTGCCCATCATACGCAGGAAGTACCGCGTCCCGCTCGACATCTTCATGTATGCTCCAGTAAAGAATGAGCGGGCCAATGCGCCTCCCGAGGGGTTGACTGCCCTCAACGTCGATATCCTCAGGGCCGGGCTTACCTTGCCGTTGCACCCAACTATTGGTCAGTTCCTCGCCGACAACAATCTTGCCATGACCCAGCTTATTCCGAACGGGTGGAGCAACCTTCTCGCCGCCTTGTCCGTCTTTGGGTTGGAGGGCTATGAGAATGCGATGACCTCAGTGGACCTGGGCGAGCTCTTCGCTGTAACCAAGCAGACAAAGGATGGAACGGGCTATTACTATTTGAAAGCTCGCCCGGGAGAGAAATTTCTTGGGGATCTGCCGAACAAAATCCGCTACTGGAAGGAGCAATTTTTCTTCATTGGTGGAGATTGGTGAGCTTCGAACACATTCCACGGGCGGGGTGACCGTATTCCCACTCCGGAGGGATACGGGGAAGCGAGCAGTAGGTCGCTTGATTCGGTGTGTGGGTTGAATTAGATTTACTAATTCAATTTTTCTTTCTTTTTGTAGTTCCGAAGCGCCACAAGTCTAGCCGGGGTAAGCCCAAGGTCTCGGTCGAGTTCGACGTGGTACGGGCCATTTGTTGTCTGAGGAGCGAGAAGGACAGACAGATCGCCCATCTGTGTCAGCATCATTGCCTAAAGCTCGCCGAGCTTCTCACTTTGCCGCACCACCTCGACATTCAAGGTCCCGAGCTCCCAGGTTCACAACTCTTCGGAGCTCGCCAATAGGGGGGGTAGCTCGCCCGAGATGCTGATATTTTCAATTTTTGTACAGATGGTAGCTTCGTCGCTATTCCAATCACCGAGGTCCCCGAGGCCTATCAACTTGTTAAAGAGCTCTTCGAAATGGGCCCACCTCGCCCCAACAGACTCACCCCACCGTCTGTGCTCGCGTTGGAGGCGAGCAAGGAGGCAGAGCTCGCCTCTAAGAATGCCGAGGTAGGAGGGTCGGGGACCCAGAAGGAAAAGACCAAGGCCCCCGAGAGGCCCAAGTCTAAGGTAGCGGAGGTCGCTCGGACCAGCCGAGGTGGGGGGCGAGCTGTCATCTCCTTCGACCGAGGTCGCGGGAAAAAGTGGCCCCATAGAGGTGAAGGACCCCGAGCAGACGATGAGGATCCCCCAGCTCGCAAGAGGACCAGGTATACTGGCCTGGTTGATGAGGATTTTGACCGAGCTGAGAGGGCCTCGGCGAGGTCCGGGCAGGGAGGTTCCGCTCAATCCACTGCCCCGTTGGCGGCCACGCCTATCCGGAGCTCGCCCCCCACGCCATCTCCATTTGGGGTGCAAGATAACGATGACACGCTCCTTGGTTGGGACCCCGACCGAGCTCAGTAAGTAGCTCGCTCTGTTGATCTTCATCGCTTATTGTCTTCTGTTTTCCTAACATTTTTCAATCTGTTTTGATCTCGCAGTTATGCCCCAATCGCCTTCCCGAATCGTCACGAGGCCCTGCATGCCTTCGAGCGATCTCGCTCCCTAACGTCGATACGGAGCCTCCATCCGGGCCTAGTCCAGAACACTGTGAGTGAGATGCCGAGGCATTGGACGACTCCGCTGGTGGCGACCATCAATAGTCAGGACCTGAAGGAGAACCTCCTCCTCTCGGCTCACCACGCGAGCAGATTAATGCTCGCCAACCAGAAAGCTTTGGAGCAGGTCGCCGAGCTGGAGGCAGGTCGCTCCGACAGAAATAAGAGGATGCTGGCCTTGGTGGACACCGCTGACAAGGCCAAGAAACAGGCGCAGCTCGCCAAGGAGAGAGTCGAGGCATCCCTGGCTGCCGAGCAAAGTGCCTTGCAGCAGCTCGAGGACCTCCAACACAAGCTCGCCAGGCTCGAGCAGGAGACAGAGGCTAGAATAAAAGCCAAGGAGGATGAGCTCGCCGCCCAGCTCGCCCAGGAGGTCGACAATCACAAGGTTACCAAGAAGGACCTCGCATTGCAGCGGGGCCTGGTGAAGAGCTCCAACTCCGAGTGTGAAAGGCTGAGGGGCGAGTTGGAGGCGAAAGTCAACGAGGTTGCCGAGCTGCGGAACAATGCCTCTTCCTCGCCGGATCTGGAGGCCGTGAAGGCCGAGGTCTCTGACAAAGGATGCGTCCAATGTTATGCCGAGGTTTTGTGAACTCTCTGGTGGGCTCGAGCTCACAAGGATGACGAGGTCGAGGCGGTTGTGGGCGACTTCAAGGCCTGCTTGGACCGGGTTCCCTTCCCGGACGGCGCCGAGCTGGACATCGGCGACCTCCCAGAGCTCGGCATCCCTCTCAAATTTGTACCGGCCCGCTTTCAAATCATCAAGACGGTTGAGGTGCCGGAGCTGAACCTTGGCGAAGAGGAGGTCGCTAATGAGGAGGAGGAGCGGGTTCCACTCACTGTCGCACAGCTCCAGGGAGCTTGCGGGGACGCTGTGTTGAACCTTAGTGAGTTCGACACCACCGGGCTTACTGGCAACATCACTACCAATGCCGAGCTCGCTCTCCCTTCTGACCCGGTCGCCCCTGGCTCCAGCGAGGTGCCTGCTGATGCCCCTCCCCCTGCTCCGGGTGTTTGAGCTTTTCTTGCTTTTTTAGATTAGCCCCTTTTATTTCTCAACTTGTAGTAGGTCGCTAGGCTCCATAGCTCGCCTAGAAGGAGCTCTTTTTTGTAGTCTTTTGTTTTTGTTTAAGTAGATGCAGCTCGTTGGGCACGTGCAGCTCGCCCAGAATGAGCTTTTTGTAGTTCAAAGACGGCTAGCTAGTCGGCCTTTGTGGCTAGCAACACTTCGAACACTTAGGAATTTTCAAGTATTCTAGCCTTGAAAATTTCCTAATGTCTTTTGAATAGAAACCGAGCATTTTTTATCCAACTCTTTGCACTTCGTTTTTGTGCTTTTACGTTATAATTTTCAAAATAGCTCATTTTTATTTATTTTATGGGTACTTAACTGTTCGTCTTATTCTACTTTGAGAAGCGAATCGTTCGTTTTACGTCACTTACGACTACAAATTGTACCTCTATTTTGAGAGTGCGTATTCTTCGTCTTACACCACTTAGGGCCACGAATTGCTCGTCTTAGACCACTTAGAGCAGCGAGCTGCACTTCGATTGATTCACGTTGGGCCGTTGGGTTTCATGAACCTTGCCTTAGACGTTTTTTGTCTTTTTCGCGAATTTTTCTAACTTGTGGCAGTAGGTGCTTAGCATAAGAAAGGTACCTTCGCGACCTTGGGCACTTTGGCCTTTGCCTTCGAGCTATTTAATTACAACGTTTGGGACCTTGGTCCTTGCGCATCACGGATTTTTGAGTGCTCGGGCGAGCTGGGGTTGGTGAGCTCTTCTGGGTAGTGGAAGACCTGAGGTAGCTCGCGTAGGGGGCGAGCTACGCAGGTCCGGACACTTGGTAAATTTTTCTGATTTCGCAAATTCTCTAACTTTTTATAGCTACGTAATTTACACTGGTTGCCATCAACATTTCTGATTCGAACCTTCGACTTGTCTATTACAGGATTCTAGTCTATTGGTAAAACTTTTTCAGGTGGGCCGCACTCCAGGTGTATGATGAGGCATTGCCTTCTGCGTCTTCGAGGTCGTAGGTGCCGTTTGGCCAGGCTGCGGTGACCCGGAACGGTCCTTCCCAGTTTGAACCGAATGCACCTGGTGGGGCCATCAACTTCTTTTTCAACACCAGGTCTCCGACCTTGAATTTTCAGTCTCGGACCTGAGAGTTGTAATACTTTTCTGCTCTATGCTTGTAGGTGGCGTTCTTCATTTCTGACGAAGCTCTGGTCTCTTCGATCAGATCCTTCTCCACTTCCAAGGCCTCGTCATTCTTTTCTTCATCATATCCTACCACCTTCCAAGTCTTGTTCTGGACTTCGACCGGGACCATGACTTCAGTCCCGAAAGCTAGGGCAAACGGGGTCTCTATGGTGCTGGCCCTATAGGAAGTTCTATAAGACCATAGGACCTCCGGGAGTTCGTTTGCCCAGCTCCCTTTCTTCTCTTCGAGGCGGAGCTTTAATATGTGTTTCAGGATTTTGTTCACCGCCTCGACCTGGCCGTTCGACTGTGGATGGTACGGAGTTGAGTAGTGCTTCTTGATGTCCCATGAACTGCAGAAGTCTCTCAGCTTTTGACCGTCGAACTGCCTTCCATTGTCTGTGATGATCAATTGCAGAAGTCCGAACCTGCAGATCAGGTTTTTCCAAATGAAGTCGATCATCCTTTCTTGGGTTATAGTTGTGAGAGCTTCGGCCTCAGCCCACTTAGTGCAGTAGTCTACTGCTACAACCGCAAACTTTACACCACCTCTACCAGGTGGGAATGGGCCGATCAAGTCGATTCCCCATTTTGCGAAAGGCCATTGGCTGAAAACCGACTTCAGCTGGTTGGCTGGGGAGTGGATGTTAGGTGCGAAAAGTTGGCACTTTCGGCACCTTCGAGCGAAGCTGATGACATCTTTGCGAATAGTGGGCCAGTAGTAGCCCTGCCTGATCGTCTTATATGCCAATGCTTGCCCCCCAGCGTGACTCCCACAAATTCCTTCGTGGATTTCTTCTAACACTTCGGACCTCTGCTTCTTAGTCAAGCACTTGAGTAGGGGTAGAGAGAATCCACGTTTGTAGAGTTGGCCACCCAGCAGCGTATATCTGGCAGCTTGCTTTACTAGCCGGCTAGCTTCCCAGGTGTCCGCGGGGGTTGTTCCGTCCATTAAGTATCTTTGGATTGGAGTGTACCAATCTCCACCATCTTCACTGCCCTCCTGCCCCCCAGTCGAGGTTTGATTTATCTTGTAATCGAACGTAGAGGGGTTTTTCAGTGTGGTGATTACAACCTCCGTGAATTCGGCTTCGCCATTGCTAGTAGCTAGCCGGGCTAGAGCATCTGCTTGTGTGTTTTCTAGCCGCGGTATCTGATTGATGTAAACCTATGTAAACATCGAGATCAGATGCGCGGCTATCTTGTGGTAGGTCATCATCTGCTGGTCTTTTGCCTCATACTCCCCCCGGACTTGAGATATTATTAGCTGGGAATCTCCGAAAACTTGAAGATTGGTTGCCCCCACAGCTAATGATTGCCTAAGTCCCGCTATCAACGCTTCATACTCCGCCTCGTTGTTGGTTGCTCGAAAGTCGAACCGGATTGCGGAGGTGAAGACTTGTCTGTCCGGGCTGATCAGGACCACGCCGGTGCCTGCTGCTACGCTGGTTGATGATTCGTCAACGTAGAGATGTCACGGAGCTACACGCCCCCTCGTCGAATCTTGTGGGAAAGTTAGCTCGACAATGAAGTCTGCAAGTGCTTGTCCCTTGATCGCTGTTCGGGGTGCGTAAGTTATACCGTATTGGCTGATCTCTAGTGACCATTTCAGTAGGCGTCCGACGGTGTCTGGGCGCTGTAGTATTTGACGTAGTGGGAACGTTGTCAGCACCTCTACCGGGTAGTCAAAGAAGTAGGGCCTCAACTTTCTAACACTCATCACCAGTGCATAAGCCAGCTTCTCTGTTGGGGTGTACCGCAACTCAGCTTCGTGTAAGACTTGGCTTACATAATACACTGGTAGGTGTGTTTTTACCTCTTCTCGGACCAGGACGGAGCTGATGGCTACCTCCGATGCGGCTAGGTATAGGTACAGCTTCTCTCCAGGTATCAGCTTTGACAGGACCTGCGTATCTGCCAGGTATGTTTTGATGTCTTCGAAGGCTCGTTGGCATTCACTTGTCCAGACGAAGTGGTTTTTGAGGTGGAGCTTGTTGGCTTTGGCCGCCTCTTTGTACCTTCGTGTGTTTGCCTTAATCACCTCGAAGAACGGACAATTTCGGTCACCTGACCTGGAGATGAATCTGTTCAGGGCTGCCATGCACCCCGTCAGTCTTTGAATTTTCTGGACAGAATCTGGTATACCCATCTCGATTATACATTGGACCTGTGTCGGGTTGACCTCAATTCCATGCTGGCTAACTAGGTGCCCCAGGAACTTTCCAGAGTGCACGCCGAAGCTGGTCTTCTTGGGGTTTAACTTCATGTTGTAGTGGCGCAATATGTCGAAAGTCTGCTTTATGTGGTCCAGGTGGTCTTCCTTTCTCAAACTCTTGACAACTATGTCATCCATGTACACCTCCATGGACTCACCAATGTGTTGGTCAAACATTTTATTCACCAATCTTTGGTAGGTGGCTCCGGCATTGATGAGTCCGAACGGCATCCTTTCCCAGCAATACATATTCTTGTTGGTGTAGAACGTCGTATGTTCCTGGTCATCTGGGTGCAAAGCTATCTAGTGGTAGCCCGCAAAAGCATCCATGAATGTCATCATCTCATGGCCCGCGGTGCTATCCACTAGCTGATCAATGTGAGGTAGTGGGAAATTGTCCTTCAGATATGCTTTATTCAAGTCTGTGAAGTCAATGCAGAGTCTCCACGTCCCATTGTGTTTTCTCACCAGGACGGGGTTCGCGACCCACTGCGGACACAAAGCTTCCTTGATGAGCCTGTTGTCTAACAACTTCTCCACCTCAACAGTTAGAGCTGCGTATTTGTCTGGTCCATACTTTCTCCGCTTTTGGCGTACGAGTTTCCTCGTCGGATCTATGTTAAGTCTGTGGCAAGCATGTTCCAACTGGATCCCCGTCATGTCTTCGTGGGACCAGGCAAACACGTCCAGGTTGGACATCAAGAACAGTTCCATCCTCGACCGGTACGGTTCAGGTAACTCAGAATCGATGAAAAGTTCTAAGTCCCTTTCCGGGTCCACCTGGAGTGCCCTCAATTCCTCCATGGGGGTGGCTTTTCTCTTTTGACTTTTCCACCTTGGGTCGCTGATAAACTCATCCCACTCCTCTTGTGATATCTGCGCAGGTTCGTGACCTATGCGCGGTTCAAGGTCATCGGGTTAGCTTTCATCTCGGGCGGGCCCATCAACTGTTGGTACCTCCGGTGTTTTGTCAACTTGGGATGGTGCAGTGACTTGGGGAGTTAGGTCAACGTCCATTGGTGTTGGTTCTTGACCTCCCGCAGGTCCCCCATTTTTGGCCTCATCGACCACCTCCATGGGAGCAGGTTGTTGTTCCTGCGCAGGTCCCGACTCTTGCGCAGGTCCCAACACTTGGGTTTCTTCCAAATCCTCCATTGGTGCCGGTTGTGCGTCTTGCGCAGGTCCTGACACTTGGTTAATCTCTGACAGATCGCCTACCTCCATCATCTCAGTTTCGACCGAGATGACGTCTAGGATGTTTGGCTCGTCTGCTGGAATCTGCACGTCCTCTTCAAGGACTTGGACCCACGTCACCGTTTTTTTTACCTGGCCATCTTTTATTTGGAGTAAACACTCTCGGGCCTTTTTCTGGTCACCTTTTATAGTTCAGGCACCTTTTGGGGTTGGGAATTTCAAACAGTAGTAGTAGGTCGAACATGCCACTTTGAATTCATTAAAAAATGGGCGGCCAAGGAACCCGTTATAGGAGGACTGCTGGTCGACAACTAAGAAATCTATGAGCCTAGTCAGTCTCCTTTCGGGGTCCTCAGCCGATACAAGCTGGACCCTCAACCTAACACTACCTAGGGGACGGTTACAGCTTCTCCGAACCCCACTATCCTAGCATTACTAGGTTCTAGATATGACTCAAAATCACCTAAGGCATCTAAGGTGGATTTGAAGAGAATGTTGGTGAATGTGTCGGTGTCCACAAGTAGTCTGTGAACTCGGACGTTCATGATGTTGGCGGTTATCACCAACGAGTCGTTGTGGGGCGTCAGTACCCCTTCTAGGTTCGCTGGGGAAAATGTCAGCTCATCAGTAAGCTGTGAGACGGACCTGGGGCCGGAGCTGCCTTCCTGAACTTGGTTTATGGCCCAGATTTCGGCCTTCCTTTTTCTCTTGGATATGGAGGATCCCCCGTCCTGGAGACCTCCGGCAGCCCCGATCTCCCCCTCGAGAACAAAGAGTTCCCGGGTGGGCTCCATGTTTTGCTGAGGTTGGGGAGGTGCCCTCCGCCTGTTCTGGTGACCAGGTTGGTCCGCTTCCTCATCCTCATCATCGGAGGTAGCCCTCCTCTCGAACATTGGCCTCTTAGCTGGGGCCTTCTTCACGAACTCGGTCAGCTTCCCATCCTCATAAAATTCTCAGAGTTGTTTGAGGAGGTCTCGGCATTCGCTGGTGAAGTGGCCGATAGCCTGATGGTAGGCACATAATTTGTTGGGGTTGAGCTTCGTGCGGTCCTGGCGGATCCGCCTCGGCTCCTCCAGCAGGGCCTTGTCTTTAACAGCTGTAAAGACGTGGTCGACGAAGACCGTGAGGACCTGGTTGAGCTTCTCCTTGAGCTCTTCCCCCTCGCCAAAAGCTTTCAAGTTCCGGGGGGCTTTGTATGTGCCCCCAGACTTCTTCCTGTAGGGCTTCCTCTCCTCGTGGGTACCAACTTCTTTCAGTAGTGCCTCCTGCATAGCCACGAACACCCCCGCCTTATGGCGGAATTCGGTGTAAGTGTTGGGACATGCGAGGTGCATCTCCTTCCAGAGGTCAGTGCCCTTCTTGAGTCCGGCCATTGCTGCGACGACCTTGGTGTCCTCGCTCACCGGCTCACCTTCCAGCAGGATTTTGTCGAACCTCTCCAGGTACTGCTGGTCGGTCTCGCTCTCGCCTTGGTGGATGTTGGCGAGTCGGTGCTTCTGGGTAAGGTAGGATCCGAACCTAAAGAAGTGGGCTAAGAACTCCCGCGAGAGTTGGCCAAATGAGCAGATTGACCCCGGGGCGAGTGAAGAGAACCAGCGGTGAGCTCGGTCCCCTAGGGTCAGCGGGAAGTTCCGGCATTGAGTAGAGTCGGTGGCGCCAACCGAAATTATAAAGTCTGCGTACTTGGCCAGGTGGACCTTCGGGTCAGATTCGCCCTCGTACACAGACATCACCGGGAATTGAATTTTCTTTTATACCGGTGCACGAAGGATGGCAGGTGCCAATGGAGATGCGGGGAGAGTGGTGGCGTCAGGTCCGCCCGACTTGGCTGCTACTTGGGCTTGCAGCATTTCGACGGCCTTTTTCAGCGAGGCCAGCTCATCATTATGGGTCGCCTCCGGTGGAGGCTGCTCAAAGGTCGTGCTTCTCGTGGACGCACATCCCCGAGCTACCTCACTCTGGGGTGACCTCTCAGTGACGGGATGGAATTGGTGTCCGCCATGGGGACCCAACCTGTCGGTGGCGGGCCTTCTCAATCGTTCATGGGCGGACCTGCGTGGCTGCTGGTCCGAGTCTCCCTGGGAGGTAGCTAGGGCTGCCGTCCGCTCATTCTCCCCATATCTCAGGCCTAGACGGCCTTGGAGGACTTCCCTCCTTTGTGATTGATGCGTGGCGGAGACCTCGGTGTAGGCCGAAGCTCGCCCAGTGTACTGGGCGGGTTCCTCCTCCACCATCTTGGCCTTGCCGGCCCGTTCCCAGCGCTGGTGAGCTTGGGCCGAGCTCGCCTCTTGCTCAGTGGGGAGAGCGCTGTACTCCCCCCGAGTTTGGGTGCCCTGGGTGGGCCTGGTTTGCTCCCGGGCTTCGGCAGCTGGAGCTCGCCTGGGTATTAGGGCGAGCTCGTCCTGCTGCCTCTGCTGCAACCTTTGTAAGGTTACAATGGTGCATTGGAGCTCGTCGGGGTTGTTGGCCAGGTCCCTCAGGGCAGGGATCATGTCTTCTTGTGCCACCACAACTCGCGGAGGTCGCGGAGCTGCGGTGCTTTTCTGGGGAGGTGGTTGTGAGGTCTCCACCACTTGGCGTGAGGTCTCCACCTCGGCCTGGTTTTGGTCGCCCCCTAGGGACCTTCCGGCAGCTGCGGAGGTCTGTCCTTTGGCAGCTCGAGTGGTAGCCACTTTTTGTTTTTGGAGGGCGTAACTTGCTGCAGGTCGTCGAGGTGGAGGGAGGTCGTCGGGGTGATGATGGTCCAGCTTAGGTGGAGCTGTGTAAATTTTCATCTAGCCCCGCGTGTGACGAATTATCCAAAATCCGGTTTATTCGTGTACACGCGTGCGTTTGAAAACTTCTTTTGGGCAGAAAATTGCAAATCTGAAAATCTGGATTTTTGTCCGGAAATCTGGGTTTTTGTTCAAAGGGATGGATTCGTATGTGTATCTTCAAGTGTTCTTGAGTTTTATCAAGAACACCTTCAAATCTTCAACAAACCCTAATTTTTGTTCTTGAAAATTTTTAATTTTTCAGATTCGAGGGCGCCCTCCTTCTAGCGCCAAATTGTTGATAGAATTTACTAATCGTGTTCGTTTATGTGGCTTTATATCATATTAATCCTATCAAACAATAATCCAAGAATTGTGTTCTTGGATGTTCTTAAGAGGGTGAGATAGAGAGAGAAAGTAGAGAGTTTAGAGAGAGAAAGTAGAGTGTAGGAAATGTATTAATTGTGTGAATAGTACAAGAGAAGTCTTATTTATAGGTGTGCGAGTGTGAGACGGCACCTTACGAGCCTATTTGACTTCCGGTGTTGACGAAGGTCCGTAACTTTCGCCCTGGTCCCTCACACTGCTCCCTACATCGTGCCTCATCCTACTGCAATGCCTTAGACTAGATGGGCCTCATTAAAAACCTCGCCGTAAACCACCCTTGTGGATAAACCGAACGGAGGGAAAAAGAGTGCAACCATCGTGGTCCTACAGGCTATGGGGCGAGCTATAGGGCTAGCTCTGATGCCTTGTCGAACTTCTGGGTGCTGCGTGGTAACGGAGCTCGGCGAAGTCCTCGTGGGGGTAAAGGTGAGCTCCTTTGGGCGAGCTGCGAGGGCTAGCTGCCCCCGTGTGGGCGAGCTCCGGCCTTCTACGGGTCCGGGTGAGCCCTGACGACTTGTCAAACCTTGGTGATTATTTTGGGGCTAGGTGTATTAGTTCGCCATGTCAACAATCATATACTATGGTATCAAGCAGTAAATATATATTGTAATATTAATAAATATATAATATAAATTAGTAATAGTATATATTAGTAATATTCTTTTATATTTATTTTTTCGCAAATTCTAGTATGCACCCCTGTGCATACTATGCACCTTGATTTTACTTTAATTTTGAATTTAATTTGATATTTCCAGAAACACACAGTACACGCTGCACTGTGTGTTTTTGGGGTGTAACTAAATTGTTCTTCGGGTATTAATAATTGTTCTTGGGGTATTAATAATTTGTTCTTCGGGTATTACTAATATGTTCTTGGGGTATTAGTTAAATTTGTTCTTTGGGTATGCTAAGAGTTTTTTATCAAAGTAAAGTGGGGGATTCATCGTGCTGCTCCATTGAAGGGAAACACGACACCTACTTCAATATCCAATACTTCCTACTTATCTCACACCTATTTATTAGTTGAGTAGTTCCAAAGCAAGGTTGGCTTATATGTTTGTTTCACGTTTTATCTTCATCATTTATACCTTTATGTTGAACAACCTGTTGTTATCTAACCTACCCGATTGGAGCAACGTTTGGACTTGGATCTTTAAAATGTTTTTTTTACTGCATTTAAAACACTCATTTGCTAATTTCCCAAAAAAGAATAAATGAAAAAGATTTGTGATTGGCTATGTGTTGGCAGATGATAGGGTGACCACAAGTGCTATTGAAACTCTGTACTACTCCATAGCAGCTGGCTCCTAGCTGGCTGGCTCATTACTATTTTTAAAACTCCCTTCCCTTCTCTCTACCATTTGCAACCACCGGCCCTCTCCTCTCTCTCTCTCTCTGCAATCTCTCCTAAAACCATCTGCGTCCGCTCTTTCACTTGCTATGTTTATGTCTTTCTCCCTCTACCAGGTGCGTTTTCTATGATATATGATGTGTGATTTATAAAACGTTTTCTCATTTTGCTGGCAAGATCAGTCAGTTGAGATTATGGAGGAAGGAAATTAATTTAGTCGCAGGCATGCTATTAAAGAGCAAATATTTAGTGTACATATATCTTGACCAATTCAAATACCCCTTCAGTTACTAACACCAGTATTTAATGTACATATATCTTGACCAATTCTAATACCCCTTCAGTTATTATAAAATATTAATCAGGTATTATAAATTATTATTTAGGTATCATAAGTTGTTCTTCGAGTATTATAAAATACCCAAATAATAGATAATAAATACCCGAAGAATTCTTTAATAATACCCGAAGAATAGATAATAAATACCCAAAGAATTCTTTAGTAATACACGAACAATAGATAATAAATACCCAAAGAATTCTTTAGTAATACCCAAACAATAGATAATAAATACCCGAAGAATTCTTTAGTAATACCCAAAGAATAGATAATAAGTACCTAAAGAATTCTTTAGTAATACCCGAACAATAGATAATAAATACCCGAAGAATTCTATAGTAATACCCAAATAATAGATAATAAATACCCGAAGAATTCTTTAGTAATACCCGAAGAATAGATAATAAATACCCAAATAATTCTTTAGTAATACCCGAACACTAGATAATAAATACCCAAATAATTCTTTAGTAATACCCGAACAATAGATAATAAATACCCGAAGAATTCTATAGTAATACCCAAACAATAGATAATAAATACCCGAAGAATTCTTTAGTAATACCCGAAGAATAGATAATAAATACCCAAAGAATTCTTTAGTAATACCCATATAATTGTCCACGATTTCCTCATCGGAGAGCAGCGGGGAATCAGTGTCGTCACGCATACTTAAGCAAACTAGTGATGAGATCTTGATGATTTGGGAGGTCATGTTTTCCCAAAATTTCCCTCTTTTCATGTATGCACAACAAGGATAAGAAATTGCTTTAGTGTTATCCAAACAAACCTCTTCTGAAATTTTTAATTGGCCTCGTAAGGGAGAATTATCTACGGGCAAAAATTTAAAATATTATGCGATCAACTTCAATCTATTGGCAGCCCTATTCCAGACGATGACAAAGCTCATTAGTTTTAGCGTGGCCTTGGGGACGATTCCCAAGTTTCGTGATTCGGTGCACCAGGAGGGCATGTTTCGAGCCATGGACGGTACAGCCCCAACTTCTGCGGCATTAACAGCTTCACTGGGTGATTGGAATTTCTGTGGCTGGGTGGTTGGAAAATGGTGGTGACAAGCAGTGAGCAGCGGATGGCGATTGCTTCGTGCGACATGGAGTTTTGCAGAGGAGTTTTATTGGAAAGATTGTGATGATTATGAAGCTTTCTGGAAGAAAAAAAATTAATCTGAAAATAGTCAAAATTAAAAGGTGCATGCTATGCACCCCTGTGCACAGCAGAAGCACTCTTATTTTTTATTTAAATATTACATTTTTAATTAAAAAAGTTAAGTATATTCTTTTTGGGTTTTGAACACTTAGATTTTGATTTTAAAATTTAAAATTCATTCTAATTTGAATTTTACAAAGAGAGTTTTAAAATTCTAACTCTATCCCTCTAAAAATTAACCTATAAAATATATCAATTAAATATTATTGTATTTTTACTTCACTTGATATCTATTTTAGCTCTATTTTACTTTCATTTTCTTTTGCATCAAAAAGTTAAATTTTATTTCACTCACAATTTCAAAAAGATTACAGATTTTAAAAGCTCCTAAATATTAAAAATTATTAATTTTAAAAATTCAAAAGAACATACCCTATTGGATAAGGATTTTTTTTTTTTTTTCTAAAAAAAAACTTTTTGAAAAGATATGTTAAAAAGAAACAAATTGGGCATGAAAATAAGGGACCCAAATTCCCATGAAAAATAGTCCTGACATAATAACCAGTCCTCTCCTCCCTACTTCGTCTTCCTCACCTAACTCCCTCTCTCTCTTTCTTCGTAAAGAGAAAAATAAAATTTATAAAAAAAATGAAAGGGGCAATCAAGGCCGCCATCGCCGATGGCATAATGACCTTCATGTGGATGTTTTGCGCCTCCTCATTGGGTGCTGGTACGTACGTCGTCGCTTCCACCCTAGGTGTGGCCGAAGGCCTCCCCACCCTTTTTATCACTACCTTCCTCATCTTCCTTCTCTTGTTTGTCTTTGGATTCATCGGCGATCTCTTGGGCGGTGCCAACTTCAATCCCACCGCCACCGCTGCCTTCTACGCCGCCGGCCTCGGTGGCCCTGACTCCCTCGTCTCTGCTGCCATCCGCCTTCCTGCTCAGGTCATACCTTATTCACTTAACTCCTTAATTAACTAGTCAATTCTAATTATATACTGCTCGATACTTGTTTGATGACGAAGCCCATGGTAAAGACCCTTCTCCACTCAACTGCTGTTATTAGATCCATTTTTTTAATTTCAAATCCTAGTTCCATGCCTATTCAAGGCCTCTTGTTTCCTTTGAATTTAACTTGTGTTCCAATCTTTTACGCATGATGTTATGTACATACGTATTTTTCTGAGAATTTCAATATTTATAGTTGGGCAATTTTCTTTATATATAAGATTGTTGGGTGGGTGTCACTCCTCAGGCTGCAGGCGCAGTTGGTGGTGTGCTTGCGATCATAGAGGTGATGCCAATGCAGTACAAACACATGCTCGGGGGTCCTTCTTTGAAGGTTGATTTGCACACTGGAGCAATTGCTGAGGGGGTTTTGACTTTCATAATCACCTTTGCTGTTCTCTTTATTATCATCAAGGGGCCTAACAGCATGCTTATAAAGAACTGGTTGCTAGCTATGTCAACTGTGACTATTGTAATTGCAGGTTCCAGCTATACAGGGCCTTCCATGAATCCTGCTAATGTAAGCCATCATCACCCATTTTTCTGACACTAAAAAATTGGTTATCAAATCATACAACTTTGTGTTCATCATAAATTATATTCAGTTAACCATAAGTCGAAGTAGGCTTCATTAGATTCACAGTCAGCTCTTTGCTGCTGCACAAAGTATGTTTGATGAACAGCTACTTTATAGGTTTTACCTTATTCTAGATGTATTACTCCTTGTGGTTAAATCGTTGAGTTTCTTAATTTTATTGTTTTCTTTTCATGTCCCTGTTGTGTCTTCAGCTCGAATTATTCTTTCCCATACTCAATAGTCCTTGACCATTTTTGGTTTTTTATTTTAGATTCATTTCCCCAAAAGATTATTGCTGTTGGGTTTCTGATCCTGTTTTTCCTTGATAATATACCATATGTATCTGACTCAAAACAGATGCCTCTAAAATCTGTTTTAGTTGTTTCTTTAAGTATGCTTATGTTGTTAGAGAAACTGTAAAATACCATGTTTAATGGTATAACGGCATGGCTAAAAGAACTAAGGGTATGTTTGTTGTGGGACTACCACGGATGGACGTAGGACTTTGAGATCACGTCTCTACACGAGTTTGGGATGTAACATCCGGATTTCACATCTCAAACTCAATCCACACCTAAAAATACCTATTAAACCTATTATTACTTTTTCCAACACAACACTCATAAAATATCTATTATACCTATTATTATACCTATAAAATCAATCATTATCACACTTTGATTTGACATAAAGTAATATCCTACTCTACTAAAATCCCAAAACAAACACACACTTTTACTATTCATCAAGGCTTTCACATCTCAGGATTTCAAAGTCATGACTTCCCACGACCTCCTTAATCCCAAAACAAACGTACCCTAACGAACTTCGAAAAGTCTAGCATCTGATTACTTTGATAATGGCAAGTCGTAATTGTTCTGTGGTAGTTTTGGTGAAACTCTCTTCCTTCTTTCTTTTCCTTATTTCTCCTTGAGTTCACTAGCAAATAAAGCAATGTGTTTAGTGGTGTTGCTGAACGAGATCCTGTGGGCCTCTATATAACAAATAGCTACTTATATAATAATTTTCTTATCTTAAGAGTGTCATCTTTCTTGTTCAAAAAAATAACGGTTTATGTCTTCACAATAATTGTAAATTACCATCCACATGAGCATATGCGACTATAACTCTTACTAACCCAATGACATTTCTCTTTATTCAGTTCATTTTGATGATGTGTATTCATTATATCCTTCACAATGTACCCTAATTGTATGTCTCATCCAAGTCAATGATATACAATTTCTCCCACTTGTTTGAGTTTCCCCTTTAATTATCCAATATGGGTTTCCTTGTCTAGAATCTAGATGTTTTTGCTCTGGGTACTATAAGATTGGTTGGCATTTGTTCTCGTGTACCAAATTGTGTCTCTTTTGCATATAATTGCAGGCATTTGGTTGGGCTTATATAGACAATAAGCACAATACGTGGGAGCAATTCTACGTGTACTGGATCTGTCCCTTCATTGGAGCAATAGTGGCTGCCTGGGTTTTCCGCTTTCTCTTTCCTCCCCCAACAAAACAGAAGAAAGCCTAAAAAGGCAGTCAAGTGGCTGAATTCTTGTGGATATCCGTAGATTCTGAATGGTGTTTACACCTGTTATGGCATATCTTCAATTAATGGCTCTTGAATTTTATTCTTTCTGCTAATGCAAATGCATTTAGTTGACAGAACTCTGCGCTCTGGTAGTTATTACTAAGCAATAAAATTTAGTTCAAATGCTCAGCATTTTCTTACATCTTTCTCTGTATATAGATGTGTTATTTACATGTATTTGATTTAATTTTACATCATATGTTTTGCATTGTGGGCACAGGTAGCTAGTCCCACATCCATTAGGATACAATGTATGTATGATCATTAATGTAGAATAGTTGCTACTGGAATGGAGTATATGGTGTCAGTCACATGCCCCGGCAGGATTGGAGCATGTTTGTCATCCCTCTACTCTGGAAAACTCTATTTGATGTATTTTTTAAAGGAAAAACTACAAAATGGTTTAAAAAATTGACACTAATTACATATTGGTTCTATTTGATGTATTTTTTAAAGGAAAAATTACAAAATGGTTTTAAAAAATTGACACTAATTATAAATTGGTTTTGTTAAATAAAAAATATGTTTTTGTGAAAAAAAAAAATTATATGTTTGTGTAAATATTTTGAACCGATTTGTAAATATGATCCTTTTTTCGAACTAATATGTGAATGTTCCTTTTATAAACTATTCTAAAAATATGTGTCAAAAATTTATGTGTGTGCACATAATTCTCATTTCATGAGATGGATACTCTTTATTGTAGCACAATTGATCATGGGGCCTTAGGCCCAACAAGATGATGACAGACACATCCCTCAAAGTCCGAGAATCGGAGGAAGGGCCCGGCATTCTGGCTGTTGGGAACCGACGTCGCCTCAACCTTGGCGTCGCCAGGATCAAGTGCAAGAGACCTCGGGCATACCCAGGATGACGTCAAGTGAAAATCTGTAAGATATTGAAAGAACAATGGCCCACATCGATACGAATTCGTGAAGTCAGAGAAGCTATGAGGCCACTCTCGACCTCGAAGAGATATCCAAAGAATAAGATATAGTCACTTGAAGTATGTAATTAGTACACTAGTCCTCCTAAAAAGGCGGGATAGAAGCTTGTTTAGGGTGATTGGGGCCTAAATAGACCAGATGGTTTGTACTTATGCTCAGTTGTCACTTTTCATTGGAGCAACCAGCCTTACCCCAAAGATTCGGACAGCTAACTTGGTATTCACTCAATCGCGACATTAGATGATCCGATCCAGTGCGATACCATGGCAACACCAAGCTTTCCATGTATCTATAAATATAACCATTTAAGGCTCATGAATAAGAGATCTGGAAAAACTACCATTAAAGTCCAAGCTCTGCACAGAAAAGCTTGACAACCCCCTGTGCATTTATATTCTCATATTAACTCACCCAATCATTCACATTTATTATTAGTTGTTAGGATCCCCCAATTGCCACAACAACCTTAATCACATTAATGATTAGATCCACTAACAAAAAATGACGTTAAAGGAAAGGCATATATAAACCCAGATTTTCAAAATTTCCATAGGGGAGACCTTGAGGAACACTCACTGTTCCCCAAGAGAATCTATAAACCTACTTTTGTTTCCCAGTTTACTGATCATGTGACATGGGCAAGACTAAAGGCCAAGGAGGCGCTGCCTCCTCCCAGGTGCCATAATCTTCCCACTCCCAAGAACCAGCTAATCACACCACCCCGTGGCGAAGAAGGCCATTCAGGCTACGCCAGAGCAGCAGAACCTACCGACGGCAGTCGAAAATACTCTCATCCGCAACACCAGGGATATCTCTCACATGCAGCAGTTCGAGACTCCGAAGCAGTGCGACACTGCCATCGCCAATCTACAAAAGTAAATGTGCAAAATGCAGGCCGCTCAAGGCTCTCAGGGACAACCCAAAAAGTCCTACAACTTTAGTAAGAATATCAAACGGCGCATGAAGAAGTAGGAGGCCAAGAGCAAATCTCGCACCTCAGAGCACTCACGAGGATGCTCGTGCCACCCAAACGCCCACACGAAGTCATCCTTATGGTCAGTTGGTTGTGAAGTCGCGTACGATTCCACGCTTCTAGAGTTGTACACTCACTCCTCTAGGTACCCAAAACTGGTCCCGCCCTCCGAGACCTTTCAAAGAGCTTGCTCGGCCAAGAAGAGACTGGGCTACGTCTATGATACTTCGGTCTCAGAAGCTCGACCTCGAGGCTCGGCGCAGGATCGTTTAGGACCACCTACCATTTTGGAGGAACACCCGACTTAGGTTTCCGAACCAGCCAGAGATCAGTCCTAGCACTTGCTCCTCGCCCTCCAAGATAGTCTGAAAGAGGTGGAGGAGAAGGTGGCCAAAGGCAACCCCTCGCATCGGTCAACACTAGGAAGCGAGCCCCTATCGTTCGAGATGGAGTACGCCCCAGTGCAAACTAAGATCGTCCCTCCACAAGCCGTGTTGTACGAGGGAAAGACCTATCCAGAGACATACCTGAACAAGTACAGCATCTACATGATGGGAAGGAGCACGTTCGACGCAACCAAATGTAGACAGTTCCCACTCATCTTGGGGGAACTGACCTACAAGTGGTACGTGAGCTTGCCGCCAAGATCCATCCACAACGTCTCAGAGCTCCAAAAAAAGTTCACCTCATACTTCGCAGTCAAGATCTCAAGTTTGGAGAGCAGACATTTCCTGATGAGGGTCAAGCAGGTGGAGGGAGAGACCGACTGGAGTACATCGATAAGATCAATGAAATCATCCTTACCAAAGAACAAGTCAGCGACGAGCTCGCTTTCTATTCTGTCCTGAGCGTAGGGGTGGCAAATGGGCCGGTTCGACACTGGTCCACTGGGATGTTCGTATTTTCGGGCCCGAGCCGGTACTAACCGGGCCTTCATTTTAAAGGCCCAGTCTGGCCCTATGCGGGCCACCGAGCCAAAATGGCCCATTATTTTAATAATTTAATTTGTAAAATATTATTTATATATAATAAGTGATGTTGTATCACAATCATACATCATATAATTCAAATGTGGTTTTAGCATATATTTAAAATTTAATTATATTTTCTTTTCCAAGTATATAATTGAAATTTCTTTCCAAACTTTCCCTCGTATCATCCTAACCTAAAATTATAAACATGGTTAAAAGGAATTACGTGTTCAGTCAAAATCATTCCTCAAACAAGAAAGCTGTAATAAATACATTTCCCACCTTTTTTATCTTTCCTTTTCACCTTTTCTAAAGGCTGAAAACACAATCAAACCATCCTTTTAGTCCACAAAAACATTTCTTCAATATCACACACAATAAAAAATAAAAATGCAAAGGAAGAAGACCAATCATAATCAACTACATAAAAACTTTTCATTTCCATTGTATATGCATCTCTAATTTACATTCACAATAAGGAGAAGCTTATTACATACATACCATCAAATTTCTTGCATGAGTTCTCTCTCTCCCTCTGTTTCTCTCTGTCTTCAAGTAGTAGTAAAACATTGTGAGCCTTGCTTGGAATGCAGAGGAGGTGAGGGTATATTGGCAAGGATGCGTCGCGTGTGGCTACTCGCTGAAGATGTGCCGCCGTCGCCGACGTAGGGGGGCCGCTGCGCTGAAGTTCGAAGGCGTTCACGTGCGGCTGCTCGCTGAAGATGCGCCGCTGTGTGGCGCGACGCGGCACGGGGGGTTGATGGCCGGCGCGGCACGGTGGGGCTGATGGCCGGCGCGGCAGCAGGCGGCAGACGTAGGTGTGGAAATTTGGAATTAGGGATTTAGGTTTAGGGTATGTATATAATGTATTGTGCTGGGCCTATGCGAGTTTGCAAATTACAATTGCAGAATAATAATTAATTAAAAAAGTCGGCCACTCTTTTTTTTCAGGCCAAGCCCGGTCTGAGCCCGGTAGGCCCGACGGGTCTACTGGGCCGGGCCAAATAGGCTCGGTTCATTTCGGGTTGATATTTTTTAGGCCCAGTCTGGCCTAAAAACGGGCCAAGTGGATCGGCCCATCGGGCCGTGCTCATTTTGCCACCCCTACCTGACCGTCTTCATTGGGAGCTCCCCAATGTTTTGCCACATCACCAAAAATCTCATAACCACATACGTTGAATTCCACGACCGAGCAGGCGACATGATCCTTCTCCAGAAGATACTCGCCCAAAGGATCAGAGAACCCAAGGCGGAAGAAAAAGTTAAAGCACCATCTACCCCAAGAAAGAATGGGAACAATCACTGCCCTAAAGCTCACGAAAAGTTCGACAAAGGTGCTGAGGTCCAGATCCTCAATATGTTGAAGAAGTTGTCAACCTACGTCTTCAACCCGATCCAGCACATGCATGTTGGAGAAAGTTCGATAGGTCCGAGATCCAAAAGGACGGGTGGACAAGTGGTGTGCATACCACAACGCCGTAGGGCACAACACAAGCGAGTGTTGAGACCTGATCTGCCAGCTTTGGAGGCTCTTTAAGGAAGGAAAGCATAGAGACTTCGTCAAGAAGCCACCCGCCCGCTAGAATCCCAGCAAAATGCACCCTGCAACTAGAATTGAGGCCAACAAGACCAACATGCCGAAGGAGTGGCGTTATCGTAGTCTCGAAAGAGGATGATCACAATACAGAGCAACTGGGCCCCGATGTGTTAGGGGAAAAGATCAATATGATTGAGGGGAGGACCGCTTGGTGGCCTCGTTCCCGTCTGCACCATATCCAACCGCAAGAAGACCAAACAGAGGGCTTTCGGTAATGTTAATATCGTCTCTCTGCCTCCATTGTGCACCATCTCTGCCACAGCGGTGATAACCTTCACCAACACTGATAGGGAAAGGATCCATTGTCCAAAGAACGATGCCCTGATCATATCGACCAAAATTCTCAGGATGGACATCGATCGTATCCTCGTCAACAATGGCTGCTTCTGCAACCTCATTTTCAAGATGGCCCTAGATCAGATGGGTAATCAGGCAAGCTTCATCAAGTCTTATGACACACTTCTGAGAGGATTTGACGACAGTGCTGTCTCAGCAAATGGAAGGATCAAACTCTCAGTGGAACTCATCTGCACCTACAATGACAAAGTTAGGACCACTGGACAACTTGATTTTGTAATTGTAGACATGTCAAACATGTACAACGTCTCCCTAGGTTTTCCCTTCCTTGAAACTTTCAAGGCAGTTGCCTCATCCTACTTTTACTGCATAAAGTTCCCCACTATGGAGGGTCAAGTTGATACAGTAAAAATGGACCAGAAAATGGCAAGGAAAAGTTTGATTACTTGTGTCCAAATTTAAATTCTGTTTTTAGTTCTATTTCCTACGAATAGCATGTATCCACAATCTGTGAGATCGACATCAAACTAACCTGCGAAAGCTGTGAACAAGATATCGATCCCCGACTCATTTTGAGCCAGCAAATATCGACCTCGACCCCCAACTCGAGTTCAGTGATCCTAACACTAGGCAAACAGCCCCAGACAAATACTTGGAACACATTCCCATCGACCCGTCTCGTCTGGAACTCGACGTCACCATCAGCTCCCAAATTCCACCCGAGATGAGGGGAGAGGTTGTCGAGTTCCTTAAATACAGCATTGATGTGTTTTCCTAATCACATCAGGATATTATTGCCATTGATCCAAAGCATGCTTGTCACCATCTAAAAATTGATCGCAGCAGAAAGCTAATTTCACACAAGCGAAGAAAGTTCGGGCCTGAGAAGTACGCAGCACTAGCGGTCAAAGTAAAGAAACTCCTTGACAACAAGCTCATCAAGCAAGCTGAAGGCAAATCCCAATGGGTATCCAATGTTGTCCTTGTCAAGAAAACTAACAACACTTGGAGAGTTTGCATCGACTTTACAGATCTGAATGCCACTTGTCCGAAGGATCACTTTCCAATGCTGCAAATCGACCATCTCGTGGGAAACACAGCTGGTCATGAGATGATGTCCTTCATGGACACCTCGCGAGATACCATAAGATCCCAATGGCCGCTGACGATGTCAAACATACATATTTCCTTACGGAGAAGAACATCTACTGTTGAGAAAGGATGTCGTTCGGCCTAAAGAATGTCGAGGTAACCTATCAACGTCTAGTTAACAAAATATTCACGAATCAGATCAGGAAAATTATGGAGGTATACATTGACAATATCGTGGTCAAGTCTCTCAAGAAGGAGGATCACCTGAGGGGCCTCGCCGAGATCTTCGCGATCCTAAGAGCTTAAAACATGAAGCACAACCCAAAGAAGTGCAACTTCAGTGTCGACTAGGGGAAATTCCTCGGACGCATCATCAGTCAGTGGGACATTGAAGTCAATCCAGCCAAAATCAAGGTCATCCTCGACATGGAAGAGCCCCGCAATATTAAAACGGTACAGAGGTTAACAAAGTGTATGACAGCTCTGAACAAATTCATTTTCTTGTAGCCTCTGATCTTTATAGTCTTCTCCTGGGAGTTCCTCCTTCGTCAAAATCATATACTAGACCTAGACTACACAACTGACTAATAGATTTAGCTGGCCTTATTACATAGTCTATTGTTTTTCACATCATCAAAATACTAATACATTTTTCCTAACAAAGAAAATCCTTTAATCTAAGCTAAGTTTGTAGAACTCTAGAGAGAAAATTGATGTAACTACCTAAGAATTTCAGGGATCTAAAAGAAAATGAAATTGGAATTTGCAAGAAAGTTCCCGAAAAACTCAAAAAAATGTATATTTTGCCCATTTTTATAGTTTTGTCCGACTTGGGCTTTTTTGGCCCGATTTAGGCCATTTTGGATCGACAGGAAAGCTTTGGTTCACTCAAACATAATGATTTTTGCTCGGACTGAGCCATTTCTGCCTGGTTTATATTGTTTTAGCCTGTCTGGGCCATTTCATGCTCGTTTCGTGCGATTGTTACTTTTTCAAGTTTTATTTTGACTTTTAAAGATCTCAAATGTCTTTCCAACTTGAATTATATCTTAAACACGATATTCAACTTTCGGATTGCTCGAATAGATTTTTAATTATTCATACTTGCTCATTTCTCATTTTTTTACCTCATTTTCCCTACAAATTCATAATTCTTTGCATAACGAGTCAATATGTAGCAATTAGTATTTTACATGCATCCAAAATATCATATAGAAATAAGCACGAATTTGATGCAAATATGACATTAATCATTTGTGTAGCTCCCATGTCATGAGCCTTCTTTCTCAGCTCCTCGATGACGAATTCGACAAGTTTCGAAGAGTCAAACTCCTACTTGGTGATAGGTCGAATCTCTCTGATGTGGCGTATATACATCATTTGGGTTGGTTCAATTGAAGGAGAAGGCTTGGCCGTGGCAACGAAGGTAGTCGGAGGAGTTGGCCTGAAAATGGTGGTCACACTAGAGGAGTTGGCCTGGAATGGTGACCACTGGGACAGTGGAGGACTTGGTGGCTAGTTACAACAATGGCTTTAAATTTGGACTTCTCCATCTTTATGAAGAAAATGTGGTGAAATATGCAAATATGAAGAATTGAAGACGAATGCTAATTTCTTGAAGAACAGTGAGTGATCAAGTTTTCTGGGGATTTTCATCATGAAAATGAGGTTAGAGTTCGTTCTTCTAGTGTCAATTATTGTATCAAAAAATATACTGAGAGACTGATGGATTAAACATGGCTAATTATTAGGATATAAAGAATGTTCTTTCACATTTAATATTCAGTGATAAATACTAAATAAAGAACTATAAATGCTTGAAAATTTGTAAATGCTAGAGAGGTTTGTTGGATTTTTAGGCCCAGACTTAAGATTATGATTCTTTATTTGGCCGTTCGAGGCATTATTTATACTATTCGGTGGTGTTTGGTAGGGTATATTATCGATATAATATGATTTTTTGTACTGGCTTATCTTGTTTGGTAGGGGGTACAAATTTTATGCTGACCCGTTTTTTATACGGCCGACCCTGTAAAAGAAGAGGTCATATTACACCCTTTTCATTGTTCACAATGTAATAAATTATCTCACCATTTTCACCTTATAACTTTTGTATGACTTGAATAGTAACTTTTGTTCTTATATATGTACATATTACACTCTACCAAATGAAATTGCTTTTTTTTATCTCTATATTATGCCCTACCAAATGAGATTACTTTTTAGGACTAATTTTATGTAATTTTTCTATTACACCCTACCAAATAACATTATATGGATTTTACTTACAAAATTTATAACTCCTAATATTGTCTACCAATCACCCACTTCATGTTTACACTAGGACTTGCTTACAATTTGTCTTATTTATACATTAAATTCATGAATTTTGACTTTAACTACTCTACATGAGATCTGGCCTTGTGGACATACCTTAGCGAATGGTGAGTAGCCACATGGATGGTGTCATAAGATCACCTTAAATGTTCTTAAATTTAAAAAGAAAAAAATCAAACCCTGAAATTGTTCTTCCCCAATTGTTCTCTCTTCTCTCCCCCTTTCCGTAAATCATATACGCACACAACCACCACCTCTCACGGGAAAGAAGACACGATGCTCCAGGAAGAATATAAAAGTTTTTTATATTATTTAATTGTAATATTTTTTTTATTTTTATATTTCTAATTATTAAAAAAATTGTTTATTTTTAATTAGTTTCATTTTTTTAAAAGTAAAATTTTATTATATTTTAAATTACATTATTCTAATTGAAAAATAAGAATATGATATTTAATTTATTTGATTTTAAAACAGTAATCCGCACAAATTAATTAATACTCCTTGACTTATTATTAGTGTGATGTTTGTTAATCCCATCCAACCAATTTGCGTTACTTATATGTAGAGATGCGCGCGAAACATGCTCAGTTGTATGTATATTTGTATCATTCATTGATTCAATCATCATCTATCCCATAATTAATCTTCTTCTCCCTCCTCTCCTCCGTAGTTACAGAATTCGCATATGTAGAATAGATTATGAAGGTAATAGACAAGATCCGAGAAGCCAACGTCGTCTTCTCCTTCGAATTCTTCCCTCCCAAGACCGAAGATGGCGTCGATAACCTCTTCGAAAGGATGGACCGCATGGTCGCTCACAACCCTTCTTTCTGCGACATCACCTGGGGCGCCGGCGGATCCACCGCCGATCTCACTCTTGATATCGTCAACAGAATGCAGAACATCGTCTGTGTCGAGAGCATGATGCACCTCACCTGCACCAACATGCCTGTTGATAAGATCGACCATGCCCTAACCACTATCAAATCCTACGGCGTTCAAAATGTCCTCGCTCTCCGCGGCGACCCTCCTCACGGCCAGGATAAGTTCGTTCAGGTTGCCGGAGGTTTTTCCTGCGCCCTAGATCTTGTAAGTGCTGCCTATTTCTCTACCCAATTCTCTCAAGCCCAAAATCACTCCTCTGTTTCTTTTCAGGTTAAGCATATGCGTTCCAAATATGGGGACTACTTTGGGATTACCGTTGCTGGTTATCCAGGTTTGCACCTTCATCTGTTGTTCATTTCTTTTTCTTTTTCATTTGTTCCTGATTGAGAAAACCCTTTTCTAGAGGGGCATCCTGATGTTATTCAGGATGGAAATGTTACACCAGAGGCATATCAGAATGAACTTGCTTATCTCAAGAAAAAGGTAGTATTTACTTTTTATCTTTGCTTTTATCCTGACATTCTAAAATTTTCTTGTGAGTTGAACAAATTGGTTGCTTGCAGGTTGATGCTGGAGCTGAAGTAATTATTACCCAGCTCTTTTATGATACTGACATCTTCCTCAAATTTGTTAATGATTGTCGTCAAATCGGAATAGCCTGTCCTATTGTACCTGGTATTATGCCTATTAACAATTACAAGGGCTTCATCCGCATGATTGGTTTCTGCAAAACTAAGGTTTGAGCTACATTTGTACAGTCTAAAATTAAGTTCTGTGACCTCTGGCTGAGTAACTTGTGAAATTGAATGGACTGCTTATTGAGATTAATGACAAGTTATGTTTATGAAATTGTAGTTTGTACTTCTCGATTTCACCACTTTCTGGGTAAAACACGAAGCTTTAGGTAAGGGAGAAATTCATGATGACCTTTTGTTATATTAGCTGGTTAGAAATTTAAATCCATTCAATCATCGTGAGAAGAGACTAGAAGCTGGGTGCATGGGTGCGTCCTCTTTTTCTTAGTTTCACTTTTGGTAAAAAGGAAAATGTCTTGTCTCATAAAATCCTACCTTGTTAAAATCCCAGCAAATTTATGTACACTTTCGAATTGAAAGGCCTTTATGTTAATCTTAGCTTGTAAATAGGTGCATCTCCAGGCTCTGAAAGTATGCCAATGCTGTGGAAAGCAAAACTTTCTTGAGAGACTGTGAAATATATCTCTTATGACCATGTTTTCTCCCTCTTGGTCATGCTTATTTTGATCAAGCACGAAAGCATAGCCTAACATCAATTTCTTTTCTGCAACACTGCTTGGGTTTAGTGTTCAGTCTAAGATCTCTTGTTATTCTTATACATGAGTTGTAATAATTCTGCTACAGTTGTTTAACAGTAATATGTCAGGCATTTAATGTGTTACTCCCTCCGTCCATGAAACTTTTTCCCATTTCTTTGTGGGCACGGGATTTAATGAAAAGTAGTATTATATTGAAATGATAGATAAAGTAAGGGAAAAGTATGAGTATTGTGGGGCCCATAATTTTATTGTGAGTGTGGGTTGTTGAAATGGGAAAAAGTTTTGTGGACAAACAAAAAAGGAAAGTGGGAAATAGTTTGGTGGACAGAGGGAATATTTCTTATGAAGTTGAAATCAATTAGTATTCATTTAGTATATAATGGCATTCTGTAGATTCCACCTGAAATTATGGCTGCTTTGGAACCGATCAAGGACAATGAAGAAGCTGTCAGGGCGTATGGCATTCACCTTGGAACAGAAATGTGCAAAAAGATTATGGCTAGTGGGATAAAAAATTTGCATCTTTACACATTAAACATGGAGAAATCAGCACTTGGAATATTGATGGTTAGTTCCATTTTGTATTCGTCTATCCTAATTATCTTTGGCATGATTTGGTGAGAGAACATGTGTTGCTTGTCTGGATTTAAATAATGGCAGAGTCTTGGGCTGATCGAGGAGTCCAAGATTTCGAGATCCTTGCCTTGGAGACGTCCAGCAAATGTTTTCCGAGTAAAAGAAAGTGTTCGTCCTATTTTTTGGTAAGCATTATGTGTGGAAGTTATTTTACAGCTTCAGGGAATCTATTCTTTTACCATAATTGTTGGGTAATATCATACGCGCTATCTTCTAGACTAATCCTTATTGGCTTATGATGGCAGGGCTAATCGTCCTAAGAGCTACATCTCACGGACCGTAGGTTGGGACCAATACCCAAATGGTCGATGGGGAGATGCTCAAAATCCATCATATGGAGCACTCAGTGATTATCAGGTATTCACTATTCATTGTGCCTTGTGTACTTTTAGCTGTGACATGCATTATCCTTTTGCCTTAATTGTTGTCAGCTCAATAGACTTTCATCTTCAAAAATTCAGAACTTCATTATGTACTTTTGAATTTAAAATTTCAATTACTGTCCCTTTTTTTTTATCAGGCAAATTTATTAATCATGTAATATCGGAATACAAGTGGTACTCCAACCCTTACATGGTCCAAAAACTTGTAGTGTCAAAATAATTAATTCAAATGCATAATCGTTTACTCTATCTAACCTATCCACAACATCGTCTGATGTCATTGCTCCACTCCGTGAAATTTGAGTTGTGCATCTCCTTTGATTTTTGCTACCACTCAGTTCCACGACCTAGCCTTTATCTCTCCAATCATCTTGCTAATATTTGAACTCTCCTCATTGAAAGTTGCATTGTTTCTGGCTTTCCAAATTACCCATCTTGTACGTATCCATATGGTTGACGTGATCCTCTTCTTCTCTCCTTTTCCCAGCATTTCGCTATGTCTCTTTATCTGAATATCTTTTTCTTTTGAATGGTATATAGTAACTCAATAATATTTACATAAAATTCTAAACACATACTTTTATGGTTGATTTGTTTTCTCGTTTCTTTGTGGTTCTAAATTATTTTAATTGTTTCATACAACTGTGGCATATATTAATTTACGCCAAAAATTATTTTGATATTAATTGTTTTAGCCTAAATTTATGTCTTAATCTACTTGTATGTACTTCCTATGAATCAAAATTCTTTTAATTGTCTATCATTGAAGAACTTTTTTCCAATTCAATCAAATATCTGATATGTTGACTTTATCTAATTAATTATGAATATAATGCATTGGTTGTTATATGCTGAAAGCTCATGATTTGAATTTTTTATCAACTTTTTATTGAACTTATTATGTCTGCTTCTTAAGAATAGCGTGTTGACATTGTGTACAATCATGCAGCAAGACATTATAAGTATCACAATCCAACATGTAAAGAAATTACAAAGCCACTAAAATGCTGAAAGGTTTGAAAGATTGGCTGAAGTGAACTAAGTATGGCTGCTTGACACATTCGGAGGAGGAAACTAGGAAAAGAGATGGCATAACACATACAGAAATCCATTTACTATAAGGAAGCCACTTTTATTTTCTTATGTAGGGTCAATGCCTTACTTGAAATCCATGTTGGACCTTTTTTTCTGTTTATTCAATTCGCACTGCACTTATTAACAGTTATTGCTTCTACAGAAGAAAATTCATGTTGAATTTTGTATCATTATTGCCCTTACTATCTTCTTGTCACCCTTCTTTGTTTCCTGCTAGGAGACGTTCATACTAAATGACTTTAATCTTGTAAATTTCTCACAGTTCATGCGACCACGATCTCGTGACAAAAAACTAATAGAAGAATGGGCTGTTCCTTTGAAAAATGTTGAAGATGTCTATGAGGTATTGTCTTTCGCATAGAGTTCTTTTTCTTTCCCCATAAAAGCTTGCTGTTATAAACTGACCATAATTGAATAAAAATGCACCAGAAATTCATGAAGTTCTGCCTTGGGAAAATCAGAAGTAGCCCATGGTCAGAACTAGAAGGACTTCAGCCAGAGACCAAAATCATTAATGAACAGCTTGGTAGCATTAACATGAAAGGTTTTCTCACAATCAACAGCCAACCTGCGGTTAATGGAGCAAAGTCTGACTCCCCATCTGTCGGTAATGCAAAATATTTATTTATGAGTGATTTGTCATAGTTTAGATAACCGGTTCTTTTATCCCTCACACTCCCCCTTACTCTCTCTCTCTCTCTCCCTCCCTCCCTCCCTCCCTCTACACATTAAGCAGTGTACAAGTTCATATTGCTCATTGTAAGAAAATGACATGGAATATCTGCTGTTCAATTAAAAATCAGATTTTATGCTTTCAATAAAGAAATAGCTATACTTACTTGGACTCTTTTCGACAGGATGGGGTGGGTCAGGTGGATATGTGTACCAGAAGGCATATTTAGAATTTTTCTGTTCTCATTCGAGCTTGAACGGTCTGATTGAGAAATGCAAAGCGTTCCCATACCTCACCTATATGGCTGTTAATAAAGAAGGAAGCTGGATATCAAACGTGAACAACACTGACATTAATGCAGTCACATGGGGAGTTTTCCCAGCAAAGGAGATAATTCAACCCACTGTTGTGGACCCTGCAAGCTTTATCATATGGAAGGATGAAGCATTTGAACTATGGTCAAGAGGATGGGCTAAACTCTACCCAGAAGCTGATCCATCCCGAAAATTACTTGAAGAGGTGAGTCAGATTCTAGATTTTTTAAAATATTAAATGATTTTACATTTGTATTTTGCTGTGTTTGAATTAATGTATCGTGTTTGCAGGTAAAGAACAGTTATTACTTGGTGAGCTTGGTTGATAATGATTACATCCATGGAGATTTATTCGCCGTTTTTAAAGACATCTGAAATGACATGGCTCTCTTCATTCCTTGAATTTTAGGTTTTCTTGAAGACTTAGTGTTGGTATCCTGATTTACTAATATTCTTGAATGATTTATTACAGTTCTCCTGATTACTCAGAAGATTATGAGCAAGTCATTGATATATTTCTCCCTTTTTTTTTCAAGCTACATTTACTGCAATATAATAGCATTATCATCTATTCATCTGAATTTTGGAATATACTAGTGTATGATGTAGCAAGAAAAAATGCATTTGTGTTGAATTTGAATTCTACAATTAGTTCCTCAGTTATCCAACCAGAATATTGAGCAAGTCAAACCATGACTAAACTGATAAATCAAAAGAAGACTCGTAATATATATATTGGCTTCAATACATAGAGTTGAGCTATACAAATTAAAAAAATCATTCTAGCCAAAGCAAAATTGGTTGCACATTCATGGCAGTAGGCTGCAGATATCTGTACAAGAGAAAACGTCATTGTGTTTCTAACGTATGCATGTATTTTTGTCGAAGTTCTTGAATTTCTCTCAGTTCTTGAATTTATCCTCCTCCATAAAAAGAGAGCTGCTGAGCCCATCTTGGATTGCAAAGGCTCTGTGTGAGACAAGACATCAGATTCAGGATTAAAAATACAAGATTTCTCATTTCAACCCATGTCATAGATAGATAGATACCTGAAAGCAAGATTGATGGATTCTGTGTCTAAGAGACCAACTGGATGGCCTCCTCCATCCCCATCAACGACGGGGAGTTGGCTTGCTCCGTGCCTATTCATCAGGCTCAGAGCAGTAAAAAGGCTCATATTTGGGTTCGCCGTACATAATACTTGACATCTTCCACTATATGATGAACACACCTCTGATACTCTAACCACCTGTATGTATGTAATTCAATGATTCCATTTCATCATTTAATGTAACGTACATGCTTTCATATATTTCTCAGGCATCCGAAGGCCTAGAGAGTAGAGATAGGTTAAGAACAAGATTCAGACAGAAATAAGGAGGAATGATTTGTATTTAAAAGCAAGCAAGCTACCTCAGGCTTCCTGTTTCTTGCGATTGAAAATTCAATGAAGTTCTGAATATCGGTCAGGGTTACCTGACCGATTAGGCAATTGTTGTCATCCACTATTAATGCACACGACAGCTTCTCTTCCAGCATGAGTGACACCACATCTGTCACACAACTGCTCAACTCTGTCTTCACATATCTTCTTCTCATGGCTTGAGAGACCGGAATCTCATCCATTAAATTCTCATCGTCAGATTCACTACTCAGACAAAGTGAACTCTCAAGTTCACAAATGCTTCCATTGTTTTCTGATGAAGTTGTAGCAGCATTCGCATCATCCTGTTGTTTGGTATCTGCAGTCGCCCTTTTCGTCTTGTCTGATGTAATCCATGCTGAGAATCCCACTGCTCCCAGAAGAGGAAGAACAATGCGATAATCCTGAGTTAATTCGAACAGAAGTAAAACTGCAGTAAGGGGTACCTGGCACACCCCAGCTAAAGTAGCAGCCATACCAACCTGCGTCAAGCATCCACCAAATCATCCTCCCAAGATACATTGTCAATACAATGGGAAAAAGTTTGTTTTAGTCCGGTAAGCTTGTCCATTTTTGTTGGACACTTCACCTCTCAATTTGATTTTTGTCTTGTTAATTTTCAAAATTCAAACTTTTGGCCTTCGACTGATCTTGAAAGTTAATTGGACAACATTTAATGTTAAAAAAAATATAAAAATAAAATTTCACATTAGCTCAAAACCAATTATTCACCCGTTGTAGCAGGTCAAAAGACCAATTATCACTGTTTGGCACATGAAAGGAAACATCTTTTAAATTGTGATACTTCATATACTAAATAGTGATACTCATGAACCTATTTTACTACCCAAAAAACATATTCCCCAAGTATAAATTACTGAAGGAGTTGAAATTACCAAAGCATAAGCTTGAGGCGATGCAACTTCCAAGACCGAAAGATGAAGCAATGGATTGGATAGAGAAATTAAATGACCAACAATTTTACCATACGCCATGCCCGTTGCAGCACCAATAAATAATGAGGGGGCATAGTAACCCCCCACTAATCCAGAAGCTCTGCACAAGGAAGTTGCCACTATTTTGACAGCCACCAGCTGAACCAGCAAATCAGCAGAAAGGCTTTTCGCAAAAGGTCGAGATTCCAACAAAGTATCAACATTCTGAAATCCCCAGTAAAGAATCTCCGGATACACTAAGGCTATACATCCCACTGTTATACCACCAAGTATGGGGAATACTGCTTTCGGAATTCCAGCACTTCTTTCAACACCATCGAAGAAAGCCAGCATAAAAGATGTAGTTTTTGTTAACCCAACTGAAACTAACCCACACACAGCTCCCAACAAAAGATAGAGTGGCAGTTCTGAACTGACAACAACCAGATTACAGATTAATATTTTTACAAATAAAAAAGCTGATGATGGACTATCATATATATATATATATATATAATATTCTTATGAAAATTTTTGGACTAAGAATGAAGCAAGAAAGTAGGATGAGGAAAAGAATTACCACTTGGTGAACGAAAATCATAGAGTGGAACAGCAAATGCAGGTTGAGAGCCCAGACCAATTTCTGATATGACTGAAGCTATAACAGCACTTAGAATGACCATTGAAGTTGTATTTGTCAACGATAATGATGACTCTGCAGGTGAAGGCCACAGGACTGACTCCACAGCGAAAAAGCAACCACCAACAGCAGCATTGAATCCTTTTATATGAAAACCAAAGTAGTCACCACACACTCACAGTAGTTAGTTTTTAGATATACATCACCATTAATATCTGGAAAAAACTCCAATGATCACATACAAGAAGAATACATGGTCAATATGCATTAGAAAATGGTACTTTAGCTTATTTAATTGGATAAATACTTTTACAATGAAAAATACATAAGAGTGAATCTGTTATATTACATGCATCTCCTTTCAGATTAGGTAGTTGATTTTGTAGGTCTAATCTCCTTAGTGAGTGAACTAAAAAAAAAGCTTCCTAGAATTTGTGATATACACCCATCCATTCTTCATTTCAAGGTCATTTCACACCAATACAACTAAAGTTGTTTTAACTGCAGAAAGCTAGAATATATGTATTTGTATAATACAGAAATATATTTTCATTAGAAACTTCAATAGTTGTAAAAAAAAACTATTTAACTAGCCCTTTCAGCATGGCAGACTTGCAGAGTTTGCGAGTCCAGTTGGAAGCGTAGATAAAAATTCGACAAACTCTGTATAGAAATGGATGGAAGACTATGCACCATATTAAATAAAATATGCAACACAACAAACCAGAAGAGATTCCAGCAGCTGACCCTGCAGCCCTGAGTGACAGCTTTCTCTGAGCTCCTTTATCCAAAAAAGTACCCACTCCCTTGGCTACAGATACACCAATCTCAACGCTCGGGCCTTCTGGTCCTAATGAGTTCCCTGTCCCCAAGGTGACACAAGCAGCCACAGTTTTCAGAATTGGTTTCAGTGCAGACTTGATGGCACTTCCATCAGTTGAATCTTCTAAAGCAGTTCGAGCCATGTTCAACAAACTTACTATAAGGCCACCAAAAGCAGGAACTAAGATTACACGTTCCCATTTGGTTTCAATGGGTTGCTCTCTTAACCACGAGGCACCTCGCTCTGGAATTTCACCCCAGCACACCTCGCGTATCTCATGCACCTACCAAGCAAGAGTTTCACTTATCAGGGTCCGGAAAATAGTTTTGTAGTCCTCTAAATTACCCCTATTTTAGTTTCAGTCCTGTGCACTTTGGAAATTGTGCTCTAAACATACTAGGATTAGAATAAGACAAGTGAAAGTATCCATCAATAATCCAGCAAAGTGGAAATTGTGCCAGAAACAATCTCATTACAACAACTCTTGAAGTGTAATCACAAGACTCATGTTAGTCACACATCTGGAATTTATATCAAGTATTGGGTTTTCCTGCCTCTTGACTTCTTTGTCACTGGATGGGTTCAGGTCTCCTGTTGTCTCAGATCCGCAGATCTGGATAGTGTAGGGAAAATGTACAAATCCATGAAGGATGGGTGGCAATCAATCTCACACGCCTCACTCTCTCCCCATCGGGTGTTATCTCAAGAGTACCGTGTATTTTTCCCCCCGGAGGCTGGCAACGCCCCCAAGCCATATTTCTCCGTCACTAGGGTGTTGGCAGCCTCTGGGAGAAAAACACACGGTACTCATCTTCTTCCTCGAGAGAGCAAGGCATGTGAGATTGAGTACTACCCATCCTTCGAGGATTTGTATGTTTTTTCCCTACACTACCCGGATTAGAAAAAACAGGAGACATGTGCCCATCTCAGTGACAGAGAAGTCGAGAGGCAAAAAAAGCCAACAACAACTACTCGTGAATATCAGAAGAAAAACATCCCTAATTTTCGATCAGTTTGTTTATGCCACATAATGTATCTGCAAATCTAGTAAAAGCAAGCACATTAATAAATGGGTCATTTCTTCAAGGGGCAAGCAGTAAATAGGCGGAAATGTATATTTGTTACAGTATATTCTCAGCCGCAAAAGATCAAGATGAACCAAACCTTTAAAACAGAGGGAATTCCAACTTAATTGCAACCACTGGTGATTCTTATTACATGAACATGACATCTAAAGAGAATGCTTTCGTGTACACCAGATACATAACTTGAACAACGGCATCATCAGATTCAGATGATCATTACAATTTCGATACCAGAGTTTAGGTTACTCAGATGCCACCAAATAATAGAGGTCCCAGTCATTGGCATTGGCAAATTAGAAATGAAATTAATATGCGTACCGTGTAGTTGAAGAGCACGACAGTGATGCCAGTAAAGAGGCCGACGAAGCAAGCGGATAAAATAGCAGAGTTGGCTAATTGTAGCAATGGAGAATCATCATCACTAGGGGGAGGGGGAGGGAAGATTGAGAGCTGCTGCTTTGGTTGAGGTATTTTGGAGGTTGTTATGATTGGATTGTCTTCCACTTTACAACGCCATCTCCGATTGGAAGATCTGAGAGAGGGAATTAGGATGGGCATGGTTTTGGTGGAGGAAGATGGGAATGTTGATACTCCAACATTATTATTGTTGATAAGCCGAGAGAGCATTTCAATTTTCTTTCTTTATCCGATCATATCACAAGAAGGCATCGCAGGGGAATACAATGGCGGGAAAATTGGAGTATTATTCTGACTGACTCAGTTTCTTCTTCCACCTTATCCACACAATGATGATGATTTGATGAGTAAATCATACGCAACGCAACGTGGCCTATCTTCATCTACTCACTCCCACACAACTTCTTCCGTGCTTTCATTTATCAGTTATAAGGATGAAAATATCGCGGATATATCGTAAATTTTGAGTATGTAATATAGATATTGGGGTATAATGTATTTTTTACAAAGTATCGTGGATATATCGATATCGATATCGATATCGGTTCAGTCGTAGTACAAAATTAATTGAAAATCGGGAAATATCGCAGATATATCGCAAAATATCGCACTACATAAAAAATCGCAATTTTTTCTTTTTTTTTTATTTTTATACTGTTGGGTCACGCTCCCTTCGCACCAAGTCTCACGGTTCGGTTCAGGAACTGGGTTCAGGCCACCCGCCTGAGGTGGACTCTTCACCGGTGTTGAGAGAACGGCGGCCAAGGCCCTTCGGAAGAGGCTGCACTCCAACCACAGGCTACTGCGCTCCAACGGCACTAGAGGATTTCAAATTTCATCCGCATCTGCAAATGGGGCAGCTTGTGGCTTTTAAAGGAGGCGTCCAATTCTGCCTTAGGGTTGGAAACAGGGATGGGCCACATCCACTAAATGGGCCAAAACCCATTGGGCCCAAACCCAACATATACAATTTTCAAATGATATATTTTTTTTAGTATGTTAAATTATACATATGATAAATTTTAACAGAATCTTATGATCTTGCAGCTTATTACTTGAATTCGCGATTCCAATATCGGCAAGGAGTTGGGGATGACGCTAAATTAATTCAAGTTGTTCATGAAGTTTTTAATAAGTTGGATCCAAACTCTAATGGTATTGCTCAATTTGGAAATGAGGTGATATAACTTTTTTAGGTTTTTTAGAATAATTTTTTATAGTTTCAAGATAAAAACTCATAAAATGGTAATAAAATGTGAAGCTTACATATTTTTTGGAAAAAGATGGGATTCCATCTTCTATATTTGAACCTCATAGGTCATCATTTTGGTACTAAATGTATTGTATCATGTAATTCAAATCATCTTTTATTGTATTATGCATTATATTATTAATTAATTAATGTCAGACAATAATTATATAGTCCATTATCTATTTATTTGCTTTAAACATGTCAATTTTTTGTGATCTTAAATGAAACATGTGCATAATAACATGCTATAATAATCACTAAAATTTCATATAATTAAATTTCCAAAATTTTAATAAAATTTCCGTTATTTTTCTATTTTTTTTGCGATATCTATCGATATATCCATCGATACTTCCGTAAATTTAAGGTTGTGATATTACTTGCGATAGCAATATTTTCATCCTTGGTTATCACACACCACATGAATAATAATAATAATAATAATAATAATAATAATAATAATAATAATTCACCCTTTTTTTATTAATAAAAATTTTAAAAAGTTGAATAGCTCAGGTGATCAATACACCACAACTCACGAATGGGTCTCAAAGAATTAGAGAGGAAAATGGTATGTTGAATCAAGCTAAAAGATGATTTTAACACAACTTCAGTCACATTTATTAAATACAGATGACAAAATATAATTATAATAATAATAATGCATACAACCAGATTAGCATGCATGATAAATAAAACTTGACTGTTACTCTGTCCTTATTTTTTCCCACCTTAGGACTCAGAAGTAGAGGTGGCAAATGGGCCGGGCCGGGCCGGCCCGGCACTGGCCCACCGGGCTGATGGTATTTTACGGGCCGGGCCGGGGCCGGGCCGGGCCCGGCCCGGTACCAATCGGGCCTAATTTTTATCGGCCCAGCCTGGCCCTATGCGGGCCACCGGGCCACCGGGCCAAAATGGCCCGTTACTTAATAATTAAATTTGAAATATATTATTTATATTTATTATTTTTAACATGTAAAAATAATAAATATATTTTGATAGACACTAAATTATAATCCCAAAATATTTTTAATATTAATTTAAACATAAGGAAACACACACTCAAAGAATATATATATATAATTAATGAAACTAATCAATAAGATTCTAATTATATATATTATTAATGAACTTGAAAAATGAAAACACACACACGTTTAGAACCTGAAAACAAACAGGGGAACTAAACTCATTTTGGAAAATTCTAATTAATAAATATTAGTTTATTGAAACTCAATTCATTTTGGTTAAAAATCAAACATTAATAGAATTAAACTAAAAAAAAGTTAGAAATTATAATTAGGAATTTAGGGTTTGGGTAGTTTTTTGTTTTGAGCCTTTTGATTTGGTACATACATTGCAAATTTGCAACATCATAATTAAAAAAAAAAAAAAAAAAAAAAAAAAAAAAACCGGGCCAATATTTTTTTCGGGCCAAGCCCGGCCCGAGCCCGGTTGGCCCGGCGGGCCTACTGGGCCGGGCCAAATAGGCCCGGTTCATTTCGGGCCGCTTATTTTTGGGCCCGGCCTGGCCTGAAAGACGGGCCAACTGGGCCGGCCCATCGGGCCGGGCCCATTTTGCCA
Organism: Prunella vulgaris; assembly: GCA_026898435.1. Taxonomy (NCBI): domain Eukaryota; kingdom Viridiplantae; phylum Streptophyta; class Magnoliopsida; order Lamiales; family Lamiaceae; genus Prunella; species Prunella vulgaris. The sequence goes on along the minus strand of JAPKLY010000448.1, from coordinate 275,306 downwards.
CCTCTACTCAGAAGTAACGATGGCAATGGCCACACTAATATTATTAACAAATAATCAATCAAATAAAATTATAAGATATCGACAATCATAGTGTATGTACGGAAAGAAGAGAGAAAACATGACATAATAATCTATACCAACAATACTGTCAGTAAAGCTTACATGCCCCAAAATCAAACATCCTTTGAATTAAATCATTAAACTTTGTATCTTAGACTTGGGGAGGGAGGGAGGGACAAAAATTATTCTGATTAAGAAATGTTGGCATTCTTGAGAGATTGGGAGATTATGGGACCAGCAGATGTTCGCATTTGGTGGTCGGTTCCAAGTGCAGCAACACAACTATCATCTGTCTTCAGATGAGGTTGAACCAGTTCCCATATCTTTTTCTTCTGAACCTGCAAGAGAGAGAGAGAGAGAGAGAGTAAAATATTAAAATGGTTGGGAATCCCGTGACAGAACAACATAAAATGTGCAACTTTCTAGCTTTACTGGTTTCTCTCTCTATATTATGAGCTTCAATAGTTCACTAATTCGATCTAACTCTATGGTAAGTTGATCAAATATATGTTGTGCTTCTGAAACTACTTATGGAAGTCAGACACGGAGATTCCTCAGAAATGTCCTCCACAGCAAAAAAATAAAATCAAATCCCAGACAGTGTCCATTATTTTCTTTTCTTTGTCGATTACTTCAAATCATCTTTCTTGATTCTAAAAGTCAATTATCCATCATTTTAGGGCATCTCAATTAACCAACCTTCTGCCTGTATTGTGTTATCACTTATCACCTGCCCACATTAATTGCCATGGCTTTCAATTCTCCAAAACCACACTGATTTTAAAGCATCAGTATCCAAGTCCATGAACTAACACATTGAACAATTCAATGTGCTTCCATGAAAAACTTCAGTGTGTCTTCAAGGTTTATAACATAAAGATCATTTTCTGGAGGAAAAAAAAATCAGATATTATAGTATCAGTCGACTTTTCATCAACTCCCAACAATCATAACAGCATACTAACAATTCTAATATATTATACAACTTCAACTGCGTGTTAATGCATGTGTTTTGGTGTAACATTTCATGGCCTAAAGACACTGCAAGCATTTTTAGAACAGCCTTGTAGCAAAGTCACTAATTGTCACATTTTATTTCTGAAGGCTTTTTAAAACTAGTTTTAAATCAACAACTTATTAAAAAATTCCAAAATTTTCATAAGGGAAACCACAGGCATATATTTTACCTTAAAATTTTAGTGAATGATTTGAGCACGTATTTACTCATTTCTTTAGGCTGTCAATTTCTATATATATACATATAAATGCATTTTTTAGTCTTTTTTATGAAAAAATTGAGTTTCAAAATAAATTGTTAATTTGACTTAATCTTTTCAAAAGTCCTAGAAAACTAGGATGTGACACTAGTCTCATTTAATTATAAAGTATAATTTCAGCAGAAAAGAGACAAGGAATGCTTTCTATTGCCAATATTTAGAGTGGATACGTGGTCTGGTGAAAGCACCACAAATAGTAATGTGATGCATGATTGAGGGCTTGATTTCAAATCTATAAGTCAGTTCAAGGTGGAAGTGATGTAATTCAAATCCATTTCAAATCTATAAGTCAGTTCAAAGTGAAAGTAATGTAATTCAAATCCATATCACAATACAAAAAACTGATCAATGAATTTCAATGCATCTTCAAATACTCACTCCAAACATAACCTTAAGGATAAAAAACTTTGACTAGTAAGAGTTTTCATGAGCAATCAAAAGGACTTTTTAATAGTTCCAGCCAACATTATCCAAAGAAAAACATCAGGCTCCAAATATCTAATGTTATAAATATAATCTTGCTCTCCTAGGAAATACTATCATTGTGCAGCTTATCTGACACTCAAAATTTCCAAAGAACACATATTCAAAAGGTAGAAAAAGAAAATTGGCTGAATCCCATGAAACCATTTCATAGAAGTTCATTGATATCTTCTTTTTATAAAGAAAATCGACTTTGATTCTAAATAATGCACATAACTTGCTTCTACTGTAACACAAGATTCCCCTTTTCTGTGGAAAAGGCCCGTATCAATAATTATGATTTTACGTAGGGACAATTCTTCAATATCTTGTACATTTGCAACAAAATATTTTCTTTTTGCATCGGTAAAAAAACATGATTTTGGTTGGAGAGATACTATTTTACCAATCGAGTAAAAGGTATCTAACATATTCATACCTAACGATTTTCCACAAAGTGGTGACGAAACGTATAACTTGTATAAATCTTTCCATTTTCCAAATCAACACAATCCATTCGTTCGTAGTCAGAAGACTCTATCTTTATATAAATCAATTCGGAAAGCATTCGAGAGAAAGCACTATCACTTATTCTTTTTATTGATTAGGTTGTACACCGAACACTAGCGAAGACAGAGATACCAGCGGATGATGAGTTCCAATTTATATGAATTTGCGTATAGAGTATGGTTGGACTGGGAGTCAAGATCTTGGGAATGATGTACAAGCATCGCCAACGGACTGATCTTGGCAGTGTAGCGCTCGCACCCAAACCACTTGGGAGACCTTGATAGAATATGATCTTCAACTCACATGTGTTAAGCATATCGCTAAGAAACGCTTTCCTTAGCTACATTCATATCAGATGATATGGTGCTCCTTACTCTATTCCTTGCAGGTAGGAGCATGAACTCCTTAGCTGCTACATGGTAGCTCCTTACTCTATTCCCTTCGAAAATAGTCAGAGCAGTAGCTCATTAGCTACAATCTGTAGCTCATTATCCAATTCCTTCAGTTGCTTTAGGAATTGTAGGAGCTATAGTTGTAGTATGGTAGCTCCTTACTCTATTCCTTTCAGGAATAGTAGGAGTGGGGAGCTCAATAACTCTTTAGGCGTAGACCGAACCATCCCTCCCTTTTTTGTAGTACGGGATGCTTCGGCAGCTACAAGAGATATACCGTTTGGGCATCTCCCCAAGATTCCCTCACTTCTGATTAGCTGCTTTTCTCCCCTCTATTCCAGATAAAGCGTTTAGCTACTTTCATTAGCAGCCTTTAGGCGGGCGGGCGGTAGGCGAGTAGCAACTTCCAGACTGCTTTAGCACTCGCTTACTTGCATAAGTTCGCTACGTTTACCGTTAGGAAAGATGCAGCTACCCTTACTTGTTCTGTCATAAGTGATCATTGAACCTCGTGTGAATCGCCTTCGACCACCGGAGAGAAACCATTGGTTAGTCGAGGTTGCTGCAAGTGGCAACGAAGGAAGACACTGGAACAAGACAAGAAAGCAGTGATTGCTAGAAAAGAGTGTGAACTAAAACCCCGAGCTCCCAACCCTAGCGTAGTTGCCTATATGCTCGCCATAAGACAACTACATGCTGACCGAGCGACGATGGCTCCATACTTAGATTGAATAGGCCCTTATTCAATTCCCTTCCTTTGGTCGAGAATTAACGGGCCAAGTGTTCAATCTACCTACCACGAGGTGAATCAGAGCGAAGTGAGGCCCTCGCCCTACGATCCGTTATCAAAAGACAATCTGAAAGATTGCATTTATGGTCAGGGGCGAGGGATACTATTTATATATACTACATATAAAGAAAAAATAGGCTTTTAAACAACATTTTCAGATCCTATAATGGTTTATATCGTGATTACCTAATCAGTCACGTTTAAAGGCGCTTTTATGTGCGCTTTAAACGCTTTCCTTAGCTACATTCATATCATATGATAGGGTGTTTCTTAGGAGCATGAACTCCTTAGCTGCTACAATCAGTAGCTCCTTATCCAATTCCTTCAGCTGCTTCATGAGTTGTAGGAGCTATAGCTGCAGTATGGTAGCTCCTTACTCTATTCCTTTCAGGAATAGTAGGAGCAGGGAGCAAAATAACTCTTTAGCCGTTGACCGAACCATCCCTTCCTTTTTTGTAGTATAGGATGCTTCGGCAACTACAGGAGATATAACGTTAGAGCATCTCCCCGAGATATACTCGATCACAGACATGTTTGAAACACCTCTAACAGAGAGACAAATATTCCATTTTGAAAGAACTTATTGTCAATCTATTTTAGATATGAATCTATGTGATTCAGAGGGGAAGAACTGCATCAGTATCTCAATTCACACGTGGGTTTGATTCACACTCCTTATTCTAAGAAATATTAAACATCCGAAAAGAGGAAAAAACGGAGTCTTTGTCTAAAGAAATGCGTTGAAAAAGGGCAGATGTATAGAATCTTTCAACGAGATAGTGCTTTTCAACTCTCTCAAAATGGAATCTATTCCAAACATATATACCATGGTTCCTTACTTCAACAAGGTACAAATATCTAAATTTGATACTTTTAGATACTTTTTTAGACCTATTGCCGATACTAAGTAGCAGTCAAAAATTTGTTCCAATCTTAATTATATTATGCATGGATCCCGTATATCATGGCGAATTCTTCAAAAAAAATGGTGTCTTCCACGATGGAATCTGATAAGTGAGACTTCGAGTAAGTGTTTCCATAATCTTCTTATATAAAAATGATTCATCGAAATAATGAGTCACCATCGACACATCTGAGATCGCCAAATGTTCGGGAGTTCCTCTATTCAATCCTTTTCCTTCTTCTTGTTGCTGGATATCTCATTCGTACACATCTTCTCTTTGTTTCCCGGGCCTCTAGTGAGATACAAGCAGAGTTCGAAAATCAATACGTTCTAAGAATAAATATTTGAGTATCAATCTCATCGATCTCATACCAAATTCCATCAATCGAATCTGTTTTTCAAGAAATAGGAGACATTTAAGTCATACAAGTAAAGAGATCTATTCATTGATAAGAAAAAACGTGAATGGAGATTGAATTGATGATAAAATGGAATCCTGGATTTCGAACAGCAATTGATTGATTATGAAAAAAGAGAATTCTTGATTCAGTTCTCCGCCTTAATGACAGAAAAAAGGATCGATCAGATTCTATTGAGTCTGACTCATAATGATCATTTATCAAAGAATGACTCTGGTTATCAAATGATTGAACAACCGGGAGCAATTTACTTACGATACTTAGCTGACATTCATAAAAAGTATCTATTGAATTATGAGCTCAATACATCCTCTTTGGCTGAAAGACGGGTATTTCTTGCTCATTATCAGACAATCACTTATTCACAAACTTTGTGTGGAACGAATACTTTGCATTTCCCATCGCATGGAACTGCTAACCATGATGAATGCGCTAACTATGGATAGGATGCTGGAAACAGACCGATTTTATATCACCCTTTAATTTGAATTGGCAAAAGCAATATCTCCTTGCATAATATGGATTCCAAACATTCATATGATCTGGATATGAATAAGCCGAAACCACTAGAAATATTCTTGTTATCCGAATAAATTAAATACGTGCATTAAGATACGAAGCTTCTTATTCCACAAAAACGAGAGTACTTTTTCACTCTTTCATATACTAAGGGATTTCACTTGGAAAAGAAAATGTTCCATACTAACAGACTCGGGTACATTGCCATGGGTTCCAATGCGAGATATCTTGTAGCACTTACCAATGAGGCCTTATCGATTAGTATTTCACAGAAGAAATCAATAATAGACACTAATACAATTAGATCAACTCTTCATAGACAAACTTGGGATTTGTGATCCCAGATAAGATCGGTTCAGGATCATGGGATCCTTTTCTATCAGATAGGAAGGGCAGTAGCACAAAAATGTACTTCTAGTAATTGTCCCATAGATCCTATATCTACCTATATGAATAAGAAATCATGTAACGAAGGGGATTCTTATTTGTACAAATGGTACTTCGAACTTGGAAAGAGCATGAAGAAATACGATACTTCTTTATCATTTGAGTTGTTTTGCCGGGTCGGTCGCCCAAGATTTTTGGTCTCAACCCGGACCCGATGAAAAAAATGGGATCACTTATGGACTCGTTGAGAATGATTTGGATCTAGTTCATGGCCTATTAGAAGTAGAAGGCGCTCGGATGGGATCTTTAGCACAGAAAAAGATTGCAGTCCGTTTGATAATGATCGAGTTACGTTGCTTTTTCACCCCGAACCAAGGAATCCCTTAGATATGATGCAAAATAGACCTTGTTCTATCTCTGATCAGAGATTTGTCTGTGAAAAATACGAATCGGAGATTAAAGAACGGAAGGGGGAAAGAGCCCTCAACCCACAATAGATAGAGAAGGATTTATTCAATCACATAGTTTAGGCTCCTAGAATATGGCGCCCTTGGGCCTTTCTATTTGATTGTATCGAAAGCCCAATGAATTGTGATTCCCAATTGGTAGGGGTCATTCCGGGGCAAGCAGAACATTTATGATGAAGAGGATGAGCTTCAAGAGAATGATTCGGAGTTCTTGCAGAATGGAACCATGCATTACTAGACATGAGATAGATCTTCTAAAGGACAAGGCCTTTTATAAATAAGTCAATTCATTTGGGACCCTGAGGATCCGCCCTTTTTCCTATTCAAAGATAAGCCCCCTAGCTCTGTGTTTTCACATCTAGAATTATTTGCAAATGAAGAAATGTCAAAGGGGCTTCTTACTTCTCAAATGGATCCTCCTACATCTATATATAAACGCTGGTGTATAAAGAATACACAAGAAAAGCACTTCAAATTGTTGATTAATAGGCAGAGATGGCTTTGAACCAATAGTTATTATCTAATGGATCTTTCCGTTCTAATACTCTATCTGAGAGTTACTAGTATTTATCAACTTTGTTCCTAATCTAACGGAACGCTATTGGATCAAATGATTCCATATTGTTGACCTTAGCTCCATGGAACAATATGTTACTGCTGAAACACGGAAGAAGTGAAATCTTAGATCAAAACACTATGTATTGATGGTATGAACTACCCAAACAAGAATTCTTGAACAGCGAACAACAGGTTCAAATATTCATGACCAAGAAATACTGGATTCTCTTTCATATAGGCCCTGAAAGGAGAAGGAAGGGTGGAATGCCAACAGGCGTCTATTATTGAATTGACCCGAACCGATAGTACCCCTATTGGGCACGTCCAATGCCAAAGTTACTGAATGGGTAAGTCGTCAATCCCTGGACTATGAAATGTACTTTATCCGCTGGGTGACGGGCGGGCATTTTACCAAAGGTTTCTAATCTACCCTTGTGTGGTTCCTATTGAATCATATACTCTGGGGCTAGTGCAAGTCAGTATATCAATACCGATTCGATCCGAGCTCTCTTACTAAATTGCTTATTCAATGGCATTCTCAATATTATATTATTATGCCTTGAAGAGGACTCGAACCTCCACGCTCTTTAGCACAAGAATTTGAGTCTTGTTGTCTACCATTTCAGCACCAAGGCATCTAGAAAGTGCATCCTATTCCATGATATCTATCATGTGTGATGTAAGGAATATATGATCTGTCATATAGGCCCAAGTTGGACATCAATTTCTTCGATTTTAATTGTCGGGAACATGTCTTATACATATATAAAAAAGATGGTCAATCAAACCTATTTGATTTCTCAATTCAATAGAAACTCAAAGGGGTGAATAGGGTCCCAAAAATAACGAGAAATATGGGGAAAAGAGGGTTTGTTTATGCCTATTCCTAATCCTAAATGGAACAGCGTAGGGACCCTTATGTATGTTGGCAAAATTAGACATCTAAATCAAATAGTCACATAATGCAGCGGAAGAAAAGATTACCCAACACGGAATCAGCACAGTTGTATATCAGATTTTTAAGGAGAAAATGAATAATCTTATAGAATATTCTCGCGAATCCTCTACTATAGTATCCACGTGATCCTGTCCAAGAATTCGCAACTATTGCTTTTGTTGAACTTCTCAAGTATGCTAGGAAAACTTTTGACGGAAGTTATCTTTTAGGTTATCTGGAGAACTAGGGTTTTGATGTGATAAATAATATATTAAAATAAGTCTTATTACTTATTATATATAATAACATAATAATTAATGGGCTATTAAGCCCAATATTATTATAACCTATTTAATATATGGTCCAACCATAATTAATTATATTGAATAGATTATTTAATATATATATAATAATATATTATCTAATTTAATTATATCAAATTTAATTAAATATTTATTATTCTATCTAATAGAATTATCCTAGTTCTCCTTTTATTAAATATTTACGATCAAATCGAATCATTTAATCCAACCATTTTAATTCGTAAACAAGGATCACATTTTGTGTGACCCATAGGCCCTCATATGTCAAGCAATTAGTCGAACTAATGGTCTTAGTCGAACCCTAGACAATAAACCAGACATTCTCGACATATGAGGTACGTTGCGAGGATACTGCAACAACCTGTAATGTGAAGTCCAAAATGATACAATCCTTTCATTCACGAATACTCTGATTAAGTCTAGAATATGATAATGTGTCTATTCTATTAACTTAATTATGTTATCTCATTTTACTAATTGATCATGTTGTCATATTAGAACACTATTTCAAATATGACGTGCATTGGCCAATGACTAACGATCCAATTAGTTATGAGAAGATGAGTATTCTCTCTAAATATATTTTGAGGAATGAATCATTTCTTGGCTCAACTACCACACACATGTACTTCGTGATGTGTTCAACACATGCCATATCTACTCCATTCAGAGTGCAAGCGTCGGTCATGGTCAAAAGCTCATCACTCCATACATGTTGTGTGTATTGACCTCAAGTCAGAGGACTATTACATTACTCCACAAACCAATACTTTCGTAGACATGTAAATAGAATACATCAAACAATTTCTTGGTTGGGTATGCTAATACTTTACAAAAGTCTGTGCATCCACCATGAGATACCTAGTATCTCGTAGTTGTGAGAACCACTACACTCTCTGAGAGTATGATGCAGATCGCACACCAATCTTAATCGCATCATCGATATCCCATTCTCGATGATCATTGATTTGAGCTATTTTAAGAACCATGTCTTGGTCATCTAAGATCTCATATTCTTGATGACGACATAAATTCATGGGAACACAAGTCTGAATAATCGTGCAAACAATCAAAACACAATATTCAATATAGTGCAATGTCAAATATTATTAAACAAAGTCAATAACAAAATACTGAATAACGGTCAATTATGATGTCCTAATAAATGATTGTCTTTTAGGACATAAATACAACAATGTAAACATAGTATTTATTTAGGTGTGCTCAGATGACCCCTTGAGAATGTATATAACCCTATCTCGACCCGATCCGATATGGAATGAACTTATAATCATGGAATCGACTCGATCATCAGATTATAAGTTCATAACCCAGCCCATTCCCGTTTTGGTCTGAACAGATCACCTAATTCTTTAATTCTAGTTAGTAAGAGGGATCTTGAACTACGAAATAGACCCTAGAAGCTAAAAGAGGGTATCCTGAGCAATTGCAATAATCAGGTTCGCTAATATCCCTGGTACAGTAGATGCTATCACACATACAATCATACTCAATTCGATGGAATTGTTTGATCTTAAAGGAGAACTTCTATAATTTCTCACGTGAGGTGTGATTTCTTGGTTTCGTCCAGTCATTAATAATTTGATTATTTTTAGATAATTGTAGATAAAAGCAACGCTTGTAGGAACCCTATTAAACCAAGGAATATAGGCATGTATTGTCAGCCATCCACACCAGAATAAATAGAGTTCTCCGAAAAAATCCGCTAGTGGAGGAAGACCTCCTAGGGATAGGAGACATAGGGCTAAAGAGAGCCAAAAAAGGATCTTTCGTGTATAATCCTGCATAATCTTGAATGTTATCAGTTCTGGTACGTAGACCAAGTAATACAATGCGAGCAAAAGTTCCTAGATTCATGGAGATATAGAACATAATATAAGTTATCATGCTTGCATATCCATCATTTTGAGTTTCCAACAATTATTTCAATAATTACATATCCGATTTGACCTATGGACGAATGTGCAAGCATACGCTTCATGCTCGTTTGAGTAAAAGCAATGATATTTCTCAATATCATGCTAAGAATAGCTAGGGTTTCCAGAAGAAGATGTCATTCATTTGATTAGAAATAAAAAGGAATATTCAAAATTCGAGTGACTGAAGCTAAAGCAGCTACTTCTGAAGTAACAAAAAGAAAAGCAACGATTGGAGTGGGAAAGTCAGAGTCGAAAAGAGGATTCCTCGCTTCTTTCTCTCATTCAAAACCATGCATGAGACTTTCATCTCACACAGCTCTTATGTGATAAAAGAAAGAAGAACTCGTTTTCTTTCTTTTTTGATTAGCTTTCTCGCGTATGTATAAGACCGAATCCATTCGATTTCTAAAAAAGATTACTAATCCTTAACTTTTCGAGGAACCTTGCATCAGTGGTTGTGAATGACTGATTTTTTCAATCTTTTCAACCTTGGTTTTGTAGGAGAAAGTCAGAAAGATTGTGAAATAGAACTATCTGATTTAATTCGTTCTCAATAGCCATGAAATGATCATGTCTTAGGGTGATCCTTTGGTCGACAGATGCTCCTATTACACTCGTAGTCTCTGAAGGATGAGAACCAACTATGTAGCATCCACGTCGAGAATTCAAGTATTGTATACGTCATTAGTCAGATCCTTTGTAGGAACTACTTGAATAATGAACTTGCAAAATGAACTCATTTATAATTAAGAGATTCGTCGTTCCTGACCCTGCTTCACCTTAATTGTTATTTGAACAAGTAAAAATTGTCTTGGTCCGAGTGGGGATTGCATTTCTCTTCTGCATGTTGATGGAGTTTTAAAAAATCCAAACTTAGAGATAGAGAGGTAGAAATTTCTCGAACGAACCGCACTCTTTCATATACATCAGGAGTCCAGTGATGAGAAGGGGCTGGGGAAAGCTTGAACCCTATTCCTATATTGATGAGGATGAGTGCAATTGAAATTCCCGGGGAGTTATACATTTGTGCATTGAACCATATAGCCAAGAGCACCATGACCCAGAATATAAGGGCTTCTCCCACCCACGCACAAATATTTCATAGTAGTCTCATTAGACCGTACATCTTTCTTGGTATATCCAAATAATAGGTAGGAATATAAACTGATATATTTTGGAGCTACAAAGATAGTAATCAAATCGTTAGAACCACATAAAAACATTCCTCCTAGAGTAGTTGTTAATACGAACAAGAGAAACTTTGTTATAGTCATTTCTATATATTAAATGTACTCTACGAAGAGAGGAATACATAGAGTTGAACATAATAAAATAAGAAATTGAAAGATTCCATTGAAATTGTTCGTTAGGAAATTTCCCAAAAAGCTAATTACAGGTTCTTCTCTCCATCGGAACAATAGGGCCGTTATGCTCATTACTAAACTTGTTGAAGAGATGAATATAACCAAGGTCTATCTTTTTTATCAGAGGTTGAATCGATCATCAGAAAAAGAATTAGGCCAAACATTAGGATACATCCTGGGGAGATAAAACTTTCATCGAAAAGAAGCAAATGAAATGCTTTCATTAAAATTATCGTAGAATCGAGAACGAAGTTTTCTTCTATACATGCCAAAGCATGAATTAGTAACTGCATCCAATTTACAATAAAAAATAAAAAAACTCAATTGTGTCGAACTTTTCGTTTTTGGAATGGAATAGGATCAAGATCAAACCTTATTCCATCGTATTTACATTTTACATGAGGTTCCTCTTTAAGAAAGTTCCAAAGAGGGCTTAGTTGATCTTGATTTATGTTTCATCTTTCGTTTTCTTTTTGTTTGTTTCGAGAAATCTATCGATCAATTCCTATTCTTTCTTTTTCTCTCGATTCTTTTCCGATGGAGATGTATAGATCCAATTCATGGATTAACGAAAATGTGCAGAAGGTCTATTTGCCTCTGCCATTTTATGAGTCTCTTCCTTTTTCCATATGGCATTGCCACTCCCTTCGACGGCATCCGCTAATTCGGAACATAATTTAAGGCCATATTTCAAATTTTCGACCCAGTCATTTTCGGAGTGCCGCTAATAACAAGGAATGGCAAGTGCTATTCCTTGTGTGGATTTTATTTCAATGGGAACTTGATAGGTCAATCCACCTACACGTCTTGCTTTTACTCTACATCAAGATTTAGTCCACGCATTGCTTGATGTAAAATAGATAGTGGATTTATTCCTATCTTTTGTTGAATTTTATTCATGGGTCGATAGATAATTTGATACCAATGATTTTTTTCGTGTTTTAGAATACGGTTAACCAACATGTTAACTAATCGATTACGATAAAATGGATCAGATTTTGCTATTTTTTCTTCTGTAGTACCTCAACGTGACATGAGCGTGAAAGGGGTTTAATAATCAGTTTTCTTTTTATAAGGGCTAACCTAAAATCACTTATTTGGCTTATTTACCCTACAGTGTGGAGTGGATCTGAAAAGCTATGAAAGATCTCCCTCAAAGCCGTACATATGACTTTCATTGAATATGGCTTTCCGCAGAATTCTATATGTATCTATGAGATCGAGTACGGATTTATGTTTCCTCTCTTTTGAGTATATGTTTCCCCCTTTCCTACTAGAATTGTAAATCCTGTATTTTACATATCCATACAATTGAGTCCTTGGGTTTCCAAAGTAGTGTAAAAATATGTGCTTTGAATCATTGCTATTTGACTCGCACATGTTCTAAAAAAGTCGAGGTATTTCGAATTGTTTGTTGACATTGACAAAGTAAGGAAAACCTCTGAAATTATTTCAATATTGAACCTTGGACATATAAGAGTTCCAAGTCATATCTCTTTAGAAAGAAGATCTTTTGTCTCATGGTAGCCTGCTCCAGTCCCCTTAAGAAACTTCCGTTATTGGGTTAGTCATACACTTACATGTTTCTAGCGATTCACATGGCATCATCAAATGAACAAGTCTTGGATAAAAATTTGTAACGCACTAGAACGCCCTTGTTGACGATCCTTTACTCCAATAGCATCTGGTGTTCCTCGAACAATGTGATATCTTACAGCGGTTAAATCCTTAACTCTTTCCCCTCTTACTAAGACTGAAGAATGTTTTTGTGAATTATGGCCAATACCGGGTATATAAGCTGTGATTTAAAGTCCAGTGTTAAATTGTATTCTGGCAACTTTACGTAAGACAGAGTTTGGTTTTTTGGGGGTGATGGTGGAAAGGTTGACAGATAAGTCACCCTTACTGCCACTCTACAGAACCGTACATGAGATTTTCACCTCATACGACTCTTTGTTCAATTCTTTCGAATTCATTGGATCCCTTTCCATGCTCGAGAATCCCCTCCCCTCTTCTACTCTGTCCCGAATAGTAATTAGGACCAATTTAGTCATGTTTTCATGTTCCAATTGAACACTTTTCATTTTTGATTATTCTCAAAGAAGAATATTATTCTATTTACCAAACATATGCGGATCACGATCCTATAATAAGAACAAGAAATCTTTCTCAACCAACCCCCTTGCCCCTCATTCTTCGAGAATCATAAAGGTCCTTTCCATTTCAAGTTTGAATTTTTTCATTTGGAATCTGGGTTCTTCTATTAATATTCATTTCTTTTTCCCCTCTCTTTTTTTTTATATAATTCCTTAAGTCCCATAGGTTTGATCCTGTAAGATTTGACTATTGAATGAAGGTTCTGATTTATTTTTCAATCAAAAGTACTATGTGAAATCTTCGGTTTTTTCCTCTTCCTCTATCCCAATCCCATAGGTACAAAATCAATAGAAAATCTTTTCTTTTGTATGAATCGGTCTGATTCCAATTCCTTCCCGATACCTCCCCAAGAAAATATCAAATTGGATCCCAAATTGACGGGTTAATGTAAGCTTATCCATGCAGTTATGCACTCTTCTCTGAGCAGGAATTCATTTTCTGAAAGATCCTGGCTTTCGTACTTTGGTGGGTCTCCGAGATCCTTTCGATGACCTATGTTGAAGGTATATCTATCTAATCCGATAGATTGTGTAAAGCCCGCAATAGCAACGGAACCGAGAAAAGTATACTGAAAAGACAGTTCTTTTCTATTATATTCGTATTATCGATTATATTAAATTAATATTAATTAGTGATTTAGATTAGTTAGTGATCTCGGCTTAGTGAGTCCTTTCTTCCATGATGAATTGATGGCACCAGTCCTACATTTTGTCTCTATGGGCCGAGGAGAATAGGGGCTCAGAGTGTACGTGAGAGAAGCAAGTCAACCTCTTTCAAATAGACAAAATGGATTCTGGCAATGCAGTTGGACTCTCATGTCGATCCAAATGAATCATCCTTTCCACACAGATAAATCTTTTCTATGCCTACTAGGCAAGAGACTAGCAAATTTAAAATTCTGTCTTGATAGGACATGTGCTTCTATTACTATGAAATTCATAATTGAAGTAGTACTTAATGGTGGGGCTACCATTATCCTTTTTGTAGTGACAAATTTTGTATATGTTATTAAGAATTTGTCCATTTTTCGGGGTCTCAATGGGGTGTGGAAACACATAAGAACTCTTGAATGGAAATGGAAAAAGGATGCAACTCCAATTCCTTCAGAATCGCTAGTCAATTCTAGGGGCAGTTGACAATTGAATCTTATTTTGACCATTATTTCATATCCGAAATAGTGCAAAAAGAAGACACAGCTCTAAGTTGTTCATGATCAAGAATAGTGGTGTTGAGTCTCTCGACCCTTTGACTTAGGATTAGTCAGTTCCATTTCCATTATTACATCTCGACGTTAAGAGGTCCATATATATATATATATATATATATATATATATATATATATATATATA
>JAPKLY010000448.1:212996-260091 GCA_026898435.1 Prunella vulgaris | reverse complement strand
TATATATATATATATATATATATATATATATATATATATATATATATTATCTCCACAAGTAAGAAAGGAAAAGTATTGGGTGGATAGACTTGGTTATCTAGGTTGCATAGTATCCATTAATTTGTCTCATTTTCCACATAACTAATTACAAATCATAGGATTAGCAATTTGGTTTCAACATCTATTAGCAATTAAAATGGATATTGATAACAGACTTGCCTGGTTCGGTGATGCAACATCAGGTAGGTTATCTTTTTCATCAACAGAGCCAAACCATACTCTATCGCCTGCAACAGCGCCCTCAGGTGGCACAAGAAGTTCAACATTTTCATGTGCGGCATCAGAAGCTGCCATCAGCATTCCATTGGATTTCACACCGCGCATATTTCTAGGCTTTAGATTAGCAAGAACAATCACATTCCTATCCTGTAAAAGCATTGTTTAATACTCTCCTACATTAATATTCATTTGCAGCATTGTGTATAAGAAAGAAGAAACAAGTAGTACTAGTATATTCTAGACTTGTAGTTATACGCAATTAATTAAGGCATATCATTGTTTTATCCTACTCCTTTTAATTTTTAAAGAAACTGCGGAACTAATCTGTTCCTTGGGCTCTTACTAGTTAATGCCAATGGGGGGAAGAATTAGCAGCCTGAAAAGTTGTGAATCTTTCGTTTATTTATTTGTATCATTTGTTGGCAGTTATCAATGCACAAAACAGCAGACAACCAGCAATTACAGATTACAGAAGGCAAACAAAAATAATGGCAAATTATCCTAAAGGACAATTGGAAACCAAGAACAAGGACAGATTAGAAGAACAAGAAAACCTGGAGGAGGTGAAGGGGAATGTATTTGACAAGGCCACTGCAAATGATTCTCGGCTCAGGCTCACCGACGTCCACCTCCTCCACGTAAAGAGAATTGGCTTCCTCATGCCTCCAAGCCTTGAGGATTCTCCCCACCCTAATATCCAGAGTGTTTGCAGCCTCCCTTACAGCACTATCTTTCTCGTCTAATGTCGTGGATTCTCTAGTACTATTTTGTACCTCCGTCTCCGAGCAATAACATAGCAATTGACTTCTTTTTGTTGCCCTAATTGATGATGCTGGTTTGACATTGCCATTACAGTGACTGGGCAGCAGCAAAGATGTAAATTTGCCTACAGCCGTAGTGCTGCTATGGTGACTGCGGCGGGGAGCTGTGGGAAGGAACACGCAACAGCGGCGGTAATGGTGGCGGAGGAAAGGAGCAGAAGTGAAAACAGCCGCCATGACTTCCAGTCCAGTCCACAGAGTTCACTCTCAAAATCAATACTCCCAAATTCCCATCCATTTTCCATCCGGATTTTGTTGATATTAAAATTTGCCCCCTCATGTATTTATTTTTTCAATTCCCTCCACATTAATTTATTTTGCATTAACATGATGCTACTATATACCCCCCCTGCATTTTCTACAGCAAGAAAGAGTAGCAAATTGCAACTGAATTCAAAATTGGAATCAGAGACAAATGGATTTAAAAAATTAAATAGAAAAATAAATTATCATTGTAATTCAATTTGATATCTTATGTTATGAGTTGATATCTTCAAGTTCCCACTTATCTCCATGTAATGCAGGTAGTGATAAAATCGAACCAAACAGACATAGAAAATTTGGTTGACTTTTCCATTATTTTAGTTATATTGGAAGGGATTCTTACACAACAGACAAAAGTCTTAAATCTTTTTTTATTTTATCTGACTTTATGGAGGGATAAGCTCTCTTGATTCTTAAATTCAGTAATGCACACTCAAAAACAATGCAAAATGTAATTTTTAATGATCACTTGATTGAAACGAGTGATAAAAGATCATATATATGATATCATTTGGTTTGCTGATTCAAAAATATACTTATTATATTCAAGAAAATATATTTATTCTATTAGGAATATCATATTATGTCTACATTTTGTTGGGTTATTTCATTCAAACACTCTGATGGGTTTAGTTATATTGGGTGTAAAACAATTTATTATTCAATTAAAATCCTCAACAAGAATTGAGAGAAGAAGATAAATTAGGCGCTAGATGATAAACAAATAAATAAACAAGAAAAATATCAAAGTTTACATGATTCTATCTTAAAAGATCCACGTCCATGGATGATCGGGGCAATACTCCACTATCAATGTGAAAATTAATTACAAAATACAATCGTCTGAAATTGAATTATGCAAATTAACTCAATTCTCTAGAATCCTTAATTCTTTTCGCACACTAAATATGTATCTCACAATATTAGAGAACTCTCTAAACCTATTGTGTAGAAGGCAATGCTAACATGCAATATGCATAGAAATGAATCAAGTCCATATTGAATTATCTTCAGTGATTGACTATTCAATTGAGATTCCATTGTGTATCGATTATTTAAGCAGATGAAACAAATTCCATGATTGAATCTTTATTGTTGACTCAAACCCTCCAAGCTCCGGTTCTTGAATTAGATCGCTTTAGGATACTCTCTTCTGAATTAACCAAAGTCATCTAACAAGACTTCAAACTAACTCAGCTGGCTTAACCTCGACCTCAAGTGATCTGACCTTGTCTGATTCGCCTCAGCTAACTCAGTCTCTGCTAATCTAGCCTAACAACAGCTGATTTGACTTGAACTCGTCTTGTCTGGCCTCAGTTGGTTTGAAGTTTGAACCAATTTTCTTGAATCTTCTTCTTGACCATACTCAGCTGATTCCTGAGCAGGCTCTTTGATCTAAACAAGGTCTTCCAATCAATAAACTACTATCCTCACCTGATATCATATATTTGTATTTAACTTCACAATTCTCCACCTCAATGAGAATATGCTCCTCCTTTCCTCAATCTTTCAAGACTCAATGAACATTCCATTCCCTCACCTTTACCAATTTGTTACAGGGAACGTTTTGAGCTTAATTGGTAAAGCCTTTGTCATCATGTGAGCTGCATTATCTTCAGTAGCTACCTTCTGGACTGGATGTCCCTTACAAAATATAACTTAACATCAATGTGTTTTGAGCTCTCTTGAAAAACTTGATGTTTTACCATGTGTAAAGTACTCTGATTATCACACAGTATCCTAACAGTCTTCTGATTCATCCAAAATCTCTCACTGTGCCTTTAAACCACACAACTTCCTTAATAACTTTTGTCATGTCAATATACTCAAATTATGTTGTTGATAGAGCAAATAATGACTTATGTGTTGCTTTCCAATGCACAGTTGTTCCATACAATGTGAAGACATATTTTGTTAAAGACTTTCTTGAATCCACATTCCCTACAAAATCAGAGTTTACATAGCCTAAAAGTGGATCGTTCCCTATGGTTTGTTTCTCAAATATCAGCCCCAACTTAGAAGTATCCCTCAAGTACCTCGGAATCTATTTACGACTTCCTAATGAGTCTTCCATGGTTCAGCCATATACCTGATTACCACACTCACTGAGTATGCAAGATCTGGTCTACTACAGACCATAGCATACATCAAACTACCTACTCCACTTGCATAAGGAATGACTCTCATATGTTCTCTTTCCATACCTGCTATCCCAGAGATGTTGTAACTGATTGAGACTTATTCATGTACAATCTTTCAAGCACCTTCTCAAGATAAACTTCTTGAAAAAGAATATTCTCCCTGTCTTTTTATCTTTGAGAATATACATCCTTAGGATCCTCTAAGTTTATCCTTGACCTATCATCTCAAATGGAGCATTAACTTGCTTTTCAACATTTGAATTCTGGTGATACTTTTGCTTGCAATAAGCATGTCCAATGATCGAGTCCATTTGAAATCAAAGGAAAAAAATTCATGGACTGATCCAACAAATAAATTGATAGCACCTAGGAGTATTTGTTAGAAATTTGTTGACCTAGTTCGTTAAGAATAATTATGTCAAGAGTGTGCACGTTATTTTTTAGAGAGTAAGAAACACAAATACATTAACTTTTGTGATACAAAATACAATAAATCATATGATTATTCTAAAAGCTCATCAAAATTGAATACTACTTAAAAGACCCAAACTTTTTTGTAGCTTTGAACATAAAATCCAAAAAATAAATATACTCATAAATATACTCTAGGGTATGTTTGTTTGAGTTTTAAATGATTTTTAAAAACTAATTTTTTATATCCAAGAATTTGAAGTCCAGATAATTACAAAATCTATGTTTGTTTTAAATTTTTTATTAGAATAGAATTCAACTTTATGTCGAATTATTGTGTAGAAGCAAACAACTACGATGAAAAAAATTGAATAATAATCATACTGGCATTAGTTAATAAATTTTATAAGTTATTTATCGAGAATAGTGTCATATTTTCTAAAACCAAAATTTCAAATTTAAATTCGAATTTCTAACATCCAAAATTAACACACTCCTAAGATTTGGTAAAATTATCAGTTTTAAAAACTCATGTGGCGTAAATTCAAATTTTATTGCAAATGTGAAAGAAATTACTTGTGCGATTCCAAATGTTGGTATATGAATATGAAACCAAATTAATTTGATTTGAATGATGTTAACAAAATTAAATTGATATTAACAAGTATCTCTATTATTATTTAAAAAATCAACTAAACAATCACCCTAATATTATCTATAGGAAAGTGACTTTTCAGTATAATAATAACAAAAATAATTTTTTTAAAAACACACTTGGATTATATGATACATCTAACGCACACCCAATAGAGAATATGAAAGTAGGATACATGATTTTAGTTTTTATCAGGGGCGGGGAAAGGCGTATGCATGTTATTTTCAATCAATCTACTACAAATTAGAAATACATTCAAAATGTTTAGCTAGCACAAGAGACTGACAAGATAACTTGAAACAATATTATCATGAAAACAAGAAGCAAACACAGCCGCAACAAAAAGTTAAAACATCCATCAGAAAACGAGAGACGGTTTATCAAGAATCCAACAACAACAACCAAAAAAAAAAAGACAAGGTGAAGTTTATAGGTAAGAGGGGCTCCCGGAAGATATCTAGTAGCTCAACAGAGTAAGTCGATTTTTCCTTCCTTCTTATACACGACGACATGAGGCACTCGGCATTTGTTTATCAGTAGTCATCACCTCTTGATACAACCTCTTTGCATGTAGGACGCAGCAAGATTGTGTGTTCAAATTGGGACACATAGCTGCCCTTGGTATCACAAAGTGGAGGGTATGGCTTCACAAAAGCAACATAATGTATCAGTGAAGGGCTGAAGGCAATATACATACTTTCCAACTTTATCTTAATTCAGATAGTATTCAGTGCGATGTAGTTGTCCACTTTTTAACCTCGCATGTGGTAATATCCAACAATAAAGAGATCATGTATTTCACAGTTCATGATAAAAAGCTTACAAACTTAATTGACAACAAAAAAGAAAATTTCTAAACTCAATAATCTGGTTTTATGAATTACGAGCACCAGATCTCATTCAATGCCTCATCCATGAAATAATCAAAACTACATCGAAGCAAGCCAGAGAGACTCTTTATAGATATATAAGAAGAAACAGCCATTCGAGCCTTTGTAAATAAAACAGTAAAATACATACCTGAATGATATCAGAATCACACAAATTCTTTAGTGCCATCAGATACTTAGTTTCCCCAAGGCGGTCTAGATAACGTCTGCAGAAAGCCAATGTGGAGAAATTCTTGTTGATAGTAGCCAAGAGCTGTTTTGCTCTGGGTAACCGTAGCGGAATGTGACCAGCATCAAATTTCTTCATGTAATGGCTGCATTCAAGGTCTTCTCTCACATATCCTTTCCCTGCATTACCGCATAAGGCACACAAAGATTCTAATTACACATTTGAACATAACTGCTTCGAAAAAATTTCCCACTCTCAACAGTAGAAGACCTCACCTGTGGATCCAAAAGTCTCAATTGCATAAAATTCACCCTCTTCCATTTTGGTTTGCTCTCCTCCTTTTACTATAGGAACTGATTTCCCCGCATGGATTTGATAGGGCCCAATACTATGACCATTCAAATTTCTGATGCTTTTAACTGCCAAAACACCAAAGCATCCAGGTCAACAGGTTGGGTCCATCAAAAAGTATGTGGGTATATTAGGATGATCATGCCAATCGAATATTGCATGAAATTATCGTCCAATTTTGATCTTCATTACAAATTAACCACATATATATGATTGTTAGATAAAAAAATCCCAACTGAAATCATCAAAAAAATTGGTCAAGAAGCCCTTATAGTTCATGGAAGTTGAAGGATATTTATTGATCTCCAAACTGTAGAAGGCATGCTGCTTATCAGCATAGGATCATCATGTGACCTAAAATTTCTAAAAATGTAAACCAATTAAAAAAATTGAAGACCCTTTCTAACAACCCAAATTACCCAAAATACAATTGATTTTAAATTATATATTTTTAATTAAAAATCTTGTCATTTCCATGATCCTGATAGTGGCTCCATAGTTTACCACTTTAAGTTTGAAGAGCTTCTGATCAACCTGGAATTTGTGGTTACAGGCCTTTGTAGTAGGACAGATCGCTGTGGACTGAAACACTCATTGTTGCTGTCATCCTTCCTCCACATACTTCTGTTCTCTTATAACAGTTAACTACTAAGCATACAAGTCTATAACCTGACTATCAAAATATGTAACTATATCCCAATTTTAAAGTTGGTGAAGCTATACTACACCACGCATGAGAGCCCAGCCACATTGAGAGATGAGTAAGTAACTTGAAACAACTAACTACACTTGATGAGTGCTCCAAGACTAAAATAAGAACTTCGCTCTTTACGTTGCTCCCGCATTAGTCATTTTACGAAGTGGAGAAGAAATGGGAGAAACATATATTTTTCCAAATAAGAATAAAAATTCCCTTCTTAATTGCTCGAGTTGACAATTAAAACAATACCTTGGAACACCTTTCCATTAATCTCGACCTCATACGACTCCATGACCTCTTGGATTGCAGCACCAACATCACATAGGCGCACATCAATTCCAGCTTCCTAGTTTAAAATAAAAACTCCCAATTTTTTCTCATGATGTTTCACCAATGCCACTTATAAAAAACTAACACAGGAAAAATACCGAGTACCCACCTTAATACCTGTATTCGTAGCTTCACGTGAAGCCTCCAACAGTGGATCAAACATGGGGTTGAATGCCACTGTAAATGCACAGTCAACTATATGGCCTGAAATGAAGTGACAGCATAATTTGAAGTTAAAACAGAATTAAATAGAACTGCATACAGAGTCAAGAAAAGCATCCACCAATCCTTCGGATACAAGAACAATTATCAATTACGGAATGCTAGATTACCATCAATGTGAGTTCCGAAGTCCAGTTTCATCACATCATCATATTGAAGCACAGTTTTATCCCCACTATTTGGAGTCCAGTGGGCAGCTACCCTGCAATATAACCAGGACGAAAGTAGACATTAGAGAAAAAGGAAAGCTTTTCAAAAGCTCTAACCTTAGATATATGCACTTAGAAGATGATTCTTATCCAAAATCAAACATTACCAATTCAATGAGCAGCCAGTAGGAAATGCAATGCCAGCATGTAAACCATTTTCTGATATCAATTTACGAACTGTGTCCTCCAAGGTCTCACACAGATCAGTCATCAACATTCCAGGTTTCAGAATTTGCCTAATGTATTTTCGAACCTGGCAAGGACTACAGGATTAGAAACACCACGGCTTATTTAATATATGCTCAAATTAAGAGTGAAGGTACCTGTCGATGGACTTCTGCTGCTTGGCGGACGGAATTATATAGTGGTTTCTCCAGCCTCTCTAGCTCTCTCTTTTCCTCAGATGTTGTTCTCCACAAGTTACTATTGAACCATTAGTAATGAAATAACTGCATTAGATTCCTCAGGAAATACACACAAGATGACCCCGACAGCAAACAATTAGAGTTTCAATGCAGGTGATCCTCATTCTAACAATTAGACAAGCATATTATTAATGACAAATGAGTAGTAGCACTCAACTCAATTGCTGATAAATCAACATGAATCCATAGTTAAATATGGAGGCAATGATCAAGTGAGATATACATGTAGAGCTTTTAATAGTCATTACTCATTAGCAGAAAAGATAAAGGCAAAATCACAACACTCAAACATATCACAACAGTAGTTCTCAGTGTCATGTGAAGAACAATGATAGCAGTGATGCCACATTATTACCTCTAAGGCTTTTTCTACTTGAAGAATATAAAAGTTTCTCAGCTTGACATGAACTGTTCAGAGTACGTACTTGAACTTGGGCTATCTTGTTTTCATGCAAATATATCTCATTTTCCTATAAAATAGATGAAACTTCAACAGAATACACCCACTTCTTTAGCATCAATAGGATGCCCTCCAAGGTCCTATCCCCAAAGCCTCCAAGAAAAAGATAATTAGAAACTGAAGTTGGACTTTTTCTAAATCACCAAGTTCTCACAATTGAATCCATCTTACTGTTGGAGTGTGATATCCACATTATGCACCTCAAAGACGATAGCTTGTTAATAGTTCAATACATCGGAGTACATATCTTTCCTCAGCATATGGAACCCTATGTTTTTTATTAGCTGGTTCAACATTATATACTAATAGCCAGACTTGAGAAAATTTGCTGATAAAATCAGATACGGATACAAAACCTATCAACTTTTGTTCTGAAGGTTCGTTTTTTTTCTTTCATTAACAGGTCAATCGCTGAATTTGATCACAGATCACCAAACATACACTGTGGCGTGTGTGTACCACTACCCAGAGGCTGTTCTTCGTCAACAGATTGTAACTGGTGGGTAAAGACAATTTTCTACAAAAAAAGCTTATTTTACATTACATATGTTGAATACAATGTAAATGTTCTTAGATGAGTCCAAAAATCTATTAGAGAAAAGAAATGAAACAAGATATGTCATATGAATAAACAAGTTTCCTATATTAGGTCAATAAACATGACTTACGACTCAATTTTTATTTTTTTTAAGAAACATACATGAATAATATATCAAAGAAAAAAATCAGGGATGATGTTTAAAGTTGAGAAAAAAAAGACTACAGTGTTCTCAACGCTTTATCGGAACCTTAATTTTAGAATATTATGAAAGGAAAAAGAGCACATCTCTCCAATGCCCATTTCCTCAATCCTCTCGTACAAGAAAACCCAGCTTTTCAATTGGCCTAAGAATATTCTTTCAAATAAATAGGAAAAAAACGGTAGCTTCCTAAGCTTTTCTCCTTTCCTTTCGTTCCATGTAGCACCTTCTATGTCCTCAGACCAACACTCACTTTGGCTAAAAGAAATTTTTTTTCCAGAAAGTTCTGGAGAAGCATAAAACCCAAACAAGACATTTATTTCTTTAACAAGGGACAAATGATGTAAGGGAACATTAAAACTTCCCTAGTAAGAAGATTCAATTTTAATAGACATACTCATCCTTGTACTGTTGAATTTCACCCTCTGGAAACTCGCCGTGAGCAAAAAGTTCAACAACAGGAATAGATGGTGGATCAGTTTGCTGAGGCGGTTCCTTTTTCTTCCTGCAAATTAGATGATATTAATGATTGTCATGAAAAAACTTTAAAAAAAAAAAAACTAAAGAGAAAGACCTATGCCAGAATATGTCTCACTTGCTTTTGTTTTTCTTCTTCTTCTTCTTCGCAGCTTCTAAAACATCAAATGCATAATATACAAGTTAGGAATAAAAATACAAATGAAAAGCAGCCAACACATTCAATTTAAACAAAGAATAGTAATTACTAGACAAGTTTAAATGGCTCAGGAGGAATATAAATAAAAATATATATGAAACAGAAAATTGCCATTTCTAACCAACAACTTAAATGAAAGGTGAGCAAATAAGACCACCCACTCTTCCAAAATCAAACAACATACAAAATAAAGCCAAATTGAGGGGAAACGGATGAAGAGGTGCTGCCATTAACGACAGATAAATTGACATCAAGTTCATTCCCCCATCAAAAGTTGCCATTCTTTCCCAGTTCAATCTTGACATATATACTCTAAACCAAATTTATCTGGTGTCTCAATTATGGAAGTGCGAAGAAATAACCTTGGGGTCCATCCAAAGTCAAGTCGTCAACTTTATCCTGAACATCTTCTGTTGCAATTTCATTATTACTTCCATTCAGCGGATTGGACGCAGATTCTTCCACATGGATTTCAGCACAAGTCTCTCCGTTCGCCATCTCAATCACCACTGCAAAACCAATTTACACAGATGAATAGAAGGAAATATTAAAAGGGGATAGAGCTAGGGTTCCGGTGAATTTGGAAATCAAAAATATTGATCGGTGGACTAACCTAGAGGAGGAGCAGAGTTGTATTGTCCAAATTATATTTGGGGGCGGCTGAGGCTGGCTAATCGAATCGAATGGGCAGCACAGATTTCTCCATTATATACACGCCGCGATTTCAGCAATATGTCATACTACTTCCTTTTTCTTTTTTCAAAACTCTAACACGACTTCAATAAATTAGCCAAATTTATTAAGATATGATTGTTAAACATGTATTAGGATTTTTTATTTTCTTTTTATTTATTAAAAAATACATAATAAATGTATTTTTTTAAGAGTACGGCTACTGTGCACAAGGGTGCATACTATGCACCCTTATATGGGCTTAAAATTCGGACACAGCCCAAACCCAACTTAAATTCGCGGATCCTAAATAAAAACGGGTCGGATATATGTTTTAACCTAAATCAGCGAGTTACCAAAAAATTGAAGAACACCGCTGTAATCAAACACGATTGAAAGCAATTTTAATTCATAAAAACAGAAATCAAACACGATTCAATGGCCGATCCTGAAGAAAACTTCGAATCATCAGGTAATTTAAACAATTTCTTCTTCAAATTTCTTCAAAAATATTTATCATAACAATTTTTAACAAACAATCGTTTCTTCACAGATAATATTCTCTATAGAATTCAATTTGAGGGTGAAGAAGATGAAGACGAAGAAGAAAAAGCAGAAGAAAAAGAAGAAGAACAGGAAAAAAATCATGATTCTATTATAATAGTTGAAGAACCAGAGCCAACAAGTATAGAAGGTATAATTAACGTATAATTGAGGTATAGTAATCAATATTACAGTTGTTATTTAATATGCTATGGGTATTTATTACATATTGCTTGAGTATTACTAAAGAATTTTTCGGGTATTTATTATCTATTCTTCGGGTATTAATTATCTATTGTTTGGGTATCACTAAAGAATTCTTCAGGTACTTATTATATATTTATAACGTATTACTAAAGAATTCTTCGGGTATTTATTATTTATTCTTCGGGTATTAATAAAGTATTCTTCGGGTATTAATTATCTATTGTTTGGGTATTACTAAACAATTCTTTGGGTACCTATTATCTATCCTCCAGGTATTACTAAAGAATTCTTTGGGTATTTATTACCTATTCTTCGGGTATTACTAAAGAATTCTTTAGGTATTACTAAAGACATCTTTGTGTATTTACATAATATTATTCTTGTATTGCTTAATTATCTTTGGTTTATTCAATTTTGCTTATTAAAACATTCATGCTTTGCAATATTATACTACTTCATTCTATTTTTTACACTGACTCACATATCTTATTTCAAGAATCACAATCTACAGCTCATTGTCCTGATATAAGAGGTTCTTTAATTGGTGTTGAGAAAGATACAGTTGATCAGATGTATAAATTATACTGCTTACATGCACGTTCTTTGGGATTCAGTGTTAGAAAATCAACAAACAGATTTTCTACAGGAGAAACACGTCTATTGTTGGGGAAAATATTTGTATGTTCTTGTTCTGGATTAAGAAAAAGTGATAGTGGTTCAAGCACTGGAACATCAGATAAAAAAAGGAATATTGGAATTACAAGAACAGAATGCAAAGCTAGGATGTCAATCAGAAGAACTAATGAAGGAAAATTTGAAGTCGTGCAGCATGAAATGGAACACAACCATGTGTTAACAAGACCAGAGTGGGGTCATTTACATCGTTCAGAAAGACAAATTACAGCAGAAAAAAGCAAACTTATTGAAGATATGGTGTCATCAGGTATGAGAACAATCGATTCTTATCGATACATGGCACATGAGGTTGGAGGGGAAGAAAATTTGGGACACACAATGAAGGACCATTACAATTTGGTGAACAGATTAAAAATCCAAGAAGTTAAAGGTGGAGATGCCAGTAATCTTATTGAGATCATGGAAAAACAAGAATCTGAAGAAAAGAGTTTTTTCTACAAGATTAGATTAAATGAAGATGGGAGGCTTTCAAGTATATTTTGGAGGGACTCACTAATGATGGAAGATTATGAAATATATGGAGACGTAATGGTATTTGACACGACATACAGAACAAACAAGTACAATTTGATCTGTGCTCCATTTGTAGGAATAAACAATCACTGGAAAAATGTTATGTTTGGTTGTGCATTTCTATCGGATGAGAAGACAGAAACTTTCGAGTGGCTTTTCCAAATGTTCAAGAAATCAATGAGATACAAAAGCCCAAAGACAATATTCACAGATCAAGATTTGGCAATAGCAACTGCACTGGAAAAGGTACATAAATTATACACTATAAAATGCTATGATATTTATAACTTCTGCTTAGAGTATTTTTATTTATTCTTAAGGTATTATAATATTGTTTTTGGGATATAAAAATATTATGATTTCGATATGAATAATGTATTCTAAGTTTAATACTGAACTGACCTTGGGGTATTATGAAATAAACCTACGGGTATCATTTATTTGCTCTTTGGGTATATTTTTAAAAATATATTTCTATTACAGGAATTTCCAGACACAAGACACAGATTGTGTCTTTGGCATCTCCAACAAAATGCAATTGCAAGATTTGGAGAACTAAAGAGAGATGATCCTTTTAAAAGTGCATTTAACCATTGTTTAACAGGTTGTGATGATGAGAAGGAGTTTGAAATCAGTTGGGAAAATATGATATCAACTTACAACCTGCAAAACAATGCTTGGTTTAAAAGACTGTATAGTCTTAAAGATAAATGGTGTACAGCACTAAGCAAAAATATATTTTCTGCTGGAATAAGATCATCCCAAAGAAGTGAAAGTACTAATCACGCAATTGGATTTAAAGCGCACAAACAGACAAATTTGACAGAATTCTACAAGATTTTCAATGAGACATTAACTCAGTGGAGGAGGACAGAGAAAAAAGATGAATTCAATTGTTCAAGAATGACACCAGAATCTCCTTTTGGAATGAAAGGGATTATAAAGCATGCTGCAGAGGTATACACTCACACAATTTTTAAGCACTTTGAAAAAGAGTTCTCAAAATCTCTGTTTGTTTCTTCTACTGTTGCTGAATTCTATGAAACCACCTTGGTTTATAACGTAATGAATGATGAAGGAAATAGAAGTAACAGGGTGGTATACGACACAGTTATGAACCTTTTCAGCTGTGATTGTAAGAAGTTTGAAGAATATGGAATATTGTGCTATCACTGCTTGAGAGTAATGAGTATACACTCTATACAAAAAATACCTGATAATTACATATTAAAGAGGTGGTCCAAACTTGCAAAGGAACAAGTGTGGAACAAGATTGTTGCAGAAGCAACAAATGATAACAGGTATCAATTCTACTTTGGGTATTCTTTAATTATTCTTTGGGTATTTTTTAATTATTCTTTGGGTATTACTTTAGGTATTATATTATGTTCTTTGGGTATTCTTCGATTATTCTATGGGTATTTGATTGGGCAAATTGTGTTCACACACAATTCACTTAGCCTACAAGTGTATAGGATCAATGTAGCACGTAAGCTTGACCAAGTAATAAAAATATCGAACCCTAGGAAGGCAATCTAGTGCAAGGAGACTATAAAATACGGAGTGCTACTTAAGCTATGAAAGAGGTAAATGTTTTCGGGTTTTGGGCTTAATAAAAATAAAATCAAGGCAAGCTAAATTACCTAACTAAACCAACTAAGGTGATTAAGTGAGGATGTGTGCTTAGGGTAATGTCAATCAATTGAGTTTCGTGACCTATTGCATCTATGCCTAATCTCGATTCATCAAACGACCAAACTAGAGAAAAAACTCTCACCAGATTAAGTAAACGCAGCTCTCGCTTGTTGTCCACTCAATCTAGTGCCTAATTGTTAGTGTTCTCGATGACCTATCCCCTCTCGGTGTAATAGACGTCACACCAATAGCAACTAATAAATCATTCAACACAACAATACACCTAATAGAGCAAACGCAGCTCTCGTTTGTTGCCTACTCAATTAAAATTCACAATTATAGAAGAACGATCCACTAGTGCTCAAGAAATCCAACAATTAACAATTTAATCACTCATTCCACTCAATCACACACTTAATCAAGAAAACGCAGCTCTCGCTTGTTGCTAACTTAATTAAAATGCATAATCAAATAAGAACAATCATGTAAAGCTCCATTAATCCACAAATTAGGAGTTCAATCATCCAACAAATCAAAATTAAAACAAAAACACAATAGAATCACTAATTCTCACTAAATATCAATCACCCAAAGCACAATAAATTTAGCTCATGATCATTCCAAACAAACTCATAACAATATCAAAACAATAAATCAAGAGCATTAATCAAACTAAGGAAATAAGCAATAGATAAGAAAGATATCACCTCAATGGAGTTCCAATAGCTTCAATCTTGTAAGAAATTAAGAGAACTAACTAAAATCTATCTAAGAAATTGCAGAAAATTAAACCCTAATCTAGTGTGTGTAGTGTGTGAGAAATGGGGGAGAGGAGCTCCCCCTTGCTTGACCTCCAAGCTGCCGAAAAATGTGTGTTGTGTTGTGTGTCCTCTCTCTTGTATGCTGATTTTCTTCTCTTTATATTCCAATCAAATGGGCTTAGTAAGTAAAATGAATGTTGGGCTTAATCTCACACAAGGCCCAAAACAAATTTCTGAATTTTCAATGCAGCACTGTTTGTGTAGAAGGGTGGCACTGGCAGTGCGAATTTTTGCAAACCGTGCGAATTACTTCGACATGCCCAGCACTGTTTGTGTTCAAGTGCAACACTGGCAGTGCGAATTATGACAAATCGTGCCAATTACTTCGACATGCCCAGCACGGTTTGTTCACAAGGTTGGCACTGGCAGTGCTATGTTTCGCAAACCATGCCATACAAAAATGCTTTTTACCTTAGCAACTCTTTCTAAATCTTTCAACGCTTTCTTCGATGACTAAAACAAGGCTGGGAACAGGGCTGTTGGTGAGCTTCGGCGACGAGTTGCAGTGGTTGTTGTTGTGGTGATTTTCCGGCGAAGACAAGGCAGGGGAAGCTTCGAATGGGCAGCTTCTGGTTGTGTAGCCTTCTCTTCCGGCGAACAAAGCTTAAATTCCGGCGGCTCTTAATAAATGGTGGTTGCGAGATTTGAACTCCGGCAGAAAATGGACGAGGATGTTGCTGCTATGGTGGAAGTGTGATGCGACTGTGAGTTCCCAGCTTTGAAACAATGCTCTGTAAGAGGTTGAAGAAGATGGTAACATTGGTGTGGACTCAATCAAGCCATGTTTCCTCTCTCTTTGATTTGGTCAAAGGTGTGTGGGTCCCATTTGAGTAGATAACTCCTTGCTCAATATCCTGCATTCATGTGATCACAACATCAAGACACAATTCATTTTTCAATTCAAATTAGCAAGTGGGCAAAAGTATTGGGCTTCTAATTTAAGTACATAACTAAAAATATATTAAATGGGCTCAAATAAGCAATCTCACAAATTAATTCATCATCTCATCTATTTTCAATAAAATTGTAACAAAAAATATTTTTACAATTAAGTTCAATTACTCAATTTTGTGTAGAAAATGCACAAAATCATATCAAAATAAGCAATAAAAGCACAGTAATTTCGAGCAATTTTCACACTAATCAGTATTACTGATATCTTTATGGGGTATTAAATACAAATATTGGGTTATTAACAAATTCTAACTATATTACTCTATCAAATAGGGAAAAATATTCTAGCAATATACCTTGGAGGCATGATATCATAAGGAAGTACTACAATGTAGTATTGATGAGTGAAGAAATTGAAGAAATGAGAGAACTCATAGAAGATGGATATGAAAAAATATGTACAGTTCTTAATGCAAGGAATTCAAAGCAACATCAAGACATTGAGGCTCATTCCGAAACATCGATCAAAGTTCTCGATCCCGAACGTTCAGTAACAAAAGGAAGAAGTAAAAGGATTAAGAGTGGTATCCATACTAGAAAGAAGAACAAGTCAACAACTTCACAGTCATCGCATATGAGAGAATATGGATCAATTACACCTAATCCTCATATAATTTGAAAGAGGATTATATTTATGTTTTGATTAATAAATTAATGTTACATTTGTTAATATAAATGTTTATTACAATAGCAAGTGATTTATCAAATTTATTGTATCTGATGTGTATTATATTTTTTTAAAATTCATTAATACTGAAGAAGTGAAAAGTAGAACCCGAAGATCAAATAATTGATACCCCAATAACAATATATGAATACCCCAATAATAAGTAATACTAAAAAAAAAAAAATTATTCAAAAATTTCGCTCAGATAAAAAAAAATTAAAAAGTAAAATAAAATTTACTATATAAAGTAAAAAACCGTAGAACGATGGCAGTACGTTCCTAAATTCGATCGACGGAAAATTCGACCGACGAAGCATCAACAAATCGTCCAAAACGGTAACAAATCTTCATAATCTTCAACGAATCATTCATAAGAAATGCTAATAGTTCTTCATTCTTCATTTCTCTCTCTCTGTCTCACTCTTTGTCTTCCTTCTCTCCCTCTCCCCCCCCTCTCTCTCTCTCTCTCTCTCTCTCTCTCTCTCTATCTCCCTCTCTCTATTCTTCATGTACTGAGCATTATATATACAAAAATACTCTATTTCATCATCTGAAAGAATTTTCATATGATAATATTGAAAGTTTTCCGTGTATAAAAAAAATTGTAACTTCAAACATAATTATAATCTTAATTTATATGTTTTTTTGGGTATTAAAAAGTTATCCTTCAGGTATTATTGATTTTTTATTAAATTGTTCTTGACATATACTGTTAGGGTTTTCTTTACTTGTTCTCTGGGTATAATTCTATTATTCATAGGGTATTGTTAGTATCTTGTTAGGTTATTAGCATGTAAAATATATAATAATAATTAAAAATTTATATATTTATTTATTTGTTGTTGACATATACTTAATTTACTAGGGTATTTTTTACTTGTTCTCTGGGTATAATTCTATTATTCATGAGGTATTATTAGCATCTTGTTAGGGTATTAGCATCTAAAATATATAATATTAATTAACAATTTATATATTTATTTGTTTAATTTAAACAGATGATTCTTTACTATTAAATTGAGTTATTAAATTAATTTATTATTAAATTGTTCATTACATATACCATATATGTTAGGGTATTCTTTACTTGTTCTCTGGGTATAATTCTATTGTTCATGGGGTATTATTAATATCTTGTTAGGGTATTAGCATCTAAAATATATAATATTAACTAAGAATTTATATATTTATTTGTTTACTTTAAACAGATGAGTTCTTTCTTCAAACCGCTCATTGGCAACAACCTCTTCATTCCTAAACTAGTGAGTTTTGTTTATACATATATATATAAATTAATAAAATGTTTAATCATAATTATTCATTTATGTGCAGAGATTACCTACTCTGTTTATTGATGAAAATGCAAATTTATTTGCACAAACATCAACTGAAATGACACTGACAGCAAACTACCATCATGGCAAGAATTGGAAAGTTAAAATAGAGAAAATTGATGAATACCATTACTTCAATGAGGGATGGATGACATTTGTTGAAGAAGCTGATATAGAATTGCTTGATGTGCTCACTTTCACACTGATTGATGAGCATTCAATCCATGTTGATATCTTTTCAAAAAGTGGTTGCTGCAAGAATTGCTCAAACTATGGTTTGTAATTTTAATAAACTTACATTCATTTAAAATTGCAAAAATATATTTACAATTTTTTAAATTTCCATATGTATTAAACAGATTCTGATGATGATGAAATTCAAGTTGGACAGAATAATTTGAGTTTCGAAAAGGAGGTCAAGGACTACCATTTCACTGCAAATAAAATGGTAATTTATATAGATTTTTACTTTCATTTATCACAAAAAGGAGACACACAATATATATTTTTTATTTCATTTAAATAATATATTGTTTTATAGGATGTCCCCATAAATTTCATAATTGCTGCTAGACTGCTGAACAAAAGAGAAATCATATTGAAGGATGAGGAAGCAAGAGCATGGAAAGTTCAAATGAGAACCAGAGGTGGTGGTGTGCATTCATTTTGCAGTGGCTGAAAAAAAATTCTTCTTGCAAACAATGCTACAGTAGGTAGCATTGTTAAGTATGAGTTCGTGTGTGATGAAATTATACATGCAGTTGTGAAAAAAAATTAACAAATACTGTGTTTGGTTTGTATGCCTCATAAGAGGTCAATCTACTTTTTTTTATTACAAAACAATTACAATGTTAGGTTTGTATACCTCATAAGAGGTTTATTTTGAATGGTTTAATATTAATGTGCCTATGAATGATTATTTTGAATGTTAGAATAATATATTTACTATTAAAAAAATACACATATATTTTATAATTTCAATACCCAAAGAACAAATAATAATACCCAAAGATAAAAAATCAATAATTAAATAAGAGTCAATCAATACCCCAAAAAATATAAAAAACAATACATACTAGTTTTATAATAATTAAAATAAAATAGACAAATATCCAAAAACCATGCCAAATATACCCAAAGAACAGATAATCAATACACGAAGACATAAAAACAGATACCCAAAAATCAGATAATCAATACCCGAAGAGATAAAAACAATACCCAAAGAAATAAAAACAGATACCAAAATATCAAATGATCAATACCCAAATATCAGATAACAAATACCCAAAGATAATATAATAAATACCCAATGACAAAATTAAATATACTCAAAGACCACTTTACTAATACCCATAAAACAATTACAATGTTTGGTTTGTATACCTCATAAGAGGTTTATTTTGAATGGTTTAATATTAATGTGCCTATGAATAGTTATTTTGAATGTTAGAATAATATATTTACTATTAAAAAAATACACATATATTTTATACTTTCAATACCCAAAGAACAAATAATAATACCCAAAGATAAAAAATCAATACTTAAATAACAGTCAATCAATACCCCAAAAAATATAAAAAACAATACATACTAATTTTATAATAATTAAAATAAAATAAGCAAATACCCAAAAACCATGCCAAATATACCCAAAAAACAGATAATCAATACCCGAAAACATAAAAACAGATACCCAAAGATCAGAACAACAATACCCAAATATCAAATAATCAATACTCAAAGATCAGATAACAAATACCCAAAAATAATATAACAAATACCCAATGACAAGATTAAATATACCCAAAGACCAGTTTACTAATACCCATAGAACAAGTCACAAATACCTAAAGATCAAGTCACAGATACCCAAATAACAGATTACAAATATAACTAAACTAAGTACCAATACCCATAAATTTGTTCTAATATAATTACACTTACCCAAAAACAACAAAATCATTGTTTAACTACATAAAACCATTGTTCACATATATCATTTTCTTTCACAAAGCCCCACATTCAACCTCAAACAATTGTTCATATACCTGAAACTACAGACTGCTCACAAATTTACAAAACAACCTCAAACCAATATTTTTCAGTTCAGTTTCTTCCTCTTCCCCCTTCCCAAATTACTATCAATTTGTTTTAAATTTTCCGCAGCACGCTTTTTCTTTAACTCATTAGCTTTTTGTTGTTTCAGTTTCATCTCATTGTCCAAATCCTTAATCAACTTTGGTTTAGATTTATAAAAATCATAAACCTTCTTTATGAGATCACCCCTAGACTGATTCAAGTTTGGAAGCAAAATCACAGAACAGATTTCAGCGTGCATCACTAAACGAATTTCAGCCTAAAAAGAAAAAAAATAAATAAAATAAGTTAATAACAAACAAAATAACAAACAATAAAGAATAAAAAATTAATTAAGAATAAAAAAAATACCTTTGTCAAATCTGGAGTTGTGTAGGCAGTACCATTGAAATGCTTCATATGATGCATCATGTAAACACCACAATCCTTATCTGGCTTACCAGTCTGCCACTTCAATGACACACTCTCATAAACAAAATCTCCAACATCATCAGCTCTAGGATGTTTCTTTGATTTCAAAAATCGTCTCATCAAAATACACTAAAATATAAAACAACAAAAATTAAATTAACATGTAATAAAAATAAACAAACAAAAAAATTTAAAATGTTAGAGATATATACCAATAAATGAGCAGATCTAGTGTAATCATTAATCTTCTCCTCATGCCGCATGTTATCCAACAAGTGTACTTTGCGGTCAACAAAATTAATTGCAACAACAACATAATGATTGTGGATACCAACAGGAATAAAAATCTGTAAAAAAAAAAATTAGAAAATAATAATATAAAAAAATACAGAAAAAAAAATAAATACTAACCATATCAGCCGTAAAAAACTAACCCTCATACAAAAACAGCCATTCATTCCAAGCTGAGTAAACATCATTTTCAACACTTTTTGCAGATTTTTCATTCACTAGAACTTCTACAACAAAATACTGTTCCACAAAATAAAATAAAATATAAATTCATATATAATAAACAGTAAAAAAATAAACACAAATAGCAATTTAATAAAGAACAATTACTAATACACAACATCAATTCATTGACACAAAATGATAACCTAAATAACAACTGAAAAATACCCAAAGAAGAAAATAAAATACCCAAAGAAGAAAATAAAATACCCAAAGAACAATTAGTAATACCCAACAACAATTCATTGACACATAAACAACAAATGAGAAATACCCAAAGAACAAAGTAAAATACCCAAAGAACAAATAAGAAATACCCAAAGAACAATTAGTAATACCCAACAACAATTCATAGACACAAAAGATAACCTATAGAACAGTTGAGAAATACCCAAAGAACAAATGAGAAATACCCAAAGAACAAAATAAAATACCCAAAGAACAAATAACAAATACCCAAACAACAAATATTAATACCCATCAACAATACATTAACACCCA
This sequence comes from Prunella vulgaris, assembly GCA_026898435.1. Classification (NCBI taxonomy): domain Eukaryota; kingdom Viridiplantae; phylum Streptophyta; class Magnoliopsida; order Lamiales; family Lamiaceae; genus Prunella; species Prunella vulgaris. The sequence continues at coordinate 238,778 of JAPKLY010000448.1, read as the reverse complement.
AAAAGACAACACATTATACCCATAATAAATTAAAGTATACAACAAAAATAGCTAAAAAATTACTCATTATGCAAAATAATAATAACACAAAAACAAATTAAGATGAGTCTTACGCTGTGATTAAGATTAAAACAGAATCTGCTCCTCCTTGAATCAGAAATAACCTCAGCATTAACCTCCAAACACCATGCAGTAATAATGGTGCTGTCAATTTCTTCATTGGGTAACAAACTCATTATCCCATCTTTAGTCAAAAATATTGAATCTTTGTACAAATAATAGTTATCCCTGCAAAAAAAAAAAGTAAAAAAAAAAAAAACATTACATACAAATAATAAAAACTAAAAATAAAAAATTGAAATAATACTTACACTGCAACAGATCCCTCTCCATCATAAAAACAGAAATCGACAACCTCCAAGTGAGTTTGGAACATTGTTTTATAAAGCCTCTTATTTGCTCTCACCAATTTGGATACATATCCAATATCATCACGTATCAACCAAAACAAACTCCTACCATCAACACCTATATTCTCTCTATTCATACTAACAGATTTTATTGCTTCTTCAATTTCACCATCAAGACCACCCAACATACTCTTCAACATCACTGCACCTTGCGGAGTCTTCTCAACCTGTGCACTCTTTACTGCAGCAGCTTTATCAAACTTCTTCATAACTTTCCAAACCTCAGGATCTGTACCAGAAACTTTATCTTTTCGAGCACCTTCTTCCATTTCTTTACCAGCTTGACCATCATCAGAAACTTTATCTTCTCCAACAACCTTCTCAGGAATCTCAAGATCACACACTTCAACAGCCTTGACATGAACGATCTTCTCAGAATCAAACACCTGAACACCCTTATCATGAACAACCTCCTCAGAATCAGACACTTGAACACCCTTGTCATAAAAAACCTTCTCAAAATCAAACACCTGAACACCCTTATCATGAAAAACCTTCTCAAACTCAGACACCTTAACACCCTTATCAACCTTAGAAACAATTTTTCCCTTATAATTCTTCAAATTAATAAGGTCTCCAACAATGTCTCCATAATAAGCCTCATCAAACCAATCTTCAGAACTACTAAGATTAGTTTCAAAAACAACAGGATCTGGAGTAAGCAGTTCAAAACTTGGAGCTGAATCAGCAAATTGTTTCATCAATGTCACATACTTCACAAGCTTATCAACATAACGATGAAGCTTAGGATTCATAAAAAATTTCTGAGTGTCAGACACATCAGATTCAGCAGTGGACTCTAACTGAGAACTGTTTAAATTTGCATTCTGGATACAGTCCATAAGCTTCTAAACCTTCACATTAAAGTTTTCACAAAATTCTCTTGCTTCACCTTTAATTGACAATAACAATTCTTTTATCTCCTGCAAGATAAAATGTAAATAATAAAAAAAACCAATTCTAATTAATAATTAACTAATAAACAAAAATCAATAGAATAATAAAATATAAAAATTATTAATACCCAAAGATAAAAAAAAAATACCCCAAGATAAACATATTAATACCCATACAGTAAAAAAAAATACCCAAAGACTACCAAAATAAATACCTGAAACTGATCATCATCTTCTTTTTTCTCCTCATCCTTTGAATCACACCTTGACTCCGTTGGTGTTTTATTCAGCATTCCATTACTAGAGAGTGGATACAAATCCTCAACTAACTCACCTGAACCAAATTTTCCAGCACTAACCTCTTCAGCAACCCTTTTCCTCAACTTCTGATCAGTCCAATGCTTGATCAATGGAATAGAATGAGGTTCACAAACACCTCTCCACTTCAACCGGTGAAAATATATTATTTGTAAAAGAATGACACAGCCATTGATATTTTTCACAGAACCCCTTTTGTACAAAGTAATAGACTCACACAACCTCCTCAACACAAGTTCACACCAATCAAACTCAAGAATACAGTCTGGATTCTCTAATGCTTTATAAAAGACAGGATTAACACTTCTATTTGCAGAAGGACACAGAAAAGAACACATACTATACAAAACAAATAACCGCTTAAAATCATCACCACCATTACGACATTTATCCTTAATAATGGAAGGAAGTTTCCCTATCGGACTCTTTGCAGCAAACCCATACTTCTGAGCAAATGTATTAAAAGCAGAGCAATCATCAGACCTACGATAAAGAGGGACCACTCTCCCTTCGTTCCTTGGAATCTTAAAAACATCATAAACATCATCAGCAGTAATTGTAAACTGCCGAAAATAATCAACCACTAACATACGACTGCTACCATTGAAATTATCAACAAGCCAATCAATCATGCCACTGTTTACAAGCCTAGTAAGCTTTAAATCCAGCAAACCTTCAAAACCAATAAACTCCAAAGACGCCCTTTGTTCATCATTCAAACTTTTAACCAATTCACATAATCCATGTGGACGACACTGAGATATAATTTTACTGCAAGACAAATAATATATAATACATTAAGTAATATCCAAAAGAAAAGATAATGAAAACCAATTAATAAATACATCAACAACAACAACAAATACCTCAAGACAAAAAAAAATGATATTAAAGAAGAATAACAAAATACCCAAAGAAGTAAAAAATAATACCCACGGTTAAAGTCAAAAAATACAAAAATAACAACCAAAAAATAACAAATATATATAAAAAAAAATCACAGAAAATACACAAAATCAAATAACAAATAACAAAACAATTCAATTAACAAAATAACTACAACAAAATGACATATTACATACTAAAAAAGCAAATAAATAATAATACCCGAACATAAAATAAGTGATACCCAAAGAATAAAAAATACATACCCATAGCAGAAAAAGTAATACCCAAAGACTAAAAAAAAATACCCAAAGAATAACAAATACATACCCATAGAAGAAAAGTTAATACCCAAAGACTAAAAACAAATACCCAAAGAATAACAAAGTAATACCCAAATAAAGAAAAAAAATACCTAGAAATTTCTTCTCCAGAAACAGAATGCACCTCCGATGAAACAACCTTAGCAGATTTCCCTTTGCTTGAAATTTCCTTTCCAGATTTCACTTTATTTACAAGTGATTTGATAGATTTCTTCTTCTCCTTTAAAAAAACAATAATTCTATCATCTTCTTCCTTCAGTGCATGTTCAACACGATCACCAACGAAAGGAACTATCTCATCACACTTATTCACAGGAGAATCTCGATATTTTTTCCTCTGATACACAACATCTTTCTTGTGCTTAGGTCCACTACCTTTAAGAACAGTATATTTCTTCTTCTTCAGCATTATAACAGAAACAAACTCTAACAACATTACAAACAGAGCAAGATCATTACAAACGATACTCAAAAAACAAAATATTAAAATGAAGTACAATGATACTCATAAAAAATAACTTACAACGTATATTGCAGACGAAATCCAAACCAAAGGCACCGTGAACAAAAAAATTAAGAACAAAGAAGAAAAACTTGGAAACGAGAACACGAAACTGACGTAGTTTGAAAAATGATGGAACACGAAAAAATGATACACGAAAGGAAAAGGCGGTTAATAGCCGGTTTAATTAAAACCCGAATAGAGGTCCGCGCGTTTTCAAAATGGATACCAAGTCGGATCCGAATTTTTTTTTTAATTGGGCCCAAATACAAAGGGCCGAAAATCCAGCCCATAAAAGAAGGGTGCATAGTATGCACCCTTGTGCATATAAGAATTTGTGTTTTTTTAAATTGAGATTTAGGATATTACTAATTATTTTTTAAATATAATTAATAACTAATTAGGATAGTTTTTTATTTTTTAATTTAAGTTCATACCAACTCGTGATCTTCATGTCTGCCCGCTCCATTCATAAATCTTAAAAAATAGAATTAATATTTTTTTATTAATAACTTCTTTTATATTATTAATAAAAAGTTATTAATTACTTCAAAATAAAAAATACATATGCCTGTAAAACAAAATTAATTCCCAACAATAAATTTGAAAAGTAGGTTTTTGGGGGACCCACCTCAATATTCTAGTTATTTTGTTTATATTTTAATTTATTAATTATATCAATTATTTAATTTTGCATTAAATAATTAAATATTCTGATTATTTAATTTTTTGTATTTTATTATATTTTAAAAAAAAACTCTAGAAATATTTTTTTAACATAAACGATAAAATATAAATTGAAATCACCACAGTACACAAATAAGTCGATGGTAACAACGTAATTTCACATGGACATAATCATCGTGGGATTCCAGTTCATCAACTATGCGCAAGAATAACTCTCTCAACATACAAAAACATCTGTCGAAGTCCCAACACCGCCAAGTAACTCTTGTTATTATCACAGGTTGTAGGTGTTATGCGATTTTTTCACTGTATGTACTTATTCAATTTCAGACTATGTAAACTGCTATATTTGATATCCCTACTAAATGAGTTGTGATGTTGATTTGTAGTTTTCATTGATGTGTCATGAATTCATGCAGTGTGTAGTCCACAAAACTGGTGGGAAAGACATTGTGCAGTGATTGAGTAGTTCAGAATTTTATTTTATTTTTAGAAGAAATGATCTTTTATAAATATAACAACAAACAAGTACAGAGATCAATTTTCTATCCCCTAAAATACACAAGAGGGATAACAACTACTCCAAACCAATCGAGAGGCTATGGAGAGCATACAGTAAGACAGACGCTAATAACTAAAAGGCACAATAACGAATAACTCACCTCACACTAAGGTGATTTTCACCATCTAAATGAATTAGCATCTATCTCGCACTCACCCACACTTCAGCAGAGAGGCCTACAAAATTCAAAATTATCTGGCACACTACCAGATGTGAATCCCCAACACTACATCTGCGAAGAAATATCAAAACCCATAAACAGGAAGAAACCACATAACGTGTATGAAAACTCACAACTACAGAGTAGAGGAGAGGGATACGAAAATAAAAAAGGCACACAAAAATAAACAGCAGAAAAAGAAAATAAAACTTAACGGGTCATTCTACCAATCGACACCGTAACCACGGCACCGTTGGAAAGGATGGACCCGTTAATCTACAGAAAAACCAGTAGAGGCAGACAGCGGGCCACTGATTGGACGACCCTCTCTAAAAAACTACACTCGAAATCGAAGGACTGGCAGATCAGATCACAGTGGCCTGGGCACGAGGTGGAACGGTTGCCGGACCACCACCAATGGCGACGCTCACCTAAAGCTGAACCCCGCGGCGGCGGATCTAAGGTACAGGAGGGGCGGCGGCCGTCTGGATGGCACGGGATGGGCAGCGGCGGATTCCCTTCTCTAGGGTTTTTAGAGAGAGAAAATAAGGGTTACGTTTGTATTTTACTTTTCAGTGTTTTTGTCTTCTCACACAGTGTCTAACAACATTATTTCTTCTTATATAACCAACATGATGCTTACTATGCCTCCAAAATGATTAAAAAAAAAAAACATGGTGTATCCTGCAATTTTTTTCACAAAAATTTATAACTTTTTATTAATAATGTAAAAATTGAATTACAGAGAATTTTTTTAATTAAATTAATGCAATTGTTTCGGGTTCAATCTCCATTGAATCTTATGATTCTTCTCTTTGAGTCTTGACTTGATCTTAACTTGATTTGCGAGTTTTTCGGAGCTGGTCCGAATTTGATGTTTGGAGCTAGACATTAATTCGAGAGAATTTGAGTCTTGCTTCAAATTAATACTGCCTATAGAAGAACTTTGTTGATTTGTTGAAGTTGGTCTGAATTTGATGTTGAAGCTGAATGTTAATTTGAAGGTGTTGAGCTTTTTATTTTTTCAAATTAACGTTACCTTTGTCGAAACAACTTTGTTGAGTATTCACCTTTGGACGCCTTTTGAAGGGTTATTGGAGATGAACGGTATTAGTTGTCTTTGAGGATTTTTGGATGACCATTGATTGGAAGGGTTTAGTATAGTGTTTCTCGAATCAAATGCCATTGTTGGTGAAGAACGTCGACCGGAGGCTTTGCAACATAATCCCTAATCAAAATGCCTTTATTGACACGAAGAACGATGACCGGAGGCTTTGCACCATATTCTCGGATCAAATCGTCCTTTGATGAAGAACTCGAAAAACGCTCTTAAAGCTGCGAAGAATGCCTTTGAATCTTCAAGGATGTCCAAAGTCTTGGATCTTTCTACTTGTTGTGTTCTCCCGAACTCTGATATTCTTCTTGAATGACTAGAACGAGACCCTTATGTATACTTGTAGAATTCTTGGATTATGGGCCAGATTTGATGGATTGGAAAATTTGATTTTGGAAATATTCCTGGAATATGCAACATATCTGGAGATTTGATTAATTACTTGGGTTTTTAAAGACTGGAGTTGATGTCTTAGACTTTAAAAGTTTAGGAGAATTAATTAGACTTTAGAGGCCCATTATAATTAATTGGACTTCAGAGGTCCAAATGATTTAATTGGACGGTAGAGGCTCAATTGGATGTATTAGGCTGTTAGAAGTCCAATTCCATTTATTACGTTTTTTAAGTCCAATTCAATTTATTAGGATTTTGATGCACAATTCAATTTATTATGCATATAATGTCCAATTCAATTTATTATTTTAGGAAATGAATTTATTTGAATTTTGAATAGTAAAATTTAATTTTAACACGTAACTTGTACATGTTATTTTTATTTCGACAATTAATTTTAATTGCTTACATATGATTCAAGTGATTTTCTGTATGGACTAGACAGAGATGCTAAGGTTGATAACACGTTCACTGAAGCTCTATTCAACCATCAAGCACTGGAAGGGAACTTTCAAGCAAGTGGAGATTACACTGACGCAATTGAAAACTGACGCAATTGAAACTGCTCAATTGACTTTTAATATTTGTTACAAAATAAAAAAACTTAAATTTCAAAAAATGATGGCTAGGCTCATAAGCTACAAAGAGACATGCATCATGTTTTCTCATGATTGCCAAGAGTACCTGAGGTTACGTATGATGAGGCAAAAATTGTGCCATGTTGATCCTATAGTTGGGGTAAGTTTTGTTTCATATGCTTAATTATACATTAATTAGTGATGACATTAATTAGAGTTGTTAATCACAAAATTTTTTTCCTATAATAGGTCAATCCTTCCTTTTGCTCATGTGTACGCGCGCGGGAGTGGCTGAAATAATTGTTTGGTGATCAATTGCTACTCCTGATCAAAACACACATATGATTGAAATAATCGACATATATAGCTTCAAATGAAGATAAGGAAAAAGTGTTGCATGCATGCATGTAGCCAATTAACCTTGAAAGTGAATCGATTGATACTCAAATTATTATGGGGAGACATATCTCTCTTTTTTCTCTCACACACAGACACCGATTTTGGAAGGGGGGGAATGGAGGTGGAGGTCGCGGCTCTAATGTCGTGCAGTGGAGGCGACGTTAATCTCTCTCTCGAGGAGGCATGCAGAGGCAGTGGTGGTGAAGGTAAGATGAGGAGGGGAATGGAGACAGACAACCATGATGAGAGGGGATTCATCGCATCTTCTCTGTTCCTCTTTTATCTAATTTTTTTTATCCCTTTTTCTTTGTCTTCGATTATCTGCATGTCGCTTTTGTTATTTATCATATAACAAAAGCAGTGTGATTTCTGGGAGAATTATTTTTGGATTATGATATATATATACAAGGAAGAAAAGACGAAAGAAGAAAGAGTTGTATGGGTGTTTTTGGGCATAAAGAGTAGGAAATTGTTCTTGGAATCGAACCATTGGATTTGAATCTTGTTGTTCGACAGTAGAATGATTGTAGAAGGTGATATGTTGATGAAAATTAAGAAATCATTGGAATAACCTCTATATTGCTCTTCAGAGTTTCCACAGACTTGATCATAAAATAGCAACTGATATGGTATCCCGCGCGATAGTGATAGATTACTCGTAGTGCATGGCTTTTGGTGATGCATGTACAAAAGAATCTCATGAACATTTAGGCAATAAGGACCTTGATTTTCATGTATCGATCTAATCATGTAATATTGGTTTTTTTTTAGTGGTAATTATTTGGATCTATAATGTTATTCTGGATTGTAATGTTTTTATAGTGCAATAAAAAAATAGTATTAGTATTTGTAAAAAAATCACTATAGTGAGACAATTTATTTTACAGTGCAATTAAAATTAGTGTAGAATTGTCAAAAATTCAAGAATGCAGACTCATATTAATATTACAGTCATTTTTTTGCAGATGTAATATATAGTACTGCAAGAAATTCAATAGTGCAATCAAATTTGGTACAGTATTTGTAAAAAAAAATAATGTAGTGCAATTACAAAGAGTGTAGTATAATAAGAAACATTATAGTGCAGTAAAAAAATCCGCATAGTGCAAATATGTCTCAATAGTCCAGTCACAATATACGTAGTATTGTAAAAATTAAATTCGATAATGCAGTCATAATTTAATAGTGCAATCATAGTATGTATAATACATATTATGAACAATAATATGTAGAGTACATATGCATATTAAATAGTACCTCTCAACACTCTACTTAGGGCCCATTTGGTAAGGGTTAAAAGCCCAGAAAAGAAACCGTTTTAGGTCTTTTGCGATGTTTGGTAGCACTAAAATCATTTCTAACCTGCCCAAGTTTTATCATGAAGGACCGTAACTTCACTGCAATTCCCTACAATTTGACTTAAATTGTACAGTAAACCCCCGAAAACAAATCGCACCGTTCATGACCGTAACTTCACTGCAATTCCCTACAATTTGACTTAAATTGTACAGTAAACCCCCGAAAACAAATCGCACCTCAGACCCTCAGATACATTATCTCATATTCCTCTTCACTTCTGTTTTCATCTTCAGCCTTCGTGACACCACGCCGCTACTACCATATGCTGGACTCCCTTCCATTTTCATCGTCAGCCCAGATTAGCCGCAGCTGCCATCGATGCCGGAAACACCTCACGCCACCGACGCAGTAAATTTCTGATTCGTCACCATCTCCACGGATCGGAGCAAAGCAGAGGCGTCGTCGACCGCCAAAGAAGCCTTCGCATGCAGCGTCTTTCTCTTTCTCTTTCTCTTTCCTTTCCCAGCAACGCACAATCACTAAAACCCTGAGTCGCGTAAGTTCGGTGGTCAATCAATGAGTCGGCGTAATTTCGGATGATATCAAATGATTTTTACTGTAAGATCTGCAGCTTCGCAATTCTTGTTATCAGATGAGTCAGGGTGATTTTTTCTTCAGATGATTACTGTGAGATCTGTAACTTTGCGATTGTGAGATCTGCAATTTTGATCTTATTTCATGATCAGATGAATTTTCATGATATCTATCAAACATTCAAATTGATATCATATGATTTTTACTGTGGTGTACCAAACACCAACAAATATATCATCCTTAAAACATTTCACATTCTCTATCTTGGTCCCTTTTCCTATGTGATCTACCAAACGGGCCCTTAATTTATTTACTTTACTACCTCTCAACACTCTACCTATTATTAGCCTAGGATAAATTCGGCTAGATCGTTATATTATATTATGTATATCACTTTTTTTTTATAATTTTTTCTTATATTTTATAGTCAAAAGACTTAAACAACTCGTTTGACCAAAGGTTACACAATCTTCATCTTTCAAATTAATCCCTTTGATACTTATGAAATGTCAGCACAAAAAGTTGGGGAATCGGGCTTTTTTACGTAGTGAACAATGTATGGTCCAGCCAATTGACATAAGCTTTTAATGCACTAAAGTTGTAGGGATTTAGTGACGTTTTTCACTTGAATGTAACTCATTTCAGTTTGATCACCTATTTGTACTAGATTTTTGCCCGTGCAATGCACGGGTCTGTTGTTTTTTTTTTTTAATTTATAAAATTTTATAGGTTGTGTTTAAATACTTGATAGAAAAGGAAAAGTAATATTTTAGGTCACCCTATGTACAATAATATTATGTTTGATCCTCTTTTTTATGAACTTTGTTAGATAATTTACATAAATGAATTGATTTCACTTTTTTCTACAAGTTTAAATTTTTTATGAGATAGTTTTCTTTCATGGTATCAGAGTTTAGACTTAATTATCATCTATTGCTTAGTTCTTGTTGAAAGCTAGTTTTCTTTTAATTCGTGTATTCACTGAGCCTCCTCCCGAAAGTGTTAAAGTTAAATTTTTCGTCCATTAATTTGTGAAAAAGAATTTAAAAAATTAAATAAATAAATTGATTTTACATTTTTCTATAAATTTTATCTTTTAAATGAGACAAAATTCTTTCAATCTCCATATATAGATGACATTTTGAATCTCTTATATGATTTTTCTGCCCGGAATATATTTTTTATAGCTTCTTCTAATGCGACTTCACATAAATGACTTTGTATAATATTTTTGTGTTTACAATATATTACAATCGTACTCTTTATTTTTATTAAAAAAAAATTCATACATCCGGTTCACACTGAATTCGATGTAACTCTTTCTTACCCTTTCATAAAGAGTTGTCTTCTTTTGTTGATGTTGCCAGCGCTTGTGCCATTGACATTTTCTCCCCGAATTCCATCAGCGGCAGTGCATAAATGAACATTAAGACCATCGTCATAGCTACCTTTAGCCCTAATTTTTTATTGTGAAGATGGGTGAATTTTGACCTAGTATTCTTTCCTTCCTAAAAAAAGAAAACTATGTTTTATCCCAAGCGATCTCAGTCCTAAGTCAAGGCCAACGTCCACGGCTCGGGCATTACCGCACTCAATAACCCTGGAGGCATAATCAGTGATTTTACATGTGAATTCGTTGTACCATGCATTAAACCTGTCATTATATAAAGAGTCCAATGCAAATTACAGGCTCTGCCAAGAAAGTTATTCCAATAACATTATCCAAAGTTGTGAGGTACAAAATCTAATTGATTATTCGTAAATAATACAATGCATCTTAGAAAGAATAATCAACAAATATAAAAAAGCTTTGATTCATAATCCGTAATCCATGGACCAAAAACATAAAAAATATCAACTACTGTGATATTATTTTAAACAACTGTGTAAGTGTTTGTTTTGTTCATTTATAATCATTAAAGTGTAAAATTCATTACTTTTCAATTTCTTGTTTTCCTTGCAAATTCCACATTGTTGTTTTGGATTCTTACCAACTTATGATCAATATTCAAAGTATTTTTTCTTCTTTTTTTAAAAGAGAGCTTATAAATAATGAGCTCTCTAAAGCCCAATGTTAGAGTACCGGAGGAAAAGAACTATCATTATACATATATATTTTTAACAAATAATCGTTAAAACTCAATATCATAGCGCACTAAAATTGTCCATTCCTTGAATTTCAATCACTTTTTAATTATATATAATCGAAGAATATGCATTTTTTTTTTTGAAATACGATAAGATAATATTTATTATATTACTATTGTGTACATATCAAACCTTAATCAAATTATACTGTTCTCAATATTTATTTTCATTTCTCTTTTAAAAAATATTTTTCTATTTTCACACTCACAAACAATCACTTTATTTTCTAGACAAAAACTTGTATGAACTTGAGTTCACGGTGAACTCGGTTATTAATTATCATTGTCATGTGTATATACTATCACTGTTATGCATATACATTATCACTGTCAAAATATCAAGTGTATTTTTATAACAGTGATAGTATATATAAATAACAGTGATACGAGTTCATGTAAACTCGAGTTCACAAGAGACCTATTCTATTTTCTAATGGATCCCACATATATTCCATAATATCTTTACTCTATCTATTTATCTCTTTTTAAAATTCTTTTATTTACATATTAGATTAGATGAGGTTCAAAAATTAGATTAGTTTGCCATGAAGTCACAGTCTCTGTCCCCTATAAATATCACATTTTAAAAATATTATCCTACATTTTTTTTTTATCAAATTAAGCATATGGAGTTAAATGGAATCTGCTACTCTTAAGAACCAATTCAAAGACGTCGTGAAGTTTTTTTAGGTAAACTTGGCTTTATATACATAATCACAGTGGATACAAGGCTAAATCACAAAGCTTTTGCTAATAAAATTCACTGAAATGGGCTTATTTGTGATTTTAGATGAGAGATTCAATACTTTTGAACTGAGAAGAGATAGGTGAGCCTTGGAATAAATTATTTTGGTGTATCTGTAAAAGTCAGAGATAGGCGACCCACATACAACCTAAAATTAGTTTATTATCTATTGCTAATTGAATTTTTGAAAGAGAACTCTCATCCCTGTCGTTTTTCCATCTCTCCATATAAATTGTTGCCACACTACCAAGATTGAAAACTTTCTATGTGACATTCACAGCTTTTGACACTGTATTACTTGCTTTAGGTTGAGCTTTTCGGAGTTTGTGTGAGAACTGTTTAGAAACATATCACAAATTAATAAATGAAAATCATTATGAACATGATAAAATGATATAACCCACCAAGGCAGTATACGAAATTTGATGATTTTCTGGTATTAGATCACTCAAAATTTAAAAACGGCAATATATTAATATAAATACCTGGCATTTATTTGTTTGCTTTCCTTTATGCAAATGATTCAACAAATGTTAATCCACAAAGGAAGAATGTGGTCATGTGTCAAGGGAGAATTTGTTAGTTCCAGTCTTCCAGACATAGGGTTTGTTTGCAAAAACAACTAGAAACTTATAATCACTTTTTTATTTAAAAAGTTGGGTCACACCAACTTTTAAAAAAAGTGATTTTACACTTTTCAAATGATTTTGCAAACAAGCCCATAATATTTTAGAAGGGGATAAATTCATCAAATTTTAGATAATATTATAAGAAAGCATAGAAGGTCAAGTGGGATACAAGTACAACTACCTTTTGTTCTGCAAATAAGCTTCAGCAGCATAAAAAAATAAGCTAGCATCTGCAAGAAAGAGCTCACAACCACTGGGAAATGAAGAAGTAAAGTTTAAGTTTAAATTTGCAGACTAATGATACAATATGTTAATTCCTTACATCCATTTTGAGCTTTCTCCCTCATTTTAAATTCTAAATTCATCCAACCATTACTCATCCACCTTCATTTTAACAGGAAAAGGAAATATTCATTAAAGTTGTAAACCACAGAGGCATTTCATCAAACAGTTATCTTGCGCATTTTCGAGTTAGATTATTCTCATCAGATATAACCATTTCCATATCTGGATTATCTGGAAACTTAAACTCAAAACCAAATAATATTTTCGAGAGTACCTACACTTTGCTTTGTGCTGGCATCAACAGGTTTAAGCAAAGGCAAATCTCGGAGCTCAATCCTGAAGTCCTTTTTTATTTTGGATGGCCCATTCTGAATCTTACAGATTTTGCTGAGTATATATGGGTCTTCCATGCTGGAAAAAAAGCTAAACAGACAAGATTTCCAAGAACATTCAAGAAAACAAAAGTATAAAAATCAAATGTCAGAAGCATCAACAGAAGGGAATGGATGAAAAACATAGATTGAGCAATCACCTTTAAAAGGTTGAATATCAATTTCAGTAATAACCCAAAGACCAGTCCTAAGTTTGTATGATAGCACCACAGGTCCTTCAGGATTACTTTGCTCTTTGCTCGACCTATATGAAGGTCTCCTAATGAATCTGTCCCTAGGGTGCTGAGTATTGCCAATACTCTCATCAGGAAAGTTGTCGGTGCTGGACGCACTAATTGCATATTCTATGCAGTCCTTTCGAGAAAGCTTTGATTTTGTATTGCCTGAAGTAAATAGGCATAAACCATATGATCTTAGAAATTTCTAATTTCATGGCAGGGCTAGCATGGCCCTCTACACGCCTAGTAACTACGCAAGCAATTCTGGAGAGTTGTGGAAATAATTTTAAACACAACTGAAAAAAGAAATTACATCATAAATTAGCCATTGTTTGATAACTCTCTATGTCTTCTAGATTTAATTTGAAATCACAACTGAGTTATGCACATATAATTTGAAATCAGTTACCAAAATGTCGAAAGAATTGGGAGAAGCACTTGCACGAACTACATCAGCTGGATCATCTAAGAAACTTAGAATATAAATGCAAAAGTCTATGTCAATGCATTGCAAGATTTTGATACAAGTCTCAGTTTTATGGTGATCCATGTCTTCCAAAGTATTCACTTCACCACAATCTGAGACTGCAAGCACAGGTGATAGTTGAAAATTACAACTTTTAACAAAATTGGATAATGTAAAACAAAAATTGCTAAGAAAAATATACTCTGGAGTGGGAAACCCGATGTCGATTGAAAATTAAATTGCAGATTAAATCAAGAAAAACTTCTCTGTTCCCATTTAATTTCCAACCCTTTCACCAAAAAAAAAAGGTCGAATAAGAAAAACTTCTCTGTTCCCATTTAATTTCCAACCCTTTCACCTAAAAAAAAAGGTCGAATAAAGCTAATTCGAATTGCAAAACCTAAAATCCAAACGACGAATGGAAAAACACAGAAATAACATCGGAATAATTCAACCTTAATAAATGGTTCCAGAATCTTGCTCTGATGGTAGAGAGCCACAAACCCTCAAGCTTCTTAGAGATTACCAAATAAAACTAACACCCAAAACCAGATAAGGAGGAAGAGATATGATCCACACCCTTCCTGAAGATGATAACTGGGACGATTTAATATTGAAAGAATTATATGCCATTGGAAAGACTTCATGAACTCCTTCGTGAGGTCTGTTGGTGTTCCGCATAAATGATTGATACTATGGCAGAAACAATTATTGAAACTCTTCAACTCCAGAAACGTAAAAATCGCCAAAAAACTTCCTGTTTCTATTTTGTCAAATGTTTGCTGAAACTCTATGCATTCTACAACATAAAAATCGATCACCACTGATCATATTTAATCACACACTCCAATTGAGTTGCATTTGCACAAACACATTGATCACACATAATTGCCTCATATACCCACTAAATTATAGATAACTTTCTGATATGATCAAATTTATTTTCTGAATACAAAAGGGAAACAAACACGCAAATAAGAACACTCACTGAGGTAAAAATTTACGGCAGTTGAGAGCGTACCTCTTTTAGTTGCATTAACTGAAGAATGCCACAATACACGAAAACTCAACACCCTTTAATATTAACTTTGATAAATCTTTGGAGTTGTTGACTCAGCCATAATTGCAGAATATTCACTAATTTAAACGAAGTAAAATTAGAAATATCCAGAGTTTTTCACCCACCGAAAGAACCAAATGGACAAGCATATCCACTAATCCACATACCACCTTCGACACTCAGCATGTCAATACTCTATCACTAAAGGGTGGAAGTTCGGGCAAAAGTATCGGAGCCCGTTTCCTAGGCTTCAACGGAGGAAGCATTCGGCACCGCCGTTTCATTAGCAGTCACAATCAGTTCAAGATTGTCAATGTGCATGAAATTGAAAACACCTAATCAAATGAAATTGGGGCAGATGTGATTCTAAACATATGTGTTATATTTTATAACCATAACTTCTAAAATAACCACAAACTTGACAAGCAAAATAATAACCATACCTCTCGAGTTCTCTAGCACTCCTTCAAATTCCAAAACCCAGACAAAACATCTCCGCATCACACTGTAGCATTGAAAAATAAAACCCTAAAATTTAGTCATACACACTTCGCACTACCACAGAAAGAGAAAAAAGACACAAAATTAAACAATAAAATTTACTCAATTCAAGATCCAATCTAGACATGCAAAAAAAGCTTTCCAAAACCTCTCCAAGATCATGGTATGTGAGGTCCGTCTAAGCTTTTCACCTTTTTCCTTAAACCAGAGATTTTTCCTAAGTCAAACCGCCGTCGGTGCAAAGGACCCCTCATTTGCCTGAAGAAGAGGGGTGAGAACTGAGAAGATGAGCAGCGTTATAAGTGTAAACGAAGAGTGATGCGGGCCCGGGAAGATGAGGGAACAATTTTGATAATAATGTACGAAAAACTTTTTAAATTCTTTGATAATAATAAACTGGCAGCGACAGGTGTCAAAAATATTTGAATAGCATGGGTAACACGTGGCAGCAGCTTATGAGTTGCTTCCTACTTTTATAATAATAATAATAATCCCTGCGTCCATAAAATTTTTTCTCATTTTTTTGTGGGCACGGTATTTAATTAAAAGTAGTATTATATTAAAATGATAGATAAAGTAAGGGAAAAGTATGAGTATTGTGGTGCCCAAAATTTTATTGTGAATGTGGGTTGTTTCCAAATAAAAAAAAAAAAAAAAAATTGTGAACAAACAAAAAAGAAAAGTGGAAAATTATTTGGTGAACAGAGGGAGTATAAGATTTTGACTTTTATAAATACACCCCTATGTAACCCACCCTAAAATAAATTTGAGTAAATCATGTCAAACTTTATAGAGAAGAAATATCAGTTGTTTGTTGTTGTGTTCATAGTAATAACAATAGAAAAAATGATAATCAATGCAATTTATAAAAAATCATAATATATATACACACAAAATTTAACAATGAAAGTCATTGAGAAATATAAATATACAAATAACACGATAAAATTAATTTTTAAAAAATTAATACCATATTTATTTTATACTTGCTAATAGTGAAAATAATATACTAGTAAAATTTAAAAATTCAAGAGTTGGCGAAATTCACTAAGGCTCAATTTGGATGAATGAATTTGAAAATAGATGGATTTGAAAAAAAAAACATGTAAGAAGACATATATTTCAACTCATGGATTGTAAAGAGATGAAGAGAAAGAAAAAAGTTGAGGAAATATAATGATGGAAGAGTAGAGATGAGAGATTTCACAAATGACATGGTTTTAATAAGAATTTAGGGGGGTGTATTCGTTTAAGATTTCGTGGGATTTTAAAGGACTTTTTTCTTATAAAAAAGTCTGTTGGTATTCAATCAGGATTTTAAAGGATTTAAAAATAATTCATTGGTATTCAATCAGGATTTTAAAAGACTTAAAAACAATCCACTGGTATTCAATCAGGATTTTAAAAGACTTAAAAACAATCCACTGGTATTCAAAAATATAAGGATTTTAAAGGATTGTTGGGTTTGATGGATTTTGATGGATTCTTTAGTGTATTTTATAAATACCAACAATCCCATCAAAACCTCTAGGATTTCGGTGGACTTTTTTAATTAATGACTTTATTTATCCCCAAATTGATTTATATATAATTATTTATTTTTAAGACCTAAAATAGTTTTAACCTTATAATTTCATCTCTACATTTATAACATCAACGATAAAATAATTACAGTGACGAAGAGTAATATAATATTATATATACATATATACTAGAATAAATAAAAATAATTAATAATTAATCATTAAATAGTATTAAAAAACGATATTGTTCATCCTAACTTATATACAAGATAAATTTTTATTTTTATATAGTATTATTATAATACTAATATTATATATTACATATGTCATTAGGTAATATTTTTATATTGATAATATTTTTTTACGGTATTTGAGTTTTGTTATATTTTACTTTGGTTGCTTTGATTATTCAATTTCGATACTTTTTTATATTGATAATATTAGCATGTGCAGCTCTACATAACTTTATTCGCAAAGAATGTCATTCTGATGAATTTCCAATTGAATCGGTGGACGAACCTTCATCTTCAACATTACCAGTTAATGAAGACCGTGATTTTGAGCCTATCATTCAAACTCAAGAGCAAGAACGACATGACGCTAATGTTTGGAGGACTAGTATAGCTATGAATATGTGGAGTAATGCTATTTAAAAGGACATGATATTATGATTTTTTTTGTCTTTAACTTTTTTTTTTTTTAAATTTGAAGGTATGAAAAATTTTGAATTTTTATTGTATGTCACAAATCCATGAAATTCTGCAAAGTCTACAAAGTCCTATAGAATCCATTAAAATCCTTATTTTAAAAGTCTTACAAAATCCTACAAAATCTTTAAAATCTGCAGGATTTTTTTCAGCTAAAAAAGTCTTTTAAAATCCTAATCCAATACACCCCCCTTAGAATTCCTTCATTTTGAACATAAACTCAAATCTAAATATTTGTAAATTCACCTAACTTACTTGGAAAGAGTGGTTATTTGTGTGTGAAATCTATGAATTTCAAATACACTCATTCAAATGGAGCCTAAGACATTTTATTACATTTGAGAGTGGGAGGCAATAAGGTGATTTAAGAATCATTGTTATCGACACTTTTATAGTTTTAAGGTAAGTAGAAATTCATTTGCAACTACAAGTTATTGATGTTTGAGTGACTATATGTGAATTTATGTTGTAATATGTGATTGATATTTTGTGATTATGTGGAATGAGCCTATGAGCTCTACTTGTGATATGGAATGAACATGTGAGTTTTATATTTGATGTAGAAGGAGTTTGTAGGCTCCATAATTGACGTTGGTTAAATACGTGAGTTCAATGGTATTTTAATATTGTGAAATACTCCCTCCGTCCCAGAGGAACTTGCAGGTTTTCCTTTTCGGGACGTCCCAGAGGAACTTGCAAGGCCAAAAATAGAAACCTTTTTATAAACTTCACCCTCACAATATCTACATATTTACACAAAATGCCACTACTTTTTCACTTTTTGGGCCCACATTACACTCAATCCAACTAACTTCTTTACTTTTTACATAAAATTTTACCAAATTAACCCTCAAAACACTACTTTTTTTACTTTATTCCTTTTTTTCCTTAATTTGTGTGCCCTCCAACCCTTGCAAGTTGCTCCGGGACGGAGGGAGTATGTTGCATTGTATTGCATTAAACATGCATATCATGTATAAAATAAAATTAATTGGCTTTAATTGTTTGGCCACTGGTTATACACCGAAGGCAAAAAAGGTAACTTATGAAAACCTAGCGTAGACTACATGATGTGAGCCAAAACCTTATTTGATTATATATACTTTGGGGTTTCCGTGTAAGAACTTTTGGAGGGGACAATAACAAACCTCATAATGCTCTATAACATATTGCACTAAACCTCGTGCAGATAAAATGGATTATTTATTACAACTATCTACTAAATGTATACACACTATGACACTACAAACGAGGCCTAATATTAAAAGATGTAAAGTTGATAATATATTGATTCTTTCAACTTTCTAAAACCGAAATTAGTGTATTGAAAAATGGAGTGACATGAGGTGTAAAATAAGATATATTTGTAAAAGATTAATTTACAAAATATAATTAATTTATTATTATTTTAGATAATAAATAAACAAAAAAATTATTTTTTATGGGTCTTAGTCTTGTATGCATCAGGTGCATCGTACAACTCATGTTTATTTTTAAAAAGTTACATAAAATACTATTGAAAAGTCACGCATGTGATTACCGAAAAGTGTACTTTAATAGTGTAACTTTTCAGTAATAATTTGTGTAATTTTTCATTAATAAATTATGTAACTTTTAAAAATACACTTGAGTTGCATGGTGCATCTGATGCACAAGAGACTTAGTGTTTGTTTGCAAACTCTACACTAAAAGTAAAAGTGCTTATTTTTTGAAATAAAGCACTTAAAATATGTTTTCAACTATTATTTTAAGTGCTTATTAGTAGTACTTTTGGTCAAGCAACAATTTTTAGTTTTTAACTTCTACTCAAACACTTCTTCATATTCCCCAATAAATAATATTCAATATCTTTTTTAGAAGCACTTTTTTTGCAAACACATTTTTTTAATCATTTTTTTAAATCACTTAAATTTAAAGCACTTCTCATTTTTCATTTTGCTACTAAAATGACTTAATATAACTTTTTCATTTCTACTAGAGATTGCAAACACGCACTTACTCTTTTTATGGGCTTTTGAGCAATTTAAAAAACAACAAAAACATTACTCCCTCCGTCTCAACTCTTTTTTCCACATTTTTTATTTTGGAAATGTTCCAACTTTTTTTTCACATTTTAAAATAAAATAATTTATACTTACAAAACTTGATAAAAATACATTTTTTATATATCATTATTTAACTTCACCGCTTCACGCCCATATACTTATATCTTCGTTATATGTGGGGGAGAGGTAGTAATAAATTAGACCTAAATTTTGATATTTGGATTATCAGATTCCAGGTTAGTCCTTGAAAATTCACTATAAAACGGTCGAGAAAAATCGAAAGAGAAGAAAAAGAAAAAGAAAAAAAAGACCTAGCAAGCCACCGGCGGTGAACCGTTTGAACGCCGGCGTCGTTCCATGTTCAAAGCTTTGCTGCATTTGCACCCCTTCACTGAAAACCCGTAAAAATTTCATAGTTTTAGGCATGGAGGCGGTGGTGATTGACGCAGGAACCAAGCTGCTCAAAGCCGGGTTTGCTGTCCCCGATCAGCCTCCTTCTATGGTAACCTCCTTTCCGGCGACTGTTCTTTTTCTTCTGTTTGTTGTTGCGACTGAGTGAACTACCAACTGCTAACCCCCATTCAAATGCTAAGGCCTGGCTTCACTAAAAAATGTCTCCTTTATTACATGGGAGTTTATGATGCTAACTGAGCCGCCTTTTCTGTATTAGAGGGCGTAAACCCTTTAAATTGAGGAATGGAGACAGATTTTTTAAGATTCTCATCTTAATTACTTTGTTGCTTGACGTCCTTCGAACAAATATAATCAACAATTATGTTTTTTTTTACTTGAACATGTGTTAATTCATTTTGGAATATTAGTTTGAGCAACTGAACATTTCCTTCTTCCATTTTAAATTGATTTGTGGGATCTGCTGCAAAGATTCCATAATGGTCAGTCTGTGATTAACTGAACTCGCTTACGATATACTTCTGAAGAAGAGAGTTTTCTGTTTATGTTAGTTTACTTCTTCTGAATTACTTTCGTA
Organism: Prunella vulgaris; assembly: GCA_026898435.1. NCBI lineage: Eukaryota > Viridiplantae > Streptophyta > Magnoliopsida > Lamiales > Lamiaceae > Prunella > Prunella vulgaris. Next base: position 217,892 of record JAPKLY010000448.1, on the reverse strand, counting down.
TTGAAGAAGGGTTAGACTTCAATAATGTTAGTTGGAATGACATAATCATGATATTAAGAAAAAACATCACAAAAGGTTTTGAACTTTTGTGGCGCCTTGCTCATGAACTAGATGATTGAATTATTCAGTTGTTTTTGTTGGATTCGAGTTACTTTGCTAAAAATCTTGACATAGAAGAAGTGCTTGAACTGGAGCCCTAGAAGAGAGACCATTTAGATCTCCAATTTTTCTATGCAAATTATTTGTGCATCATTTTGGAATTAGAAGATAGCTGGCGACCACATGAAGATTCAATTCTCAAGCACATGGATGCACCGTAATCTGCAATTGGCTATCATGACTGCAAATGAGTGCCTCTTGCTATTTATTATAGTTTATATGTTTTTCAAGATGATTTTGATGCCAAGAGTATTTCAAAGAGCATGTGACTGGGGACTTACGCTATTACTTTATAAAGCTTAAGTGAAAGGCATAAGGCCCTTAGAACCTTTCTGGGCTCAGTGCTGAAGACTATTTACTTTTCATATTTGATTACATGGATTAGAGTAAGTGGAAGGTATAACTGCTGGATTAAATAATGGGCAGCAACCTTCCATTAGTAGGGAGGAAGCAGACGCAGATTACTATGTGTATGGAAGCTCTAAGTGTTCAGTTATATTATAGCTATTTATTTAATTAGATTCCAAATTAATATTACTTTTACATTTTTACCACTAACGTTTCTTCCAAAGGTTATTATTGACTTTTTCCATTCACATGTAAGCTTCCAAAATTACCTTGAGATAAATGATATTTACCCTCTATTGCGTCTGGCTTATAAAAGAACATTTGCTTAATTGGGGAACCCTAGATTCAATCCTTATCCATCAAATTTCTTATCTCTATATATCAAATTGGGTGGCCGTCACGGTTGCTCTCAAACTCAATTTGGAGGATGGAGCCAGCTGTGGTTGATGCTGGGTCTAAACTTCTAAAATTTAATCATGCCACTTTTAAGAAATAAACGGTTTTATCGCCTTATGGAAATACTATTAAGAGTAAAAAGGTTACTGCGAGATTAGTGAAATGTTCACGCTTCAAGGAATCTGCTATTAACTATGTTGTAATTGTGGGTATCAAGTTTTATACTGACTAGGGTCTGTAATCTGGTCTTGAAAGCTTGATATGTAGGGATTTACAAATCTGAGTTGTATGTGGCAATGCTGAAATTTCAGAATCAGCATCAGATACCTTCCTGTCTTTTAATCACATCCGGGATGGAGGAACTTGAATTGTTTTATCTTGAGTCACTGGTCAATAATTAAAGGATAAAAATTTAGAGAACTGCCCAAAATTGAATATTATAGGAAGTCATCATGTTATCTTGAATTATCGATATTAATTATGTTTCAATTGCTTAGATTTGGCATTACAAGTCAATTTATTTCTTTTTATTACTTCAAGGTTATTTTTTATGACTTTGTCTGTGTTTCTGCTTGTGGAAGTTCTTGATTGTTTGTTTATGTCTCAGAGATTCATCGTATAGTATTGACTATCTCATATATTCTATTTGTGCTAGTCGAGTCTTGCATGTTCAATGCTCTTTTATGTCTGCACATGATGAATTCATAATTTACCATGTTGCTTTCTCAATTTAGATAATTCCAACACAAATGAAACAAGTACCTGAAGACGAGTCCGTGACCGATGCTTCTTTGCTTGAAAATGTGACTGTTGATCCAGTTGTTAGAGGCTTTATCAAAGACTGGGATGCAATGGAAGATCTTTTAAGCCATGTACTTTATTCTGGTCTGGGTTGGGAGATTGGTAATGAAGGACAAATTTTATTTACAGATCCTCTGGCAACTCCCAAGGTTAGTCAAAGTCTTTCATTAGCAAATTAAATCTTGACCAAATGTGTCCTCTTTCTCATCTTGATTATGTTTTCGATATGTGCAACTGAATGTATCGCTAGTGCATTTGGAAGGGTTAATACTTGATTTTGTTCCTAAAATGCTTGATGATGAGATAATTGGAGGTGTAAGGATGAATGATAACCATGGGGCTTATGCGTTGCCATGGTGTTTTTTTGGGCATGATGCATTAAAAAAAAGAAAATTTTGGATCATCATAACAAAAAAGAGCATATATGGAGTCCGGATGCAGCCTGAAAAACTTTTCAAAGACCTATTCAGATTTAATTTTTAACCATAAGATGCTCTCATGTTGTTGTGGCATTCAATGACGCGATATAGAATATTTCTTGTTTTTCTAAATCGCATAATTACTTTTAAATGGCTGTTTATCAGGCAGGTAGAGAGCAATTGGTGCAACTGATGTTTGAAAGATTCAACATCTCAGGCTTTTATGCATCTGAGCAAGCAGTATTATCACTTTATGCAGTAGGCCGCATCTCAGGATGCACTGTTGACATCGGCCATGGGAAGATGGGTATGTGTTGTTGCATTTTTTTGTATATGTACATTGTTATTTAAAGTATCTGGTGCTGTGGAGATACTTTGATTGGCCTAAAATGCTTTATTTAGTTTGATCTTAACATCATTGTTGATAAGGTCTGATCCTAACGCCATTTAGTTATATCATTCTTACTGATAAGAATGCTCCCTTAGCTGCAAACATATTGCTCAGAAGGTTTCCTGAGTTCCAATAAAGTTGAGCTATGTAGATGTATACGTTTTTCAACTTACAAGTTAATACTATTGTTCTTTGCATCAATTCGGTTTCTAAACTGTTGTTACACTGCTTTTCTTCCACCTAAAACATCTTCTAAATGAAAAACACCAAAATGAAAAGAATTACTCCCTCCGTCCCAGAGGTGTTTTCACCTTTGGGAGTGCACACTTTTTAAAAAAAGTAGGATGATATGTAAGTTATATTATTAAAATAATGAGATTAGTTTGATTGAATGTAAAAGTAATTGCATTTTGAGTAAATATGTGAATATTGTGAGGATAAAGTTAAAGTAATAGTTTCCATTTATAGGGTGTGAAACAATTGTGGGGCGGACAAAAAAGGAAAGTGCGAAAACAATTATGGGACGGAGGGAGTACCTAATATATGATTTTGGATTTCCACTTTCGAGGGGAATTCTTGGCCCCAAGTGGTTTTTCTTGAGCACTTCCTTTTCTCGTATGATCCTCTGATGAGAAATATGATTGATGTAATAGTTTCATGTTTGATGTAAAAAGTTTTTTTTTTTAAAATCTTGATTGAAACTGTCATTTGCTTTTGGCTCACAAATTATTTCTCTTACATGCAATTGTTCTGTTGTCTTCGGTATTGCCCTTTCTAAAAGATGAAATAGGTTCTGGTTCGTGTTGCTTTTGTGATCAAGAGATAGGAGTTCAATTTGGTTTAAATTAAAAGGTGGTCATGGCCTCTTGAAATTATTTCACGTGCACTTTGTATCATAAGTTATGGCTCTTATGAGCAGCTGTTCTGCTGTCTTTGCTTTCGCTTTGTCCCTTTTCAACTTTTTATAAAGGACCCTATCCTGAATTTACAGTTGAGTTCAAATTGTTTTTTGACCTACAAGTTTACCCTACATGTTAACTAATATTGTTTTTCCAAGAGCACTGCAATTTGTAGCAGCTTATAGCAGTGTTACTATTGTTTAGCTACCTTCTCCTTCCATCTTGGCTTTTTTCAATAGTTTAATGGAGCAACTGAAGCACTTTTGAAGCATGTAATTGCCTCCAGGGGCCCAAGTTTGATAACACGTGGTTTATTTTCTCATATTTCAGATATTGCGTCAGTAATCGAAGGTGCTGTTCAGCATATATCATCGAGAAGATTTGAAATAGGAGGTTCAGATTTGACAGACTTATTTGCAAAAGAACTCAGTAAATCCAATCCAAATGTGAACCTTACCACCTCTGATGTTGAAAAGTTGAAGGAGGTATATGCATGTTGTGCTGAGGATGATGCTTCTTATGGAAAACTCCAGCAGGCATGCCCTGAGGAGCAGCATACTCTACCTGATGGACAGGTTTTTTTTTTAAATAAAAAAATTTAAAATCCTAGAAGTTATACCTATTTTGGTTCCAGTCCTGTCAACTTTCATATAATAGTGTTCTATAACTTACAGTTTTTGACATTTTGGTCCGATAACTGACTGTAGGAGGTGAAACATCCGGTTGACATTGATGTGGCAGAGTCTAGTTCGTCTATGTGGCAAGTACTGATGGTCAACCAGATGTTTCACCTCTTACATCTGGTCATGGACAAAAACGTAAAAAAATTGAAAGTTAGGGACTATTTTCAGTTTGTGAAAGTCGACTAGACTAAAATCAAGTTAGTCGACAATACTATTTCCGTTTTTACTAACTTGGTAGTGATCAGTCAAATTATAGGGAGAGCTCATTAATCAATTTTGACATTGCAAATGCTACATCACTTTCTGTTATCCGTTTCAGGTGATAAAAATTGGAAAAGAAAGGTATACTGTCGGTGAGGCCTTATTTCAACCATCGATTTTAGGTCAAGAGGCGCATGGAATAGTCGAGCAGCTTGTTCGTTGTATATCAACAGTCTCATCTGAGAATCACCGCCAGCTTCTAGAAAATACTGTTGTTTGTGGTGGAACTGCTTCTATGCTTGGTAATATTTGATATTTTTCCTTAGAAAATGATAGAAATAGCTCATGATTGATGTTTTTGCTCACTAAATATTCTTAATATGCTAGACAAAATTACTGTACTTGAGAAAAAGGGCGCGTACAGCTGTTACAGCTTTTGAAAGATCATGAGATCAATAAGGATTATAAAAATCAGTTTTTGTTTTCATCTTCTCTTTGTTTGACTTTACTGGAATAGACAACATCAGACATGAGAAAAAGTGAAGCTAATGTTTGAAAGTGCATAAAGTTTAGTCGTTCAATTGCTGTTAAGACATTCC
>JAPKLY010000448.1:182478-212986 GCA_026898435.1 Prunella vulgaris | reverse complement strand
GTTGAACTAGCTCATAGTTGAATGTTCCCTAAAATCCTATGTGTTGATGTTACCCCTATGGTTCTCTTTGAAATAGGATCTGTTTACAAGATGAGTTAACAAAATTCGGAAAATTCTTTGAAGATCATTCCTAACTATGTAAATCCTCTATCATCTCCTGTTCTGCTAGAGTTTGATAAAGTATTTATCTTTCAATAATTGATGAGCTGATATGGTTATTTTCGGAACCTTGTTGAGAGAAGGGATCTTCAATAATGGATGACATTGAGCATATATTTGGAGTTGACAAAGAGTTATACAAATTGACTTACACCTCTTAGATAATCAACTCTATTCCTAAGGCAATCAAATGCCTATATATAAGCCAAAGGTGGATTCCATTTTCAAAATGACTGATTAATTTGCAGCAAGATATAACCCCTAAAATGGACTATGCAGTACCTCAGTTTATTTTGCACCTGTCTGTTTTGCTGCTAATAGTTAGGGAAACAAGTTGCTTTTACAACGAGTCATTCTATTTATTTATTTGGTTGAAATGTATCAGGAATTTTCTCAAAGATTGTGCTGCAACTGATGCCCCCATGTCGTGTGTAGGTTTTGAAGATAGGTTTCAGAAGGAAGCCAGCCTTTGCTCCTCAGCTATCCGGCCATGTCTGGTGAAGGTAAATTTGACATGACTGCTTTCTATATACTCTTTCTGGTTCGTTTTGATTCCCTTGTAACTAAAACTCGATTTTTTCTTCTTTACTATACAACCTACTCTTCAAATGCTGATATATCTATATCGTTGAATTAATGTTATATGTGTTGAATGCATCTGTGGTTACAGCCTCCAGACTATATGCCAGAGAAATTGGGAAGCTTCTCAGCATGGGTGGGAGGTGCGATACTAGCCAAAGTGGTATTCCCTCAAAATCAACATGTTACGAAAGCAGACTATGATGAAACCGGCCCTTCTATTGTTCATCGCAAGTGCTTCTGAATATGAAGCTTGTTCTTGTTGTGTGAAACTTAAATTCAAAATTTTCTAATTTAGTATGGTTTGATCTGTATTAAAAACTTTTAAATGTTATGAAATGTGATTTTCGGATTTTGGCTAGTGTCTTTTCTCTTGGATTATGTGTAAACCGTACGTACACTGAGCTTTAGGCGGCCAATTTGAAAACAGACATAAAGACTCACTCCTGATTCAGCTATTTGATAAATATACTGTACACTTCAATGAGAATAAATGTGTGTAGTTATAATGGTTAGTCCAAAATTAAATAAAATTAAATAAAAAGAAAATATCATCACATATAACAATAATTATAATCTAACAAAATGAAATCTATTTGTTTGTTCTACACTACACTTTGCGAGCCAAGGTCCTCTGCTTGGTTGCGTATTGAACAATTTTTTCCTCCACTGGTAGACCCTTGCGCCTCCGCACACTATCCACCAGTTTCCTAGCCGTATTCTGCACAACGCTCGACCCATCTCCATATTCTTCTATTTCCTCTTCTGTTTTAGGTACGAAAAACGGGTCCTCCCCAAGTGTTTCCCAGTGACTCAGAACAAGTAGCGCACTTGCTGCTCCAGAAGTCCATCTTCTCAGCTCATCTGCAAAACCAAAGCTTTCTGAGACTGGAACGTATGCATGCACACTGAACAATGGTGACCCTTCTTGCATTTCTTCCTTCAACACTCTAGCCCGTCTCCGAGCAAGAACTGCATACATCGATCCTAAATGCTCAGTAGGAGTGTTCAATTCACAGAAGTAAAAAGCTTCCACTAGTCTAGGTTTCCTCTGGAGTACAGCTGCTCTACAAGCCTCCTTCACAGCCGTCATAACTTGCCCTGTGAAAACCCCGTAAGCCTCTGGTTGATGGTCCTCGATGGGATTGGGAGATATGAAAGATTCCACGATAAATGCTAGGCCCCACATTGGTTCATCACACAAAGGACCAGCTGAAGTAGCTATCTGAAATCCGGACAAAACACTGCTCTCGAGACTCTCTGCTTCTCTTAACAATGTTTCATCCGCGGCTATAGATGATGATGATGATGATTCTGTTGATGTGTCACTTTTGTCAGCAAGACCTAATTTTTGGGATACATAAGGAAGGCCCCTGATAAGAACAGAACCTTCCATCTTCTTTCCTCTGCCTGGAGTAAGCAGAATGTTAGGACCAACCTGTCTAGGACCCAATGCCCAAATCCTCTCGAAAATGTCTTTCCACATTGTTCTACATTTCTCAACTCGATCCTTCTCCATCTCTGCAGTTTCGGAGGAAAGATCGCCCTCCACAGCATCCGTCATCCTTTTCTTGAGAGCTTCGATTGGATTCTCATCTTCCGTAATTATACCCCTTGAGGTTTCCAAGCTCTTCAAAGCCTGTTTAGATTTGCCTCCTATTATATCTCCCAGAAGTTCAGAACTTTCGTCAAGCAACTTAGTAAGAGGCGTTGGAAGTTTCATGACCTGTACACGGACAACACACCTACCATTTGCTGTTGTTTTCTCCACATAGTCAGAGCTTCCACTAAACCACTTCAGATTCTCCAAAATGTTACCCTCAATTGATTCTTTAAAAGAGACAAGGGGAGGAGAGACTTCTAGACTCACCCTTGCAAATCTCTCCTTCAGATCTTTTATGCATCTCTCCAGATGAACTTCTCCTGCAGCAGCAAGAACATGCTCCCCTCTAGCGGAAACAGAGACCTCAACAAAAGGGTCTGCACGATTTAACAAACGTAACCCTTTCATGAGTGAGCCAATATCTGCAGGATCAGATGGCTCAATCGCAACTTTGAGCATGGGTGCAACTTGAAAAACCATGCTGGAGAAAGGCCAACAATTAACTGTAGATGAAAGAGTAGCACTCTTCAATATGTGCTGACTCAGCCCTCGTATCGCAACGATATTCCCAGCCTCTACAGAGTCAACTGGTGTCAATCCTTGACCCATCATCAGATATAACGACTGCAGCTCGGCTTCTTGGACATGCTTCTGCCTTGATTCCATTGTCAGCGGATCATGCAAGGCAGAAAGCACAAAAATCCTCTGTCCAGCAAAGAGAACCCCACTAAAGATCCTTGCAAATGCAAGGAAACACTCTCCAGACTCTCCGTCATCAGAAGAATTGTTCAGAATCTCTCCTCGAGGGAGCATTTTCATTGGCACCGCAAACATCTTAGAGACAAACACAATACATGGTGCAGCAGGACTGGGATTACAAGTCTCAACAGAGTCTCTGACAAATTCTGCCTCTGAAAGCACATCAGAGCTATCCCCAACGTCAAAACTATCTCTTTTAGGCAGCAATCTTGATATACGAAAAGTCTGAGCAGTAACAGGATCAGGCATGCACTCGACCACCATAGACAGGATGGTGGCTGACAATGGAAGCCAACGGCTCATTACAGCTTGAAGCACAGCTTTAGGATCCTTATTTTGAAGTTCTCGTGAAGGTATAGATAAATTAAAGGATTTGATAACCTTCTCAACATTTCCTCTATCCTCAAACACCTTCCAAAGGTAGTCCAGAATAAATTGTACAAACATAGGCTTAGCATTTGCAGTGTTTATTCCTTTCTTGCCCACAATCATCTTAGTCTTGGGAATAAAGTACCGGGGCCCCCATAAAGCCCTTTGTAAAGTAGCTGCGCTTGCTCCAAGCTTAGAAGCATAGATCTCTGCGAAATCACATATCCTAAATCCCCAACCATCAAGGGCACAAGCAAAGACAACATTACCTTTCTGAGGCTGGAAGGTGTCCTCTTCGTCATCCTCTACAAACTCATAATTTTCGTAGCCTGCATCACCAGATGGAGCAACTGACAGCATGGAATCCACTTCGGATAAGTACTTTTCGGATTTATAAGCACTAACTATCCCATTAACTTCATGGAGAATTCTCAGTAGTCTATTGTAAGCTTCCATGGGACTCAATTTCAACTCAGATATAAGCCTATCGACCTTATTCAAAACTAAACATGGGGTCAACTTCTCAATCCATGCTTGACGCAGTACAGCATGGGTCTGAATATGAACACCCTCCACAGCATCCACCAATACCAATGCCCCATCACTCAACCTAGCTGCGGTAGAAACCTCACTGCAGAAATCCATGTGGCCTGGTGAGTCTATAAGATTAACGGAGTACTCCTTGAATTGCAGAGCAATGGAGGAGCTCTTCATAGTGATAGCACGACGCTGTTCCTCGTCCAAGTAATCCATGAACCTAAGTTTGCCAGCTTGCTTTGGATGAAGCACTCCCCCACCGTATGAAGCAATTAAATGGTCTGCAAGAGTGGTCTTCCCATGATCAACATGTGCGAGGATGCATATATTCCGAACTATCTTCTGACCACTGCTGGTCGATGAATCATCCTGAAAGAGAAAGAGAGTTTTTAACCATCGGAGATTAAAAGAACTTTTTTTTAATAACTATTGGCATCAAACAACACATTGAATTGAATATACCCTCGAACTACCAAAAGTTAGGGTTTAATTATAGGAAAATAGAAAGATTCAACTAATCAGGTTCAGTCTAAGTACCTGTCTATTCTCCATATCGGTTGCATCAATTGGAGGAGACCTAGAAGTTGGTCCTTGTTCTTCTGAAGCATCCCCAACCTTGTCGATACTAATTTCAATCATTATTTACTGCGGATATAATGAATGTGTTCCAACAATTGGGGGGGGGGGGGGGGGGCGATGCCGGTGCGGCGGTGAAGTTCCACCAGACGCGCTTCAGCGAGGAAGGAGAGCCGATCGGCCAGATTATACCCTCCCACCACGACACAGTTTAATTTAAAAAAAAAAAAAGAACCCGATATAGCTTTCGTCTCCCTCGGGCCTCGACTGAGTAACTTTGTTCTGTTTCTTCATTCTTTGATCCATGAAACAAGATTTATGTATATTTGCTGTCAACATTATTCAAAAATTGATATTTTTTTTATTTGAAGTTTCATTTTTTTATTTTAAATTTATTTTAAAATATACACAAAATTCAAATTAACTGTATCATTATGGTATAAAAATTAACTTTTATATATTCTCTCTTTTAAATTTGAATACCATTGTATTTACACGAATTTTAAAAAAAAAACATGAAAATATTGTGAGTGTATTGTGAAATTCACTTATGAATAAAATAATTGTTTGTAAAATTAATATTAAAGGTTGTGATTTTCATAAAAGAAAAGTGTATTTTTTTAACGAAAAAAAAAAAACAATGCATAAAATCAGTAGACGAGGGGGTAATAATTTGCTAAAATAACTTAATATATATATATCAGAAGTTATAATTATATATATGACGTATAAAATGATCAAAATGAAATAAATTATTTCACTTAAATTATTAAAGATTAAAAAACTACATACACAGTGATTTATACTAATAAATATTTTAAATAATGTAGAAATGGAGTTCAACACGATGAGAATAGTCAATCCACTTAAAAATATAAATTTGATTATGATTTAGGATTAACATTCTTTTCTCAGGAACACTCTTACTAAACTAGTCTTAAATTCTAGTAACATCATACTCCATCCGCTCTGTAGAAATTTATACTCTATGGGATGACACATTTTTAAAAAAATAATATTTTATATATGAAATAGTGATATATAGATACATATGTGTATAAGTTTGTGAGTATACATACAAATCAATACTAACAAAATATTTTTATTTACGTAAATATTTATATATAGATATATATAAATAACAAAACATAAGAAATGTAGATTAAAAATAAATAAGAATTGTTTTAATGGCTGGCCCAACTGATGCTCAATCCAATTTGGCGCCAACCCAGTCTTGTCTTTCTTGATCTTAAGAGCCATTTAAGTATAATTGTAAGGAATGAAAAATGTATGGAATGAATGTCATAATTCTCATATAGTTGAATTATAGTTGATTTCTTAGTTTTTAGGAATCAAAGTCATACTATAGTCATTCCAAACACACACTATGACTTTGATTACCATTACTCACCTCCAAAAATCTCCAACCAAACAGCCCCTTAATTCCAACACTATAGCAAGCAATTCAACTAGTGAAACCAGACCATTTCCACGAAAAACAGAGGCTAATTTCAACTACTGTTGTATTTCTAATTTTGTATTTCTTCACCTCTCATCAGCTGCGTCTCTACTATCTCCTAATCAGTTTGTCTTACAAGTGGTAGGTTGAGCTTCTTCTCTTCAACTTCAACCAGTTCAATACAGCGGTAGAGGACCAACTGTAGAGGGTTGAAGGCGCATAATATATCGCCATCATCATCATCTTTCTGGCTTTGCGCCACACTTGTGGCTACTAATGTTCGTAGCGGGAGAAACCATTCGTTGTAGGCCTTCAGCAATTTGTCCTTGGATAGTATTCCCGTGCAGTTTGATTTCCCTGTTTCACAACCTCAATCACATCACAGTGGCTAACTCCATTATTCTTTTGTGTAAATAACATTATAAAAATATCAATTGAATCAGTTTAGGAGTAAATTGCAAAAATATCAATCAAGTTCCATAACTTCTAAAATGATGCAATTTTAGTCCAATATCACATGTATGATTTTTGGACGTGCCACTCATGTGAGCTGCCAAAATTCCAATCGAACTCTTATGCGACTTAATAAGACCCTAACATATTAATTTCAATTTTAAAAAACACAAATTAGTTATCATTCTAACACAAAAAATTGTCAACATGGGACAAAAATTAGTAGTATCATATTAAAAGCTACAGAATTTAATTGAGAAAATTATTGTATGGGACTAAAATCGCGAACACCTAGTATATAATATGAGACAAATTTTGCAATTTGGTCGCATTTTTAGTTTCAAAAAGGTCAAAATAAACAAATGTATATCTCCATAATTTTGAAGAAACAACATACTGCATATATACAATTCCAAGGAGTTGTATTGACCTGTGGACTCTGTAATTAGAATGTATCTATAGAGATTGAGGGCTGATAAAACCTGCAGGTCAAAGAAAACCAAAAGACATGTATTATTCAATTGCGAGATAGTTTGTTCAACATTACCAACCAAACTATGGCATAAAAAACTGCTATAAGAGAGAGGGGGAGAGGTTTACTGCATCACTGTACTCAGGAAGAGATGGAGGTCCACCAAATGGAGGCCTGAGAACCATTTCCACCAATTCAAGCACCAATGGGTTCCAAAATGATGCTGGTTGACTGGCTTCACTGTTGAGACCAGCATATGTCAATGAATTTCTTTCGGCCTTCTCTAAGTGTAGTTCCTCTTTGACACAATCTACGAGTATTGCAATCTGTATCAAGTTCCCAATATTTAACTTCTAAGTCCATGGACTTAACAATTGCTTATGGTTCTAAGTGAGTATCTAACCATAGAAGACGAGTCACTATTCTTTATCAAAGCAATTAAGACGTCAAATCTCCCAGAAGTTGGAATGTCTGCAAGCACCTGATTTAGAAACAAGGTATTAGAAGAAGACTTCACTACCAGCTATGCAACTGAACAGGCTCATAACCAATATTTTCAACAAGAGATATGTAGTGAAGGATTCTTATCAGATGAGAATAACAAAGCCAATTTACTACATATTACAAAGGGGGGAAAAGATAAACAAATATTTGAGGCTTCTCGCATTCAACAACTTTGTGAATTGGAAAGCCTACTGATGTGGAACTACTAAGAATTTTCAGCTGACATTATATTTGCACCAGTTTTATATGAGAAGCAGAGAAAGACCAAAAAGTCTATGGGTCTTACCATTAGAAGCCTACTAGAACCAAAAGTATCATGACAAACTGATTCTAACACAATAAGAATGCCAATTTTTTATTCAGAAATTTTTTTCTAGAAAGTTTTATGACATATGATAAACAGGCTTCAGTATTGAGATTTATTAAGGGACATTACATATTGATTCAAAAAAGTGATCAAATTTACAAATTGGTTCGATATATTACATAGATGTAAAAAAAAAAATTGCACAGAAGCTTTTTTTTTCTTTTCTTGCACACAACCAATATGTGATTAGTGTTACTTTTTTGAACCATTTTTTAATTGTTATGAACCAGAGTATGCTAAGAATACGCAGCAGGTACACGTGCACTAGATAACAATGCCATCGTATGAACAAGATTATAACTCAAGAAATTAGCACAGTAAATTTCATGCAAACAAGAGGAAGTTCTGTTCTTTATAAAGCAGCTTAGCATAAAAACTCTACCTTTTTGAATGCCCTAAATCCATTCTTCCTTAGTACAGAATCTGAAGCATACATGATGACCATCATAATAGCCTGGAAGCAACACATTAGTTAAATGATTTAATAATATGGATTTGAAAATTGACGAAAGGAAGAAAATAAAAGATAGTGTCCTACCTGCAAGCTGGTATACATAGTTGACATATGTATCGAATAGTCCAGTAAGTGATCATCTGAGTGCAATACAATGCCATCCATGATACACAGAAGGAATCTGATACTATCCTGCTTCAGTTCCCATGAAAGATTTGACAAGAATAAGTACTTCAACATGCCTACAGCCTCCCATCTTCTAGTCCAGTTACCTTGAAGTTCCTTTAAGACAATAGTCAAATCAGCTTTGGCAGCCACAGCAACCTCACTAGCCTTGTAACCCCAAATCACTGTATCAATTAATGTGATTAAATCAATATTACGTAAGTGGCAATATCAATTAACCAAGATATGCCTATTAACAACCTGCAAGTGCAGCTCCAACTTTGACTTGAGAAAAGCAATTAACACCAACTTCGCTATCGTCTGCAGTTTTATGTCAAACAACGCTGTGATTAAATGTCCTCTTCAACAAGAATGCATATAATTTCTCCACCAGTTATATACTGAACAAACCTAAAGTATTCTGGTGACGTAGAAGCAGTAAAACATACCTCCACAAACCATATTAGAGATCAAATCAACCTCACATCCTGTTATTAAACCAATATAAGACAATTCACAATGTTGAATGAAGTCAGACAACTCTAGCACCACCACAAGGCAACTCGACATGTCATTAGTCATTTCGACTGAAACAAGAGCCTGCACATCAATAAATATTCATAATTACAAATATAATGGCATCTTATCACTAAGACAATATTGATACAACAAAAACTAGAATGTCACATTCACAAGAAGTTTCCACCATAATCTGCAAGACATATAGGCCTAATAAAGCATGGAGCTTCTTGAATTCCTCGCCTTTCTGCCATGGGAAGAAAAATGTTCACACTGAATCAGGTAAATATAAATAAAAATAAAGCAGGACAGGAAATGAAACAGACCAACTTTGCGGAGATTTTCCTTATAGAGCTGGCAATGCCAGTTGCTTTATGGAACAACTTCTCATAATCTGTATCTTCATCTGAGTTAGAACAGATAGTTGTCAAAACCTTAAGAATGACAGGAACTGCAGTTTTTACTTGCTCGAAGTGCCTCCTTTGAATTAAGACGATAACTGCAACCAGAGAATCATGAAGGGATAATTAATCTAAGTTGAGGGAAGTACCTTAGACTATATTCATTGAACACAAACCCAGGAGCCAGTACAGATTTTAAGAATCACAGTCTTTCTAGCATACAAGCTCAAGGGGACAAATTGATTTTGAGGGAAATAAATAGCCTAAGCATGACAATTATAGATAACGGTTATACAAGTTTGCACTCGTGGAATGTAACTCGGATGCTCGTTGTCAAAATAAATGAGAATTTCCCTTCTATTCATTAGTATTGGTTTCAGTCTATTATCTATACCACATTCTACATATTTAGACAAATGGTGGATCAACTAGTGTTACAATCCAAAAATATTACAATTAGCTCCAAATACCAGCACTATTGCCCCTGTTGGCTAGAGCAGAACATGTATATATAGGTATAAACCTTTTGCAAGTCCACTAAGAAGAGGCATGAAGTAGCGAGGAACCATGAATGGCTCGATTGGAGAAGCTATTGCCTGAAAATTTTGGAAATTTGACAGATAAAATGAGAAACTGCAGTCTAAAACACTGTTAATTTAAACAGTTCAGTGAGAAACAAATCATAAACATTCCTCAAACTTCTTTCTCGTTTTATTTTTTATTTATTTTGGCAGTAACATTTACCCTACTTCAGGAATGACTAGAAAGGGGTAAAGTAGTGAGGTGGCAAAAAATTATGGCATTTCATTTCGAGGAGGTGGGCCTCTTCTGAAGATGGTGAAAAGAAATCAATCATGCTTAATGTTCATAAGAAATCACTTCTCCATATGGCATATTTGATACAAAAGACAGCTACAAAAGAAAAAGAAGAGCCCAAACGTCAGCCATGGGAGATTAGTTATCTTCACAAACCTCAAACTAGAAATTTCAGATCGAATTCCACAAAAGCAGAGCAATTAAATGTGACTACTAGTATTACACAGATAAAAATAACAAAAAACCAGAGATCCATACGTCGCATAGAACTGAAAGCATATCACGTGGACTACATTTCCCGACAAACCAATCAACTAAGTCTTCAGCAACCTCCAAACAACTTTTCGACACACAAGCAAACCTCGCCGCTACCTTGGGCAGCTCAAATGCTAACACATCAATAACCTCCTGAAAAACAGTTTTCAATCCATTCATTCCAAAATATAAAAACAATCATTATCGAAATCCTAGTTCACAAACAAACAATTCCGGATGCACCTGTCTCAGTGCCGGTGAGGCCATGAACTGCTGAATTTGAGTGAGAATTTCAATAGCGAGATTCTGAGACTCGGCATTTTCAGGTTCTTCTTCGATTATAGCATCACAGATTGAGTTGAGGAACTTTACGAGTTCCTCAACCGAAAGCTCCGAAGCGGCGTAATCACCCGCTTCAATCAACTGCACACATAAGAAAACAATTACAAATTGATTCCACGAATTGATGCGAAAATACACAAGAAGTCCGGCAATTACGACGGAGCAGGAAGCTAGGGTTTGATGAAGAGTGGCGACTACAGCTTCCCTGTTCGCAGGCATGGCGAAAATCTTGGTTAAACAATGGAACTAGTCAAAAGTTTTTGCACACCACCTAGCCTAGCCTAGCTTGTTCTTTTTCCCCCTTTACAAATCGAATTTTTGGCTTTGAAAATAAAGTCCTCTAAAATAAACTTTACAATTTTCTTTTGATATATAATATTCCATAATAAATTTTACTTTCAAAAGAAAATTTCTTAAAATATTTTTTATTTATTAATTTAATATTCTTAAAATATATTTCCAACAAAATATGAAATTTAATTAGGAATATTAGTTTAGTAAATTGATGCATAATTTTGTTTTGTGTAATTTAAAAAAAATATATGAATTCATGACTAATAATTTTAGATTTATAACTTGTCACAGTATTTTGAATAAGAGTATTTGCACTCGTAATTCCCAATTACTTTGGAAATCATCTGGTAATAAAATTCAATTCTACTTAAAACTCATCTCTCATAATTGTCCATTTCATTTGCATATGTTGTTTGAACATTTTGGGAGAATTTGCAAAGACAGAGTACTTCTAATAATGGTCCTATTTTATACATTTGGTACTCACTCAAATAAAACTTTCTTCATGCATCTATCTACCACAGACTTCTCTCCGACTCTTGCCTATTTTATTTCATATGATATTTTGAATAAACTCAATTAAAATTATTATAGTTGCATCTCAATCACTCATCACGTTTAAGGATGTGATTATTGAATTCTCTATTTAGACTATTTTAATGTATAATGCATATTAATGAATATTATAATATAAAAATTACATTTTAATACAAATTAATGAATATTATAGTTTATAAAAGTATATAAAAATATTTAATTTGTGATGTTTGAAAATATATTTATTAAAATTTAATTAACACGAGAGCATTATCCACATCAAAATTAAATTAAAATTTTAAATATTCTACCGAATTTTCTTCATAAAAATTAAATTATAAACTTTAATTTTTATTAATCGCATATCGAATTAGTGATTAATTAATAAATTTTTTTTATACAAAAATACTATTTAAAAAATTCACTCTAATATTTAAAATACAAACTCTTTCCCTCTCTCCATTTATATTTATTTACCTATTAAATAGTTTATAAAGTCTACTTTACCCCTTTTATGAGGGTAGTGTAGTTATGAGAATAAAATGGGACCCAATTCAAAGTTATTAAATCTTTTATACCCAATTTATAAGGGTATATAGGTCTTTTATTATAAATTGGGTATAAAAGATGTTTTAAAGTAGATGTGGGTAAAATAAATTTTTAAAGTTGAAAATGGGTATATTGTGGTATTCTCACTTATATTGATGTATGTAGCATGAAATTCATTTTAAAAATAACTATTCATTACATATATATATATATATATATATATAAATATGTATATTATAATTCTAGGATTTTTTTATAAGGTAGTTGTTATAAGATAAAAAATTTATAGTTTTATAATATATTTGTTGGTTTTGTCAAAATATAAGGAATTTTGTCCCACATTGAATGAAGAACAAAAGGAGAGGGTTCCTTAGTACTATTTAAGGAAACTGTTGGTTTTGATATTAAGTGACCAATCAATACACACTTTAGTTTTGTGTTTGACTCTAGTTAAATTTCTTCAAGTGAGAAAGGTAAGAGACATAGACTTATAATAATGTAGCAGTGTCGGGTGAGAAATATATGTGATCATAGATATTTATCATATAGTGATATCTTTTTTGTGGTTGTGGTTTTTTTTTTTTAGTTTCCTCGTTAAATTCATGAGTTGTGATTGTAGTTTTATTTCTTCATTTATTTCTAATTTGCTCCTCGGGGAATAAATTTTCCCAACAAGTGGTATCACCGTCTAGGTCAGGTCTCATGACATTCTAAATATGCTTTGTGGTTGCAGCATTGTCTGTTCCACATCAGAAAAGAAATCATGAAGAAGGTCTGCATGTCTCTTGTGAGGGGGCTGTTTAGTAAGAGGTGGTATTTTTTATCAGGATAGAGCGGTACACAATGTGTCCTTGGTTAAGGTAAAGCAGTTGTGTCAAATAGCTTCATGGCTAATAAGGTGATAGAAGATGATGTCCTGGATGAGAATATGATGGTGTTGATTGAACCACAAGGGCATTGGCTTGATATGGATGAAAGGTGCTTAGTGAAAGATGCCAATGGATATGGACTTTCAGGGAAGCCAATAGCTAGAAGTAGCACCATAAATTTCAGCAAACCTTTTTTTTCGATATATGCTAAAGAGAATTCTTGGAATAATTTATTCTAAGTGATATACTCACATGGTGGAGTATGATGATTCTTGGGTTTGAGAATTGATTGTTGGTAAAGACAGTCTATCTTCTTTTATTTTGCTAAGGTGGGGCTTATTGGTTTTGTCAAAATAGCAGAAGAGATTTTTATCCCATATCGGATGGAGAACAAAAGAGGAGGGTTCCTTAGTGCTATTTAAGGAGGCCATTAGTTTTGATATCAAGTGCATCAATCAATACTCATTAGTCTTGTATTTGACTCTAATTAATTTTTTTAGTGAGAAAGGTGAGAATCATGTAGACTTGTAATAGTGTAGGAGTGTTGGGCTAGAGAGAAGAAAAATTTATGTAATGATAAAAATTTATCATATAGTGATGTCTCCTTGGTGGTTTATGATTTTTGTTTGATTTTGGAGTTTCTATTGCTAGGCTAGCAACTTATGCCATTAATCAAGATTAGGAAATGTCAAATACTCAAATGGAAGTTAAGGGCCAAGTAATGAATGTGGCGAGCAACTAGAAGGTACATTGGCTCAAATTGGTCGTCTCGTAGCATGTGACATCACCCATATGTGATGATCAAGAGACATAGTTGACTCCACATTACCAAAGATGTCCAAAGCGATCAACTACCTAGATTAGGGTTGCTTGATTGTTAAGTTATCAAATTAATATTATCTAATAATGACACATGTCATTAGTTGGATAAGCATAGTCTAAATGTGTTCCACCTCATATCCTACTTGTAAAGTAAATATAAATACTTGTAATCTTCATTAGTGTGCAATATTATACTTTGACCACAATAATAAACTAGACTTCTTATTACTTTCTATACTGGATTTCTAAATCTTAGCTTTATTTGATAATTTTCTTGGTTTTTTTTTTATAATTTTCTTGGTTTAGCCACATAATGCACATCAATGAGAAATGTTATCAATAGTTTCCATGTTAAGTTTCGGTATTGTGATTGCGAAAAGGTGAGAAAATGACGCCCAAGGGAGGAACTTTTTTTTTTCTGCAAAAGTTTTGCATAACACTTACATATTCTTTTTGGGCTCACTTCGATCTAGACTTTGGACACAACAAGTTTGGAGGATATACAGAGCACATGTGCGTGTATTTAAGTGGACAACTAACTTTGATACGAAAATGGAGTCATAAATTGTGCCAATTTTGACTGAATTTCTGGAGTTATCATTGCACTTTTTTCACCGAAAGACACTCTTTTAGTTGGCATTATTGGAAGCCTACTTAAGATGGATGAGCCTACAGCGGACCAGACACGTCCTAGCATGGCTAGGGTTTACGTGGAAGTCAACCTTTTGGCGGATTCCAGAGATTTTAATTGTTTGCGAAGATATTGTTTTGCATCAATCGGTGGTTTATGAGAATACCTTATTGTCTTACTTGTGGGTCATGCTGATGAAAGTGGTTATCAGATGGTTATTTAAAGCCTAGCCTAAGAAGCTTGAAGAGGCCGAGAATCCTCTATCCGTAGAATACATTGAATGCATAGAAATGGTTATAACATAGTTTCTTTTATTCGTATTAACAGCTACTGTAGGATGAATGCTTTTATGCGGTGCTAACGATTTAATAACTATCTATGAAGCTCTAGAATGTTTCAGTTTATGCTCCTATCTATTATCTGGATATACTAAGAAAGATATACAGTCTAATGAGGCTACTATGGAATATTTACTTACGGGCGGGGCAAGTTTTTCTATTCTGGTTCATTGTATGGTTTATCCGGGGGAGAGATCAAACTTCAAGAAATAGTGAATGGTCTTATCAATACACAAATGTATAACTCCCTGGGAATTTCAATTGCGCTCATATTCATCGTTGTAGGAATTGAGTTCAAGCTTTCACCAACACCTTCTCATCAATGGACTCATGACGTATATGAAGAAATGCAGTTCGTTCGAGAAATTCCTACCACTCTATCTATCTCTGACATGTTTGGATTATTCAAAACTCCTTGAGCATGTAGAAGAGAAATGTTATCCCCACTCGGACCAAGACAAAACTTTTACTGGTTCAAATAACAATTAAGGTGAAGCAGGATCAAGGACGATAAATCTCTTTATAATAAACGCATCCATTTTGCAAGTTCGTTATTACGGGTAGTTCTTACAAAGGATTTGACTAATGACGTATACAATACTTGAGTTCTCGATGTAGATGCTACATAATTGGTTCTCGTCCTTCATAGACTACAAGTGTAATAGGAGCATCTGTCGACAAAAGGATCACCTTAAAATGATCATTTCATGGCTATTGAGAACGAATTAAATCAGATGTTTTTTAAACAAGTCCGAGTCAAAATTGCAATGATTCGAAGCACTTCTTTTTACATTATTTCGAAAATCCAAAGGTTCAATCATATGAATATGTAAATACAGAATTTCCAATTCTAACAGATGATTTTTATTTCTTCATTTGTTTCACATTTGCCCCTATAAAAAATTAATTTCCCTATGTATCATAACAAAAGTTTTGTATACCAAAATTTACATAGGATACTAGTATACATTATAAAATGATATATACATATACACAAATTCTAGCATGGGACCGGTTCCATAGTATGCACCTTGATTTTAGTTCAATTTTAAATTAAATTTGATTTTTCCAGAAACACACACTACACGCCGCACTGTGTATTTTTTTGTATGGCAAGTTGTTCTTGGGGTACTGCAAAAAATTATTCTTGGGGTATTAGGAAATTGTTCTTGGGGTATAATTATGTTGTTCTTCGGGTATTCCAAATTTGTTCTTGAGGTATTAGCAGAGGAGAAAATCTACAGACCTTTTGCAGCACCTCTTCGATCATCCATGGATAGAAATCTAGGTAGCAGTCCACTGAATTAGCAAAGAAGCACTCAAAGTATGCAAATATAATTAATACATAAATAATCATTAACTTAAAAGGGAAAAACAAAAATTAATTCTGCAAAAATTACTCACATGACTTGCTAACATGTATAGCATCAAAATATAAGCAGCTCCAGCCCATGCTCTTTCTGTAACAACATTAGTAGCCTTGACAATTTGTGAGGACATAGAAAATATAAGAACAAGCATTGGAATATACTGAAATATGATAAAGAACCTATGGACAAGATATTTAGTTAGACTTATTTTTGGGGTATTGTGAGTTGTTCTTGGAGTATTGTAATTTGTTCTTGTGGTATTATATATTGTTCTTTGAGTATTATAAATTGTTCTTTGGGTATTATAAATTATTATTTGGGTATTATCTATTTATTAAATATTCATTTTTAAATTGTTCTTTGGGTATTATAAATTATTCTTTGAGTATTATATTGTTCTTTGGGTATTATAAGATGTTCTTTGGGTATTATAAATTGTTCTTTGAATATTACTTGTTTATTAATTATTTATTTATTAAATATTCATTTACAAATTGTTCTTTGGATATTATAAATTATTATTTGGGTATTATAAATTGTTCTTTGAATATTACTTGTTTATTAATTATTTATTTATTAAATATTCATTTATAAATTGTTCTTTGGATATTAAAATTATTATTAAGGTATTATATATTGTTCTTTGAATATTATAAATTGTTCTTTAGGTATTTTAAATTATTCTTTGTGTTTATTCATTCGTCAATTATTTATTTATAAATTATTCATTGTGTACTATAAAATATGCTTTGGGTATTATAAGATATTCTTTGGGTATTATAAGATGTTCTTTGGGTATTATAAGATATTTTTTTGGGTATTATTTACACCTATCCTTGGAATATTACTTAAATTTGTTTCTGGGGTATTACTCCATTGTTATTCAAATATTATAAAATAATTATTCAAAATCATACCTCAAGAACAATTAATAATACCCCAAGAACAATTTACAATACCCGAAGAAAAAAATCATTTAATTGTTCTTTGGATATTATAAATTATTTTTTGGGTATTATATATTACTCTTTGAGTCTTACAAATTGTTCTTTGGGTATTATAAGATGTTCTTTGGGTTTTATAAATTATTCTTTGAATTTATTCATTTATCAATTATTTATTTATAAATTATTTATAAAAAACATATCATCGAACTTCACTTATGGGCATATTACGTTATTTAACTTTTTTGTTATTTTCATCCATCTTTATTTATACCAAAAGTACAAAATATTTTTTTCGTCTAAACTGCGTATATATTTGTCTCACAATATTATTTAGTTTTGCAAATAATATTAATTATTTTTATTGAATAATATTAATTGTGATCAATTATGCTTAGGTACAAGATATTTATTAAAAAAATAATATATACTCCCTCCGTCCCAGAGGTGTTTTCACCTCTGGGATGACACAACTTTTAAGAAAAGTAGAGTGTTGTGTAAAGTTATATTATTAAAATAATGAGATTGGTTGGATTGTGAGGATAAAGTTAAAGTAATAGTTTCTATTTATAGGGTGTGAAAACAATTGTGGAACGAACGAAAAAGGAAAGTGTGAAAACAATTATGGGACGGAGGGAGTAGTAGACAGTTTAATTTTTTTTAAAGTAATTGAGAGCAAATAGGAGTATGAAATACTACGTAAAGCGAAAAAAAGAAGAGTGATTGGAATTGTAAACAAATGATTGAAGTGGGATCCACCATGCGAGGAGGCAACCTCTTGTGGTGGTCTGCGGCCGTATGGTGAACTGTCAGTTTCACGTTTCCACCACCTCTCTCTCTCTCTCTCTACATATACATACATGATACATGTGGATGTTGTGTACATATGAGGACGTCGGAGATGAAATTGTTGAAGTAAAAGAGGGAGAAATTAATGGAGTGTGAGCAAATCTTCCAGTATATAAATCTAAAATAATAATAATAATAATAATTAAATAAATAAAGGCAAGTGTGATGTGAAAAATATTGCAGCGCAAAAAAAACAAAAGAGCTGAGGACCATCCACTGAAACCACCACCCACAACGTCTGGTTCTTTCCCTGTGCCCACACACAATTATTCACCTCCATTCTTCCTCTCTCTTTGCTTTTTTCTCCTAATTATGAAGATCTTCTGCATTTTTGTTAATTTCAAACTTCTCCGCTTCTGCTGATTTTTGTTCCCTCGAATTGTAAGTTTTGTTTTCCCCTTTGCTTTTTCAATTTTCGACCTCACCTGTTCGTGTTAATTTAGGTGATTTCGTTTTTTTGATTGAAATCTTAGGGTTTTGCTTGCATGTCGGTGCCTGCAATTTTTGGAGCCCAAGGTTTTGGGACTCCCTAATCATCCGGAAGGTCGGTGCTTTTTTGCTGTGAATTCTTCTACTTTTTTAATTTACTTTTTATTTATTTATTGTAAAAGGGATTTTGATCTCTGAGTTGCCACTGTGTTAGCTTTTTTCTCTTTCGCTTGAGAGTCTAGAATTTATCTAAAATTTCAGGTTCAGGAAAATCATATCAGAGGATGAAGAATCTTTGGAAATCAGAGAAATAGGGTGGTTTTGAGCTGTTGATTGATAGCGGTGGTCACATCCTTTTTATGATGGAAAAGAATGAATTTTAAATGCTTTTGCTTTGCGAGTTGAGTTAGCAGCTTCAAACTAGAAATGGAAACAAAGTTTTTGTATTAGGAAGAAAAATTGTGACTATTAACCTAAACAGTTCAGAAATAGGGATTGAAGTAATATGGAAGAGCATCAGTGTTCTGAATTTGAAATGATGGAAATGGAATCTGCTGAGCCTGGGGTATCAACTCTGACCAATGAGATTGACCATGGAACTGGGATTGCAGCTTTCAGTTCTGAAAAGAGCAAGAGAGGATGCCATGGCAATGTGATTTTTTCAAAAGAAGCTCCTCTTGTAAGCAAACAAGATCTGAGTGTAAGTGCTTGTAGTTGTAATGCTGATAAACTTAAATCAAAATTAGCTGCTTCTAATTTCAACAATGGAAAGAATGAGAGGAAGCTCAGTCGACAAGATAGAATTGAGTTAGGGCGGTTGTTTCAGGGGGCTGTGAGTTCCCATGATTGTGATCTTGCTGAAAGTCTAATCTTGTTGGCGGACCCTCAGACCCTAAATGATGCACTCTGCATTTCTCTGGATTCGATCTGGTTCTTAAACACACAGCAAGAAATGTGTGGAATTACTGGTATCATCAAGAAAATAATTGCTAATGGAGCATATGACTTCACCCGAGCTGCACTTAGGACATCATTTCTGGCCTCCTGTGTTTCTGCTTGTAAGAGTCGAACAATGAGCCTGGGAGATACTGTCTCAGTGATGTCACAAAGGTATAAGGTTAACTCTTTGATCTTGGCATATCTGTGTGTACATCCTTGGAACATTTCATTACATTTAGCTAATTTAAAACACACTTTAACTAAAATTCTTGATCAATTTGTCAATGACTTGTGTCTTTTACAGATATTTATGCTCTGAAATCACTCACTCGACAACCTAACTTTCGTGTTTCATAAAATGTGGGAGAACTAAGTACACTGTAATAGTTATATTAGTTATGTATGTGAAGCGTATTCGGGATGGAGATGTATGATTTCTAAACATGCTTCAAAGCTATGATTTTTTCCTATCTTGCATTTAGTCCTAATTGGTTTACCTCCATGCCCTTGCAGGTTGAATGAAAGGCTTCAGGAGTGCAATGGAGATGAAGTTTTAAAAGCAGAGGCTGGTGCCAAGGTTCAGAAATTTACTGAGTGGGCTCTTAAATGTATAAGTTTCCATTCTCGCTCACAGGGAAATATGGACAAAGTGTGTCACGGCTCTGCTGTTGAGGTTCAACTACAATTATCTGCTTTCAAGACCTTTATAGATCTCGTTGGAGACTATCTTTCTGGAAAGGATTTTTCTGAAGCCTTTGATGCAGCTTGCTTCCCTCTGACACTATTCCCCAGTACATTTGATCATGGTTGGGCATCAGGAGCATCAGCAACTGCAATCCAGGGATTGCTTGGTATGCTGGTTGAGGGGGGTGCTGACAATGTTAACCAATGCTTTCTTGAGGCTTCACGTTTTGGTAGCACAGAGCTTGTTCGCATTTTATTGCAGGTATTGCTTTTTTATGTCTGCTTATGATTGATCATACAGTCTGTGCATAAAATTAAATATTTTCATGATTTTTCATATCCATACCTGAGGTATTGTTTTGGGTTTTAAAAACCAGGTTTTGGTTTACAATTGTTTTTTTTTTAAATTATGAATTCAGTAAAAGCAACTTTTTCATTTCACAGATTTGTCAATTGCACACACAGTGGTATGAGTGACACCATTAAACTCTCATTTATGCCAAGACCAAAAGATAACATCAATGAAGAAATCACACCCCAAGCACTCTTCTTGAATTTCAATCCAATTTTGAAAGCTAAATTCACTACAACTTTTCTCCTTACTAGCAAACCAACTCCAACTTCGTTTTATTAGTTCATCCACCAGTTTACAAGCAGAACAATCCAACTCTTCAAATATCTTTGCATTTCTTCCCTTTCCAAAATCAACCACGTGATGCACTCCCATATACTTACTGCTACAAACTTCCATCTCCTCCCTTTAAGCAACCTACTAAAGTATAATAAGTTTCTCAAGGGATTCGAGGACAACACAGTACCGAACACCCACCATTTTACAACTGCCATCCAAATCAAGTAAGAGAAATTGCATTCAAAGAAAATGTGACCGTTTCAGGTTTGTCGCCACAAACACAAAACACATTTTACATCCTCATTTGGACCGAATACTCCTTTCCTTCTCAACTTCTTCCTCGTCGGTAGTCTTCTCCATAATAACCTCCACGCGTGCACACACAACCAATCGTATGCTTCTCATACCTTGAAAAATCCATCTATTTTGCTATCCCAAGTCCATTTGTCTTTAATCCCAGCTTGCAGACTGTACCTGTTAAGAACCAAAAACAGTTCATCAAGCATAGTCTTTTCACGATCAAATAGTTCACATTTCCATTCCAACTTCCATCTCCATCTCTCCCCATCCCACTCTCCATAAGCCATCCTTCAGGTTACTTAGTAAGTCTAGAAAATCTGTTCTCAGATAACCTCCCTCACCTGCCCAATTCTCTTCCCAAGAAGAAGTGTTCTCCCCGTTCCCCACTATTTTCCTAATGCCCTCAAATAACCAGCCATCACTCCCTCCACCTGCAGCCTTAACCACCTGTCTCCATCGCCCACTCAAATTTTTCCTTCTACCATTCCGAACCCCTAGCAATCCCCCTCCCCAACTCAGTCCAAACCTTGACTCAATGACCCTCGCCCATAAACTCTCTTTTCATTTAGGAATCTCCACACCCATTTACTTAATAGGACTCTATTAAAATAAATCAATTCTCACCCTGAGGCCCCCTCTAATTTTCGATTTGCAAATAATTCCCCACTTAACCCAAGCTACCCTAAAAAAATTCTTTGAAGTTTCACAATTTCTCTAAGGACACATTTAGGAAATCTATAGAATTAAGCACCGCATTTAGCAAAGTCAACCTCCCTCCAATCGAGATTTTCCGACTCTAAGATTCTGCTCTTTATTTTCTGTATCACTGATTTCCAAAACAGCCACCTTGCCTGAGGAGTTTCCAACACTCAAACTCAGGTATAAGAAAGGCAATTTCCCTATTTTACGGTAGTCCATTAGCCATGTTGTTCAACATCTCATCTGTTGTATGGACATCGGAGATGGAACATTAGTTCAAATTCACGCTCATGCCCGATACCAATTCCCAGATCTTGATAAATCATCTAAGATATCTTGCATTTTCCATCTTCACAGAGCTAATAAATATTGTGTCATCTACAAATTGAAGATGAGGCACACCCACTTCTTTTCTCCCAATGGAACCTGACTCGTAGAGCCCCAATTCGACAGCTTTATTCATTAATAAACTTATGACTTCTGCAGCCAACAAGAAAAGGAAGGGTGAAAGAGGATCACCCTGTCTGTGTCCTCTCTCCAGCTTAAATTCACTCGTCGGACTCCCATTAACCAAAACCGAGGCACATGCTGATGAAATGCACTCCATAATCCTGTTAGGGTGAAATCCAAAACTTACCGTGGTCCTTCTCAGATAACGCCAATCTACTCAGTCGTGTGCTTTTGCAAAGTCGATTTTGTAGAATATTCTACTCCTTTTACCACCCTTTGGCCTTTGCTTCCTTGATTGCATCATTGAGGATAACCACACTATCCAGAATTTGTCGTCCTCCCACAAAAACAATTTGTTGTGGTGAAATGAGTGAATCCAAAACCCTGTATAATCTCTTCATAAGCACCTTAGTAATTATTTTATAAACACCTCCAATCAGTGAAATCAGCCGAATATCGTTCATATCTACAACCACTTCCTTCTTTGGCACCAAGATAATAAATGAGGGGTTTAGAAACCCGGTTTTATAAAACCAACACCTATAGACATACTACGATCATACAGTTATTTTTTTCACCTTTCACTTTAATATATTTTAATCATAATCCAAATCATACAATCGTTACCTTCAGACCACACAACAATATATGGTGTAACTGAATAATTCCATTCAGTTTTACACATTAGACATAAACTTATATCTCATCAGAATCAAAATCTCAAAATAAACACATACCTTACTATGTATCAGGATTTCATAATCCGCTAAATTGTTTTTAAAAACCTCTTAAAACCCAAAGCAGACGATGTTACGAAAATATCATTTTTTTCAGTACCAGTAGATTCCACCTTGGATCTGTCTTTTATGTTATTATTGTACATTGTGAAGCTAATTTTAGTAACTTACCCTGTTGACTTTTAGTATTTTAAATATTTATCCTGTACTTAATGCCTTGTAACTTCATTCGGGGGTATCAGATTGCTCAAAGGAACAGCTTGGACGTAGATGTCGACCTGGCTTTGGGATTTGCTTCTCATTACGGTAGAATCCCCACTATGGAGTGTCTCGTTGGGGAGGGTAATGCACAGGCTTTCTTTGGTCCTTTAATGAGAGCCGCTGAGAGGGGTTGCATGCAGGTTGTTCAATGGTTCGTGGAAAGAGGTTGTAGAGACATGGAACTCTGTCTCGCCCTGACAGCAGCCACATCGAGCAGTCAAATCGAGGTTGCAGCCTATCTCCTCCACCATGTCCCTCCTCACGTTCTCTCTGCCCACAGCACAGAAATCCTCAAAGCAGCTGGTGAAAGAAGCAGCGGGTCCCTTGATGGGGTCGCATTCCTCCTCCATTCCGACTTCTTACAAGATCCTTGTGCCACTTACGCCGCTGCTGATGTGATAGCAAGATCCGATGATGAGGGAGTTGCTCCCCAGCTCAGAGCTTTTCTTCTGGAGCATTGGTCGGAAGCAGCTTTCTTGGATGGATTAAGACAAGGGGAGGTGCATTTCTTAAATTTAGTGAAGATTTTGAAATGGGGCGAGAGTCCTGTCCGTTTGTGGGATCTACCGGGCCCGTTGAGGGTGGCGATAGCATACCTGCCGTTGTACAGGGAGTGCGTGAAATGGGGAGGGAAGTTGTTGTCGCAGAGGCATCGGGGGCAGCTGGTGGATGCTGTTAGACGGGTTGGAGGGGTGGTACTAAAGGAACCGGGTCAGAAGAGGGAGTTGATGGGTGCGTTGGAGCATCATCTTCCTCCTCCTTTTTTGATGAATCATGGAAATGTGGCTTAGTCTCTCTCCTTTTCTGCATCGTATGTGGTTATAGATAGTAAAAATAATCACACTGTTTCTGCTTCTTCGATCTATGCATATGAATTAGACGTAAACAGGGAATCAGAATTCAAGTGTTTGTATATTCACTAATAATTCATTATGAGACCCTACTTATACATCATATGTCAAGTGAATAATTATAATTTTAAAGCATGATAAAATACAAAACCACCTTAAAGTGCTTGAATATACTGTGTAGTATTCATGTATTTAGTTACAATTTTTGCATCAAACTAACTAACAATAATAAATGGGTGAAAATGGAAACAAAAGTTGAAAAAGAAAGAGGTAGGCTAGGAGAATGATTTTGAAGGTGTATGAGATGTTGTTGGCATAAAAGGCAAGAGCATGAGGAGCGCTAAGATGAAGATTGGGAGCAAAAGCAGGAAGAAGGGGGGCGGCGGCAATGGTGGGAGCACCACCGGCAGCACCAACAGAGACACCGTCAGCCAGAGAAGCAGAAGCAATGTTAACAATCTTCTGCTATTGCTATTGGTATTGCTCTGCCCTTGATCCATCTTCTTTACATAATGAATTCTTGATGATCTTCTTACATCCATAATGTTGCTCAAGTACTCATCTTGAAGATTTATAAAATCATTAGACACTGCTTCTTTTAATCTAGGATTCTCCGAATTCATATATATGATACCTACCTCTAAAATGACCTCTTCTTCACAACAAGAAGGACTGCACACCTTTTGCTTCCCCTTTGTATCTCCTATCTGTTAATTTTGAAGATTGCTCTTTTGATGCTCCAAATCCAAAATTGGGCCTTTTATGGTGTGGAGAGAGATTTGCCTTGATCAAGAGTATGCAATGCATCTAGGGATATAAAATGACATATATAGATTTAAAAAGTTTCCATGGATGACTGGATTCAGTGAATGAGACCACAAAACAAAATCAAGTGGGGTAGGGTGGGGTTGTATTGCACATGTAATTTAATTTTAGGGGGATTTCCCATTCCCAAGGTTCTTCACCCCTACACTACTCCCATCCTAATTCCCTTATCTCTCTCCACAAAAGGAAAACAATTCCATTCATTATAAATTAATTTTATATCAAATCATCAAATTACTATTCAAACACAACCCCCCCCCCCCAAAAAAAAAAAAAAAGAAAAAGAAAAAAAAGAAAAAGAAAATTAAACTACATCTCATCCCATTTAAACATTATAAATTAATTCTTATACAAAAATATCTGAAAAATTAACTATGCAATGTCTTTCGAGACGAAAAGAACATCTTTAAAGTTTAAAAGCATTAAATTATTATTTTTTAAATGTCATGTTCCATGTGTGGATTGTTTTACAAAATTTTTATGTTTGAGAAAAAGTGTAAATGGATTTGTTGTTGCAATTTAGTGATGATATTTAATTTTAATAACACCGTGCATTATATTTCCTTTTTGTTCCATGACAATTACACTTCACACTAGAAAGAGTTGTAAACAACACAACACAACACAACAGGGTATTAATTTCCTTGCAATCTTACAATTTTAGAATATAATCCAGCGATGACAATGGTGCAGGGTAGGATGGATATCTAAATACTCATGTCTGTCCCGCTGTCCCGCCCTGCTCCATACCCCACTACGGGGCAGAATATTGTGTTCCATGCCTGCCCCACTGCGAGGCAGATTTGCCCCGCGCTGCCCCATATTAAAATATAATATTTTTTTTACATAAATATATATAATTCAGATAAATAAAATTATGTTAATATAAAAATAATGCACCAAATATATCAAATCATATTAAACAAAAATAAATTTTAATTTATTTTAGATTAGAATTACAATAAATAAATAAATTTTAAAATTATTATATATATTATAAAATACTATATATTAAATTTATTTTATATATTATGAAATATTATATGTAGAATGTATTTTACATATTATAAAATATCATATTTTGTTGAATATATAGTATTATGGGGCAGAGCAGTAAAAGTGCAAACTCATGTCTATCCTGCCCCATGCGTAGGGCGGGGCTGATCCAAACAGAGCGGGTCAGGGCGGGGCAGCTGTGGGGCGGGTCATTTTGCTCCTAATATAATCAACATAAAGATATAAATTAATTGAATGACTTGGGATGGTTGGGAAATAATTTTGAGTTTTCTTATAGGTTAGTTTTGTTTGAAAAGTTAAAAGTCTGATTTACGTGTGGAGTGGACTACAAACAAAATGTATAGGATTTTCTCACAAGTGTCGTGCAGCCTTACAATTTTTATATATATTCCATTCCCTTCGTTTTACTATGTTTTTTTAATTTAATAAAGTTATATTTAAATAAGAAAAAACAGGGAATAGTAAAAGACAACATATACACAAATAACTCAAAATTTGAATAGTAACGAATATATGATCTATTAAGGTAATTTTTTTAATTATTAAAAAAGAAAAGAAAAGATGATGGGCATGCATGTCATGTGAGAAGTAGGTGCATGCATGTAAGTAATAAGGATGCACGCACATGCAAATCATGTGAATCTACTGTTCCTCCTACAACCCACATTCCCATTAATTTAACTTCACTCAAAAATACTATAAAATAAGAAGATTCATGAATTTAACCTAAAGTTATATCAAATGTTGAGATATTTGGATAATCCATTTGCATTCTTTTGTATAAATTTCCCCTAAAATTAGAAAAGAGATAGACATATTATATGAACCCTACTCATTATCATGAGTCCAATAAAATTATATATTTTATTAATTATTTTAATTTTGCGTCTATTTCTATCTGAGATTTATAAAAAATTTATATAAAAAAAATAGAGAGGATCTGTAGGCAACCAATTCATCTTGATTAATTAGGAATGATAAATGCATATATATATATATAACATAATGTTAGAGGTATTAAATAAATAAATTAATTCAACACTCTACTACAATTGTTTGAACTTTTAGATGGAATGAAACTTTTTCATGCTATCAGAATTGCCCAATAATTCTATTCATATTAATTGTCCACTAACTAAGTCTCAATAAAAAGTTGAGAGTTTGTAACATGAGTGAAGGAGAGTACTGTTAGAGAAATTAAATAAATGAATTAATTCCACACCCATCTATAAATTCAGACTTTTAGATGAGGCGTAATCCTTTCACATAACATGTCACTAAAAACCACTTCATCCCCTTCTAAAATTCTCCTTTACTTTTTAGAGTGCTCCTCATGTGCACCCGGATGCACCGTATGCACCCTAAATTGAATTCGAACTCCACGAATAGAGGCAGCGCTTGGGATTTCTGGCAATGGGTGGCTTCGTCGAGTGAAAGAGGTGGTCCGGCGGCTGGGCTGTGCGTGAATTGCGGTTCTACTTCAGCGGTGTGGTGAACAATTCCAGCGATTGGAGTCGTGGCAGCGGAGAATAAATTCAAGTAAATGCCTCGAGACCAACTTACAATACCCCAAGAACAAATCTAACTAAATATTCCAAGAACAATTTTCAACAGCACAAGAACAATTAACAATACCCAAAGAAACAAATCACAATATCCCAAGAACAAGTATAAGTAAATACCCTAAGAACAACTCACAATACCCCAAAGTAAATACCCCAAGAACAAATAATAATATCAGAAGATAAAATAATTAATACCCCAATTACCAAAAAAATACATAATGCAGCGTGTAGTGTGTGTTTTCAAATTTTCAAAATTAAAGTCAATATTAAAATTAATTTCCAAGTGCATGGTATGTATTCTAGTGTACCCAAGTATTTGCTTGCTTTTTATACTAAAATTAAATAATATAATATTAAATATGTAATTTTAGAAAGTAAGATGAATGTAATAATAAATGCAAAGATTTCACTACGTTCTAAATAAAAAAACTTATATAATAAGATAATATAATTTATATATATATATATATATTAATT
Source organism: Prunella vulgaris (assembly GCA_026898435.1). Classification (NCBI taxonomy): domain Eukaryota; kingdom Viridiplantae; phylum Streptophyta; class Magnoliopsida; order Lamiales; family Lamiaceae; genus Prunella; species Prunella vulgaris. Next base: position 185,129 of record JAPKLY010000448.1, on the reverse strand, counting down.
TCAGTATAACAATCATTCTCATCTCCATGATTGTGGAGACCGGGGAGGTTTAATTTCTTTTTTTTAATATATATATTTAAATAGCAAAATGATGGCTTAATTAACTATATGTACAATTTTGATATTTTGGCTTATAAAAGATGAATTTCATTACTCATGAAACTATATATTTCCAATCCCAATGGCATTCTATTGCATTTATTTAATTTCGTATTACATATTATTAATAATGTAGTTTTTCATTTATACAATTTATCATTTAATTACGTGTCCGTTATGTGAACTAGGGGTGGCAAATCGTGTATTCGTGTCGTTTATCATGTCGACACGATAATGACACGACACGATAAGGTGAAATACGAACACGACACGATAAAGTGAAATATGAACACGACATGATAAGATACAGATAAACACAAACACGAACACGAAAATTTTCGTGTCAACACGACACAACACGATAATGACACAAAAATTTATTTATCAATTTTAAAAAATTAATAAATAAATAAGGACATGACACGACACAATAAGGACATGGAAATTATTAATTTTAGATTTTATATATTATCAAATTTAATAGCAATATATTTAATATTTTGTATTTTAAATTTATTAACGTGCTACTATCAGATACATATTAGTAATGTATATCAAATCACTAACAGATTAACAAGTTGCTAACGGGTTAATGTGTCATCTGTTAATTTTATCGTGTTTAACTGGTTGACACGATACAAACACGAACACGACACGAAATATTTGTGTCCTTATCAGGTCGATACGATAAGGACACGAACACGATAAGCCTAAACACTAACCCACAATTTTCGTATCGTTTTACTATCGTGTTATCGTGTCGTATACGAAATTGCCACCCTAATGTTAACTATACACTAATTAGGTATATATGGGATCACACAAAATTCTCACTTTCTACACATTGAATACATATATTTATATATATATATATATAATGATTGGTGCTAGCATTGCTTACAAAAAGACACATAAATTATATAATATTAATTAAATAGATAGAATGGTCCCTTTGTTGGTGGTTTGGGAAGAATTATGCCTCTTCACCAGCTGAAAGCTAAACCATACCGATACCCTCACACACAGACACAGCTCATAGTTTAGTTTATATATTTAATTTAATATTTGGAAGTTGGATTTAAATAAAGGTTTATATTATTATTAAGGGCGCAAATGATGTTAGGCAGTACCAATTTTTTTTTTTGTATTTTTAATTTTTTTACTAATAATATTTTTAAAAAAATTAATTATACGATAAATTATAAATTTAAAATATAATAATCAATTTTTTTTTTTTACAAAATATAACAAGTCAACATAAATACTATCATAATAAGGCATTGTCCAAATTTTAAATGAAACACAAAAATAGTAAAATATATAATACGAATAAAGTATAAAATATTTTAATTAAATTTTTATTTTTTAGTAATTTAATGTTTTAGTTTCTATTTTTTTAAATTTGAACTTAAAAGAAAAAAGGCGGCCTTCCGTTTTGTCCAATCTATTCTTGTATTACAATTCAATTGTGCAAGTCAATTACTTCAATGCTAGCTAGCTAATAATGACTTAACTTATTTTCCAATTACATGCAGATTAAATTAATAAATTAATCGAATTATTTATAAGCATACGAGTTGATGAATCATGTCCAAACTAAATTTGGTTGAAATTAATTTTAACAATTTATGTTCCATTGAAATTTCTTGAGTAAAAGAAACTTTTGCACATATAATTGTGCATTTGTTTAAAAAGTAATGATATATAGGTAATTTTTTGTAAATGTTTTATAAATTAATTTTTTAAAGTGTGCAAATTATTGTGGGATGAAACTAAATCAAAATTGTGCAATATTGTTGATGGATTTTATTAATGTAATGATTTAGTGGCTGTTTATAGCTAAGAAATTCACCAAACAATAACTATGAAATTGTGTTCTTAATTTGCAATGTAGAGAGAGAAAGTAGTGAGAGTTAGAGAGAGAAAGTATTGTTGAAATTATGAATTTAGAGAGAGAAAGGTACATTGGAGACCTATTTATAGGTTTGCATGTGTGAGGTGGCACATTGTGAGCCTTCTTGGCCTTAGGTGCTGACAAGTGTCCTTGACACTTGTCCTTACTCACTACTTGTGCTACCTTTACAAGCTTTGTCCTACTACATCGTTACTTGCTACCTACATGACTAATGTCCGTACGCTGGTTCTAGGCGAGCTTCTGGGAGAGCTTCATTGCCTTGTGTAGTTTTTGGTGTAATATAGAGATGGACTTCGGCTTGGTCTCCTCTGGTATGGGCGAGCTACCCCTCACAGAGCGACCTTGTATGATAGCTTCTTTTCTCGGGCTTGATCAGTCATTTGACCTGGGGTTATTAGGCGCCTAGGCGAGCTTCCCCATGTCGACTCGGGTCAAGATTGATGACGTAGCTACTAAGCAGGTCAGCGACCTTCTCAGCTATGACGCAGCTACCAAGCAGGTCGGCGATCTTCTCAGCTATGACGCAGCTACCAAGCAGGTCAGCGACCTTCTCAGCCTTAGCGCAGCTACAAAGCAGGTCGGCGACCTTCTCAGCTACCAAGCAGGTCGACGACCTTCTCAGCCTTAGCGCAGCTAC
>JAPKLY010000448.1:171084-182468 GCA_026898435.1 Prunella vulgaris | reverse complement strand
AGCAGGTCGGCGACCTTCTCAGCTATGACGCAGCTACCAAGCAGGTCGGCGACCTTCTCAGCCTTAGCTAATTTATCTTGTGATTTGTTACCAGTAGTTTGCTTTAATTCGCCTATCAACATTTGCCCCCCAGCTCATTCACATCATGATATTTCTAATGTGTGGGCGAGCTGATTTGCCTTTGTGGGCGAGAGCTCGAGTGTAGGCAAACTCCCAACTTCACTGTTCTAATTTGACTTCTATTTGTTTTCCGCACGTTATTATCTTTAAGTAGCTCGTATTTATTTATTATGGGTACGTAATTGTTCGTCTTATACCAAGCGAATGGTTCGTCTTACGCCGCTTCGGGCAGCGAATCGTACTTGTTTATTTGGCACTTATTTGTTCGTCTTACCCCGCTTGGGACCGCGAATTGCTCGTCTTACGTCGCTTAGGGTAGCGAGTTGTACTTTGTTTTAATTCACTTGGGCGATTGGGTTTTACGTACCTTGCCTTAGACGTTTTGATCGTCTTTTTTGTGAATTTTTCTAACTTGGGGCAGTTGGCGCTTAGTGATCCTTTATTGAAGGACACTTTCGCTAACCTTGGGCACTTTGGACTTTGCCTTTGAGCTTTTAGATTATAACGTTTGGGGACCTTGGTCCTTGTGTATTACGAAGCTTCAAATGGTTGATATTTCCTTCTACTGCCAACAGCTGGGTATACTCCATTTTCTTCCAACTTTTTGAACCAGTGTGAGCACACGTTTGTACAATGAATCTATCATCTTGGTCTCAGAAGTCTGATTTGGTGGCACACACATGATCTTGGACAGACTCCTTAAGGAAATGTGGCAGCTTCTTCCCTTAGGGGAATATAAGCTCTCTTCTTCCAATCATCTTTTCTTGCGTTACCGTTGTAAGTGCTTCGGCTTCAGCCCACTTAGTGTAATGGTCAATTGCCACGACAGCGAACTTTACACCGCCCCTGCCAGGTGAAATGGGTCGATCAAGTCGATACCTCATTTTGCAAAAGGTCATGGGCTGAAAACCGACTTAAGTTGAGTAGCTGGGGAGTGGATATTAGGTGTAAACAACTGACACTTTCAGCACCTTCGAGCGAAGCTGATGGCATCTTTTCGTAGGGTAGGCCAATAGTACCTCTGTCTGATCGTTTTGTATGCCAAAGCTTGCCCCCCAGCGTGACTTCCGTAAATTCCCTGGTGGATTTCTTCTAACACCTCGAACCCTTGCTTTTCAGATAAGCATTTGAGTAGGGGTGGAGAGAATCCACGTTTGTAGAGTTGGCCGTCTACCAACGTATATCTGACTGCCTGCTTCACTATCCGACTAGCTTTCCACGCATCTTCTGGAACTAGCCCGTCCTTCAAGTATTTTTCGATCGGAGTGCGCCAATCTTTACCATCTTCCTGCCCCCCACTCAAAGTCTGGTTTATTTTATAATCAGACATCGATGGGTTCTTTAGTTTGGTAACGACGGCCTCCGTCATATCTACTTCGCCGTTACTGATAGCTAGTCGGGTTAGTGCATCAGCCTGTGTGTTATCCAATCTTGGAATCTGGTTGATATCAACTTGCTTGAACATCGAAATCAGATGTGCCACTATCTTCTGGTACACCATCATTTGCTGGTCTTTTGCTTCATATTCTCCCCGGACTTGGGATATTATTAGCTGGGAATCTCCGAAAATCAGAAGATCAGTTGCCCCCACAACTAATGATAACCTAAGTCCGGCTATCAGTGCCTCATATTCCACCTCGTTGTTGGTTGCTCTAAAGTCGAACCGGATTGCGGAGGTGAAGACTTATCTGTCTAGATTCATTAGTACCACACCAGCTCCTGCTGCTGTGCTAGTTGATGATCCATCTACATAGAGGTGTCACGGAGCTATGCGACCCCTCGTCGAATCTTGTAGGAAAGTTAGCTCGACGATGAAATCGGCAAGCGCTTATCCCTTGATCGCTGTTCGGGGTGCGTAGGTTATATCGTATTGGCTAACTTCTAGTGACCATTTCAACAAGCATCCAGCAGTGTCTGGTCGGTGTAGTATTTGCCTTAGTGGGAATGTTGTCAACACCTCTACCGGGTGGTCGAAGAAGTAGGGCCGCTACTTTCTAACACTCATCACCAATGCATAGGCTAACTTCTCCATTGGGGTGTACCGCAACTCATCTTCATGTAAGACTTGACTTACGTAGTATACTGGTAGGTGTGTTTTGCCCTCCTCTCGAACGAAGACGGAACTAATGGCTACCTCCGACACAACTAGGTACAAGTACAACTTCTCGCCTAGTACCGACTTTGATAGAATTTGAGTATTTACCAGGTATGCCTTGACGTCTTCAAAGACTCGTTGGTATTCATTTGTCCACCGGAAGTCATCTTTGTGCCTTAGTCTATTTGCCTTTATTGCTTCGAAGAAGGGACGAATCTGATCTCCGAACCTGGAGATGAACCGATTTAAAGTCGCCAAACATCCGGTCAGTCTTTGAAATTTTGGCACTGAATCTGGCGCACTCATTTTGATGATGCATTTGACCTTCGCTTTTGGCGGACAGGTTTCCTCATCGGGTCTATGTTGAGCATATGACATGCGTGCTCCAACGGGATTCCCGTCATGTCTTCGTGGGATCAGGCAAACACGTCCAAGTTGGACATAAAAAATAGCTCCATCTTTGACCGGTACGGTTCTGGCAACTCGGAACCTATAAAAAGTTCCAAGTCTCTTTCCGGGTCCACCGGGATTGCTGCTAATTCCTCCATGGGGTGGCCTTCCTTTTCTGGTTTTTTCACCTTGGGTCCTTCAGGAACTCTTCCAGGTTCACCTTTATCGCTGGTTCATGGCCTATTCGAGGTTCAAGGTCTTCGTCACCTTCACAGGCTTTGGCAGGTTTATCAACTTTTCCTGCTTCTTGCGGAGTTGGATTTGATGGCCCTTCGTCCAGGTTTGGCTTCTCAACCTGGGGGATTTGATCAACCTCCATTGGCATTGGTTCTTGATCTCCCGCAGGTTCCTCTCCCTGTTCATCTTCGACCACTTCAATGGGCGCAGGTTGCAATTCTTGCGCAGATTCCAGCACCTGGCTATTTTGGCCTTCCTCCACTCCTTCCATTGGTGCCAGTTGCGTGTTTTGCTTAGGTTCTGGTACTTGATCAATTTCAGCCATTGATTCCGGCAGGTCACCTACCTCCATCAACTCAGTTTCGACTGAGATGACGTTTAGGATGTTGGGCTCATCCGCAGAAGGGTGTTCCCCATCTTCAAGCACATGTACCTACGTTTTTTTTTAGATGGCGCAGCTTCCATCTTCTAGGCCTCCGGCTGGTCTCATCCGAGGTCATCAACGTCTGTTGTTGGAGCCACGTCGATCCTCATCTTCTTCTTCATCATCATCTGAGTCTTCATTCCCCCTTACTTGTCTGGTTCTCTTTGCCGGGGTCCTCTTCACAAACTCGACTAGCTTACCATCCTCATAGAATTTCCAGAGTTGCTTGAGTAGGTCCCAGCACTCGCTAGTGAGGTGTCCGATGGACTGATGGTAAGCGCAAAATTTGTTGGGGTTCATCTTGGCACAGTCTTGCTGAATTTGCCTTGGTTCACTCAGCATTGCCCTGTCTTTGACAACTGCAAACACATGATCAACGGAGACGGTCAGCACATGGTTCAGCTTTTCCTTGCATTCGTCCCCATCTCCGAATGCCTTTGAATTTCTGGGGGCCTTGTAAATGCCCCCGAACTTCATTCCGGTGCCACCGACCTCCTTTAGTAATGCCTCCTGCATAGCGACGTACACACCTGCTTTATGTCGGAACTCTGCGTAGGTGTTTGGGCAAGACATGTGCATTTCTTTCCAAAGCTCGGTCCCCTTCTTCAAACTAGCCGTCACAGCCACGATCTTGGTATCCTCGCTCACCGGCTCACCTTCCAGCATTATTTTATCGAACCTCTCCAGGTACTGCTGGTCCATTTCGTTCTCTCCTTGATAAATGTTAGCTTGCCGGTGCTTCTGGGTCAAGTAGGACCAGTACCCAGAGAAGTGGGCCAAGAACCCCTGGGTGAGCTGGCCGAATGACTGGATTGACCCCGGGGCAAGTGATGAGAACCAGCGGTGAGCACGATCCCCTAGGGTCAATGGGAAGTTTCGGCACTGTGTTGCGTCTGTGGCACCTACTGAGATCATATAGTCCGCATACTTGGAGATATGAACCTTCGGGTCTGATTCTCCCTCGTATGCGGCCATCACCGGGAACTGGATTTTCTTTTGTACCGGTGCTTTAAGAATGGCCGGTGCCAACGGTAATGCTGGAAGTGTGGTGGCATCAACTCCGCCACCTTTGGCAGCTACCTGCATCTGCAATTGCTCCATTGTCTTCTTTAGTGTAACCAGCTCATCTTCGTGAGCTACCTCCTGTGCAGGCTGTTCAAGGATAGGGATGGCAAATGGAGCGGATCGGGGCGGATACCTCAATATCCATGCCTGCTCCGCGCTTTGCCTCACTGATCCGTCCTGCTCCATGCTCCACTGCGGGGTAGCATTTTGAGATCCATGCCAGCCCCGCGCGGGGCGCATCTGATCTGCCCCGCTCCATCTATTAAATTCTCATAATTTTACAAAATCAATATATTAAAAAAACTGAATGCAAAATATTAAAAATTCACAATTTAATCAACAATAATCCATCCAAATCACAAAATCATATCCAAATTTTGATTATTTTAAAAAATATATATAATTCTATATATTATATATATATATTTAATATTATATATAATTAATATTATATGGAGCGGGGCGGAGCGGAGCGGGGCAGATCAGGGCAAAAAATATATAGATCCATGCCTGATCTGCTCCGCAAGCGGGGCGGGGCGGATCTGCTCCATTCTCAAAACGGGGCAGATCGGGGCCGATCCAAACAGAGCGGGGTGGATTGGATCAACTGCTGGGCGGGTCATTTTGCCATCCCTATTCAAGGACCATACGTCTCATGGACGTACGACCCTGCAGTCCTTTGCTCTGGATTAGCCCCTCTGTGATGTGCTGGAACTAGCGGGCGCCGTGGGGGCCAAGTCTATTGGAAGCTGGCCTTCTTACCCTTTCGTGTGCGGACCTACGTGGACGTAGATCCGACTTCTCCCAATGGGACGTAACCGGCATAGACTCCTGGATTGTCTCCTCCCGTAGGGATCCCAGTCTGCCCTGGAGAACCTCCCTGGACTGGTAGGTCCCCGAGACCTCAGTGTAAGTAGTAGCACGCCTACCTTGCGAGTAAGCCTATAGGTAACCTTCGCCTTTCCAGCAGCATTTCGGTGCTAGCGAGCTCCTGCGGAGCTCGCCTCTTGTTCAATGGGGAGCTCGCCAACATGCTCCCTTGGTTGTGTCGCTTGTGTGCGCCGGGTGGTTTGCTCCCTGGCGTTATTGGTGGGAACTCGCTGGGACGCCCGGGCGAGCTCGCCCTGCTGCTGCTGCTGCTGTTGTAGCCTTTGAAGCGCAGCGATAGTGCGTTGGAGTTCACCGAGATCATTGAGAATGTCCCGGAGAGCTGGGTTCAATCCATCTTGGGCCGCCTGGGCGGCCTCCGCTCGCTGAGGAGCTTGCTGGGGAGCTCGCTTAGTTGCCGAGGTATTGTTTTTTGACATGGTCAAGTCTGGATAGTAGCTCGTTGAACTCGTCGTGGGTGGTAGCTCGTCGAGTTCGTCAAGGGTGGTAGCTCGTCGAGTTGGGTAGTAGGTCATCTAGTTGGGTAGTAACTCGTCGAGTTCGTCAATTTCCAGCAAAGGTAAGTTTGATCAAGGTCTTTCTAGCCTTGCATGCAAGTAGATTGTCCAGAATCTGGTTTATCCACTAACACACATGCGTTTAGAGTCCTTTTTTGTCCTGTTTTAGTCCAAAATTCTGGGTATCAAGCTGGAATCCGGTGATTTGATGTATATCTTCAAGTGTTCTTGTTAAACTTCAAGAACACCTTCGAATGTTCTTCAAAACTCACTAATTCTCTCTCGGATTTTCTAAATTCGAAGGTTCGTGGCCCTCCTTCTAGCGCCAAATTGTTGATGGATTTTATTAATGTAATAATTTAGTGGCTGTTTATAGCTAAAAAATCCACCAAACAATAACTATGAAATTATGTTCTTAATTTGCAATGTAGAGAGAGAAAGTAGTGAGAGTTAGAGAGAGAAAGTGTTGTTGAAATTATGAACTTAGAGAGAGAAAGGTACATTGGAGACCTATTTATTTTACATGTGTGAGGTGGCACCTTGTGAACCTTCTTGGCCTTAGGTGCTGACAAGTGTCCTTGACACTTATCCTTACTCACTACTTGTGCTACCTTTACAAGCTTTGTCCTACTACATCGTTACTTGCTACCTACATGACTAACGTTCGTACGCTGGTTCTAGGAGAGCTTCTGGGCGAGCTTCATTGCCTTGTGTAGTTTTTGGTGTAATATAGAGATGGACTTCGGCTTGGTCTCCTCTGGTATGGGCGAGCTACCCCTCACAGAGCGACCTTGTATACGAGCTTCTCTTTCTCGGGCTTGATCAGTCATTTGACCTGAGGTTATTAGGCGCCCAGGCGAGCTTCCCCATGTCGACTCGGGTCAAGGTTGATGACGCAGCTACCAAGCAGGTCGGCGATCTTCTCAGCTATGACGCAGCTACCAAGCAGGTCGACGACCTTCTCAGCCTTAGCGCAGCTACCAAGCAGGTCGGCGACCTTCTCAGCTATGACGCAGCTACCAAGCAGGTCGGCGACCTTCTCAGCCTTAGCGCAGCTACCAAGCAGGTCGGCGACCTCCTCAGCTATGACACAACTACCAAGCAGGTCGGCGACCTTCTCAGCTATGACGCAGCTACCAAGCAGGTCGGCGACCTTCTCAGCTATGACACAGCTACCAAGCAGGTCGGCGACCTCCTCAGCTATGACGCAACCTCCTCAGCTATGATGCAGCTACCAAGCAGGTCGGCGACCTTCTCAGCTATGATGCAGCTACCAAGCAAGTCGGCGACCTTCTCATCTATGCCACAGCTACGAAGCAGGTAGGCGACCTTCTCAGTCTTAGCTAATTTATCTTGTGATTTTTTACCAGTAGTTTGCTTTAGTTCACCTATTAACAAATATATATATATATATATATATATATATATATATATATATATATATATTAAATAGCAACACACATACATATTATCTTAATCTCTTGGGTTATATATATATATATGACTGAATTACTGCTGCTTTAATTTGTTTGTTGGACTGTTGTTTCTAATTATGAGATGGAACAATAATTAATTAAGTAGCACAAAACTAACTATTGTTTTGGAATAAGTATATTTTTTTAGTATTAGTGTATCAATATGCAAAAATAGATATTGAAATTTCAGTACAAATATGTCACCCTTATTCATAAACGAATCGTAATCACTATTTGTGAGTAAAAAGCAATATAATAGTTATTCTTTCTTCTTCTTCTCCTTCACCCATATATTGCTTTTGGGCTTTTATGTTCCTTCTTTAGCCCATTTTGTATATACCCCTCCAATAAGCCCATTGCAAACATACCCAGTTATTTATACCCTATTTATTAGAAGTACACCCAAAAAATTATAAACCCCAATAAAAAATAGTAAGTAAACATCCCATTAATTTGCATTGTATATAATTAAAAATTAGAGCTCATTTCACATTTCGGAATACACTAATTGATCATCTAGGGGAAGAATATTTCAATAAAGAATTATCCGTGTGTTACGTTGCAATTTTTATTTTTTATTTTTATAAGTATTTAAATTTTATTTATAATTAATTTTTTTATAATATTATGACGAATGAACACAATCTCTTATTAAATTTTTGATATTTTAAACATTAAATGAATTATGATGTAGATTATTATATCATAATTAAGTTAAAAAATATTAATAAGAAAATCCTAATGAAATATTCTATTTTAGGATAGAGAGTAGTGTAATCCGCTGAAGATTTATTGCTGACATTATAACACAATAATATAGAATTGACAGTAAAATAGTATAATTATTGGAGATGGCTTAAAGAATTTAACTTTAATGTGAGACAAATATATTTAAATTTTGATTATAATATTATTATTAAATCATGTGCAAAAGAAGAGGACCATGTAATCTTGACGGAGGGAGTATTAGGACTAGGTAGGTTCAGATTTCAGAAGCCAATTAATTTAATTGGGGAGAATGGCAGGGCCGTTGATTATTTGAAAATATATAGTATAACAACGAAGCCATGCAATGCGTACCGATTAGGGGTGGACGGTAAGGCATACCGAAATTTTTTTCGTCATATCGTTATCGTACCGAAATTTTCGATATAAAAAAATATCATACCGTTGTCATACCGAAAATTTTGATATACCGAATTTCGATACCGAAAAAAATCATACCGTTTTCATACCGAAATTTCAATATGACAACGGTATACCGAAATTTTTGGTATACCGAATTTTTTTGATTTTTTTCGGTATGCCGTGATATACCGAAATATTTTAGGTATACCAAAAATTTTTCAATATGAAATTTTCGGTATACCGAAATATTTCAATATACCGAAAATATTTCGGTATATCGCGGTATACCAAAATTTATATATTTATATACCGTTACTGTATCGAAATTTTCGATACGATACCATATCGTACCAAAAATTTCGATAAATTCGGTATTTTTCGATATAATAAGTGCGGTATACCGGTATTTTCGATATTTCCTCCACCTCTAGTACTGATGATAGAGTTTTCTTGCTTACAACGGAATTGCGAAAATTCCAGCTTTATATACTGACCAGTATTCTAAAAATTGCTAGTTGGTCGGACTATTAAGGTTTAGCGACTAGTCGGAAACATCTAAACGATAAATATAATTAATTATTTAATAAATTAATAATACATTATGCATAAAATAATAAAAAAATTAACATAACCACCTTTAAAACTTAAAATTATAAATGATAACAATCATGAAACTCAAAATGAAATAAAATCATAATTTAAAATCCAAAAGATGACACATATTAATTTAAATTTTAAACTTTAACATATTAAAAGATAAGCATCATGATATGAGAAAAAAAATCGTGAACTCAAACTAATAATGGAGTAAGTAGTTTCTAAAGGACAAAGGAAAAATAAAAAATAATTTTTTTTTATATAAGTCGGCCCAAATTACATAAGTCAGCTCAAATTAGTCAGCATCTAGTCGGCAAGTCGGCCGTCTAGTCGGATTTAGACGCCGATTACTATTTCAGAAGTTTTTCTTCTGCCGATTTAGGGTAAAATGGGTCGGTCGATTTAGCTATTTTTTAGAACAATGATATTGAATGATGGAGGAGAAGTAGGAAAAAAGTGAGTTCTCTTATTTTACGTACGGATATTATTTTAAAATAAATAATATCTGAAAAATTAGATATGAGGCATGTTATGAAATGATTTTTATAGTTTTTACTAACATAGTGCCCATGTGTTATGTGGAGTTTTCAAATATTTTTTTAAAAATAATATTTTTATTATAAATGATATTTAATTAAATTTTATTTTATTATTCTTACAATTTTATTATGGAAATTGAGAAACAACAAACAACGAAATATATATATATATATATATATTCCATTAGTATAGATTAACATTACACAATCGACAATTCTGCGCTTACATATTTCAACATAAATTTTATGTAAATCAAAAGTATGATATCATAATTCAAACTATATACACATGCTAATGATCCATGAGAAGAAAATAAATGAAATAGAAATACAACAATTCTCATTTAATATACACGCCCATATACAATAATATCCCGCTATACTTTTGAGACAATAACAACATGATTACATTCGCATTGAAAGAGAAATATTTAGTGTCATCCTCATCTCAATACGAACGCTTAAAATCTCCTAAAATCTTACATGTGAAAATAAAAAAGAAAAGAGAGAAAATGAGAATCAAAGACATTTGAATAGAAACTTTTTTTAAAAATGAAATCAAGAACACCTAGAAAAAATGAATAGGAAGAGAGAAAAAAAAAGTCCAGGGTGCAATGAAAATTTGTGTGGTATTAAAAAACTTTTATATTGAGATATATCAATACAAATGGATGCTCAAGATTAATTAAAGAAAATAGATGAATGAGATTCACCACCAAACAAAACAAACTTTAAAAAGAAAATCTACAAATAAACAACATGGATTTAAAATACTACTATTAAAATCACAACGAAATAAGAAGAACATAAAATAAATAAATAAATCTTCACAGATATAAAGAATTAATTGAATCAAATAAATTTCACTATCCGCTGAAAAAAAAAATTGAGATACCTTGAGAGAAAAATATAGTAATTAGGCAATGAAATGAAATTGATGAAATTAACTTATGAAATGGAAGATTAAGTTAGGTTCTGAAATTTATAAAAGATATGCAATAAAATAGATGATTAAGATTAAAAGTAGTATATAAAAGAATAAGATTAAACAAATTAGTAGTGTATGAGAGGGTAGAGATTTTGAATTATAAGATTTTGGCTTTGCCAAACAGGCTTCCACAGGTTTAGCTTAAATGTAAGATTAAGTTGACAAATTATAAGAAATTATTATAAAATCAGGAAATTAATAATAAGACTATCTTCATTAAAAAGTTTGACTAACCAATAAAAAATTGAAAATTAGTTGAGATTAATTAAAGATACCACAAATAATATATGCATATGCTCATGTCACTGCATAAATATTAAAAACATTGAACCAGGTCCATTAAGAAAACATGTTTGTCAATTCCCATGATTGTGACATTGCTGAATAAAAGAAAATGATGGTGACATTATTCAAATTTTAATTGGATGGATTTCATTTATCTTATTATTATTATTATTATTATTATCATTTAATAATTTTATAAATATGCATGTAAATTAATTTTTTTATATAAAATATAAATTTATGTGAAATAGAAGGCGTCATTAATACAAATAATAATTAAAAAATAGCCTAATAAAAAATAATGGGCTAACCATGGGCCCACAAATTGGGCTTAAAGTTTTGCAGCCCAATGAAGCCTATACCAACCATGTCACGCAAAAAAACAACAAAACCAATTAAGATAATACGATTGTCTTCTTCCCTTCCCATGACTATGACATTGCTCAATTTCTCGACCCAACAAAATTATACTGGTTCACTTGGTTAAAAAAATAGTTATATTTATAAATTAGTTCACAATTTTTATCTAGAAGTATATTTTTTTTGGATATAAGCATATTTTTTTCTGCACAAAATTAATTTTTAATTTTTATCAATTTTATGAACTACTTTACAATTTCTGCACATAAGTATAATTTTTTTCTGCACAAAACCAA
>JAPKLY010000448.1:24202-171074 GCA_026898435.1 Prunella vulgaris | reverse complement strand
TTTACAATTTCTGCACATAAGTATAATTTTTTTCTGCACAAAACCAATTTGTAATTTTTGTCAATTTTATAAACTATTTTATAATTTTCCCAATTATATTTTCACTTTTTATTTTGTATAAACGTCCTAATTTCTTTTTTACACTAAAAAAATAATTCACACCTATAAAAATTAATAAAATATCTTTTTATATTTTATTATTTAATTTCACATTTATATACTTCATTTTTAAAAAAAATTTAAAACGGAAGGGGTACTATTTATTAAAATAAAGGATTAGTCTTCTATGCACCAATTACACGGTGCAACTCAAGTTTATTTTTTAAAAGTTACACAAAATACTACTGAAAAGTTACACATGTTATTATTGAAAAGTATATCTTTTACTGTGTAATTTTTTAATAATAAATTATGTAATTTTTTAAAAATAAACTTGAGTTTAACAGTGTAACTGATGTACTGGAGATTTACTATGAAATAAAATATTCACGAGAAAACAATAATATGATTACGTAACAATAATAATATTATTTTTTCGCATTATTGTCCGAACAATCAATTTTTATACATGTAATTTTTTTTTGTTCATGAGTTCTTTATTTGGTCCCATCGTCTCCAGTCGCCTCCTCCGCATCTGGGTTCTCCTCATTTGGGAATTTTTTCAATTTTCTATGTAAACGCGGACTATACGCGTGTGCCTTATCCATAATATACTGGCTTTGGTTTCTTAGGGATGAATCGGGTTTGATTCGATTTTCTGAGAGGGCTGTTTTTCCCAGGTATCCATGATTTCAGATGTTTCTTCAATTTTTATTGTGCGATTTGATTTTTTACTTTTTATTCATGTGTATTAGATTGATTTGTAGGGCATAAATGAATCGAATAGACATCGAGCCTGATGAAGATGGCAGTGAGTTGCCGCCACCAATTGGTGTGAATGAGGGCCAAGAATCAAGTGGGCAACAACATGAACTTACCCAGACACACACTAACACAAGAACCTTATCACCAAAGGTATATATATATGCTGCTGTTTACTTGTGTTTAAAGGACACTGAAGATTCATAAGATAATTATAGCTTCCATATTCTCGTCTTGAAGTTATTTTCTATATGCAGTTTTTCCTGGGAATGCCAACCTGTCTTGTACTAGCATACCAAAGCTTTGGGGTGGTATATGGAGATCTCAGCACTTCTCCACTTTACGTCTATAGTAGTATATTTACTGGGAAGTTGTCGAATCATCGGACTCCTGACACAATATTTGGGGCATTTTCGTTAATCTTTTGGACATTAACTTTGATTCCATTGCTCAAATATGTCATTATTGTTCTGACTGCTGATGATAGTGGGGAAGGTATGCTTGGTAAACCCTTTGAAGAACTTTGATCAAATTTTTTTATCTGTCATGACAACCTATTCAATCACCTCAGGTGGGACATTTGCTCTTTACTCCTTGCTTTGTAGACATGGAAAGTTTAGTTTACTTCCTAATCAACAAGCTGCCGATGAGGAACTTTCTGCGTACAAATATGGTCCTTCAGGACACGTTTCACCGTCTTTGTGGTTGAAGAGATATCTTGAGAAACATAAAAGTCTGCGGACTGCTTTGTTGCTTGTAGTCTTACTGGGAGCTGGAATGGTAATAGGTGATGGTGTAGTTACTCCTGCCATGTCAGGTATAGTTGACTTAAAGATATTTTTTCAAAGTTAGCTTTAAGTTTTCCTTTTTCATATACATGTGGATGCAGGGGCCAGTGTCACTATCTTGGTGAGAATTTGATTTGGGTATTTACTACTCAAGAACATATATTTTGTTTTTGTTGTATAGAATTACATATGCGTTCTGAATATATCTTATTAGTTGTTGTTCTGTATAACCGAACATGCATACTTCCAGCGGTCATATATTGATGCCTATAATACTACTGTTCAACTTCAAGTTACCCAAACCAAGATATATTGGCTTTTACAACTATTACTTGGGAACCTTAATATTTTGCTACTTGATCTTCTTAAAATAGTTATTCTAATTGTCTCATCACGAACCACTTATTTGTTTGCAGTCATATCATCTGTATCTGGGCTTGAAGCTGCCCATCAGAGGTTACCTGAGGGTATGTCGAGTTAACTGCCTAATAGTCTTGGCTCTCTTTTTTTGGGGGGGGGGGGGGGAGGGGAGGTGGCATTTTCTCAAAATTCCTCAATGTGAATGGTGATGAGAATGAAATGAAGTGATTGTAGTGGCTAATGAAAATAAAAGATGATCAGTTCACCTTCATTACACTTCACACAGGTTAACAAAATAGTTCAATTATTTTCTCTATTTTGATTAACTACCTCCCCTTCTATAACCATTTATCCTAAATCATTCAACTATTTTAAACCAATTGTCACTTTTTATCTCCTTTATTCCAAAATTTGAGCGAAATATTAACAATGTAACCACCATTGGACAACCCTTCCTCCAGTGTATCCCTTTCATTATGGGGGCATTAAGGGAAAAGAAAAATCCCCATTGAATTTGAACTAAGCATCCCATTAGTTATTGTTCTGGTCCTGATGATGAAACAATCTGTTATCACAGGTGTAGTGCGGCTAATCTCTAGCGTCATATTGGTTGGCTTATTTGCCTTGCAGCACAGTGGTACCCATAAGGTTGGCTTCTTGTTTGCCCCGGTTGTTGTCCTCTGGTTGATATCAATTTTCCTAATTGGACTATATAATACAATAAAGTGGAACCCGAAAATCATATATGCTCTTTCTCCCCATTATATTGTCAAATTCTTTGATCAAACTGGTAAAGATGGATGGATTTCACTTGGAGGGGTTCTCCTGGCCATAACAGGTAATGGATTCTTTGTTATGTCATGTAAATTTCGGTTACATAATTTCATCTCTTGAATTCTTTGGAAGTAAATTGCTGCATTTTTAATCTAATATCTATCTTCCCTGGGTCACCACTCACCAGGTACTGAAGCAATGTTTGCTGATCTTGGTCATTTCACAGCAAGCTCAATAAGGGTAAGCCTAGTTCTTTTCAGTTGTAGCAGGGATTAAAGTTGGGATTCATCTCGCTTTTCTAAAGTTGGAACATGCTGACCTTATAACAGACGTAATAAAATTGCAAGAACCTATGTGTCCATTGGATATTAAGAGTACTATATGTAAGCTGTAAAGAAATGAAAAAGATAGTTAGGCATACCCCTTCAGCAACTGGTGATATTTTCGCATTTAATTAGTGTATAATACCGATGTTCTGATGTTTACTTTGTCAATAGTTCAATGTGACTTCTGCTGTATTCACCATTTCTTTCTAATCTGAAATATTTGTATCTGCAGCTTGCATTTGTATTCCTTGTCTACCCATGCTTGGTAATGCAATACATGGGCCAAGCTGCTTTTCTGTCAAAAAACTTATCTGCAGTTCGGTATAGCTTCTATGATTCAATTCCCGGTTAGTTAGCCTCAACTTTTTGTTTATTTTATTTTTTGTAAAAAGAATTATATGCAAGTTTTCTTTGCTGCTGTTTTTCAAATACCCAGTTTGCCCTGCAGATCCTGTATTTTGGCCTGTCTTTGTTATAGCCACTTTTGCAGCTGTTGTTGCTAGTCAGGCTATAATTTCAGCAACATTCTCTATCATTAAGCAATGCCATGCGCTTGGTTGCTTCCCACGTGTGAAGGTTGTTCACACCTCGAAACAAATTCCAGGGCAGATTTATATTCCAGAAATTAACTGGATCCTCATGATTCTGACTCTTGGTGTGGCCATTGGCTTCCATGATATAACTTCAATTGGAAATGCTTATGGTAAGCCACTAAACTTATAACAAGACTGTTTTCTGTCATTTCTTTCATGTACATTATTTTATGGAAATTGCCATTTTGAGAAGATATCTGTCACCAAATCTTCATATAATACCTAATAACCCACCATTAGCCAGCAAAAAAAAAAAAATTGTAGCTGGGAACTTCTTCAACATATATGATATGGAAACACATATTAGGTACTTATACTATCATTGTTTTCGTTCAGGCTCCTACTTTTATTTGTAAATGTTACAGTCACTTTTGTTGAATTAGGCCTCTTATTTCAACAACTAAGTCCTACTTCTATTTAGATTAAAATTTCCCTATTAAGATATTGCTGAAAGATTTTGAAATGTAAACTGGAAATAGATGAACTGCTGCCTTTTGGATGTCATTTCCAGCATTATAGGGAACATTGGATTCTGTTCACGTCCACCCCCCCACCCCCCAACAACCCATTTTAGTTTATTAGTTCCATAATTATCATTCTTTTGTATAATGAAACACTGAGTTACTAATTTCTGTTTATATTCTTGATCTCTTTTGGCAGGCCTTGCTGTCATGTCGGTGATGTTTATAACGACTTTTCTCATGGCACTTGTCATTGTCTTTGTCTGGCGAAGGAATATATTCTTTGCCTCTGTCTTCCTCATTTTCTTTGGGTCCATTGAAGCTGTTTACCTCTCAGCAGCATTCATAAAAATTCCTCAAGGAGGATGGGTCTCACTCGTTCTCTCTCTCTTCTTCATGTTCATTATGTTTGTTTGGCACTATGGAACACGCAAGAAATACAACTTTGATTTACACAACAAGGTGCCCCTAAAATGGATCCTCGGCCTAGGCCCCAGCCTCGGCGTTGTTCGTGTACCTGGTATCGGCCTCATATACTCGGAGCTAGCAACGGGAGTGCCTTCAATCTTCTCACATTTTGTAACAAACCTCCCTGCTTTCCATAATGTCTCGGTTTTTGTTTGCGTAAAATATGTGCCTGTACCGTATGTTTCAGCCGAGGAGCGCTTCCTCATCGGCCGTATCTGCCCTAGACCGTATCGTATGTATCGTTGCATCGTCAGATATGGGTACTGACTATTCATATAATGTCTTATTATTACGACTTCTCAAATTCGAGTCTTTAGTAAACAATCCGTGTGCCTTATTACTTGTGGTCTAAGTTAGGGATAGGGTTTTGAGTTCGTTAGGTCATCCACAGGGATTGCAGAATTTGGGGAGAAAGGCAGATGTTGTTTGGGCATGAGTTTAATACTGTAAAACTTTTTATGTTATATTTTTCAATATTTTCCTTTTTCTCCACCCTTTACTGCATCAGGTACAAGGACCTGCAGGGCGATGATGGGCATTTCGAGAACCAGCTGATCCAAAGCATAGCCGAGTTTATTCAAATGGAAGCCGTAGAGCCGCAGTTCTCAACCCCCGAGTCCACATCGTATGATGGGAGGATGGCAGTGATTAGCAGCACCCGATCATTTGACACGGGGTCAACCCTAGTAGTGTCGGAGGTGGAGGAATTTGAGGGCAGCAACTCGATCCAAAGCAGCAAATCTTTAACATTGCGAAGTTTGAGATCGGGTTATGATGACGAGAATCCTCGGTTGAGGAGGCGGCAAGTGCGGTTTCAGCTGCCGGAAAACCCGGGGATGAATGCAGGTGTTAGGGAAGAACTTTTGGACTTGATCCAGGCTAAAGAAGCGGGTGTGGCGTACATAATGGGACACTCTTATGTGAAGGCTAGGAGATCATCGTCGTTTTTGAAGAAAATAGTGATTGATTTCGGGTACTCGTTTCTGCGTAAAAATTGCAGGGGTCCTTCTGTGGCACTTCACATTCCTCACATTAGCCTCATCGAAGTAGGTATGATATATCATGTCTGAAAACTGTAAGTGTTCTCCAAATAAGAGAATTTCATTTTTCTTATGCATTTTGACCTTGGTTTTGGGTGGTGATACTTTCTTCTTCTGTAGGGATATTACATATTTTTCCTCTGTATATGTATATTGTTAGAAATTTATTGCCTTTTCCATATTAAACAATGGCTAAATGCACTAAGCTTAACTTCTTTTACCTTTTCTTGCATTTTAAAGTCTTTTTCTTCCATTGCCGTAGCAATCTCTCTCTCTATTCTCGCACAAGCCACCCACCAATATGCTATAGGTAAATAAGTAAGGATGTATTACTTCCAGTTCCAGCCATTACCAAATGCACATCAGGACATACTTTTTGTTGCATCATATCTTTAAGAACAATCTCTGCTCCTTGCAATATGCACTAACAAATACAAGTAACCGCTTTCTTAGAAATTGGTCATTTCAATTAAGAGTTGCTCCTACATTATATTGTAACAAGAATAATTCCTCGATCCCGGCCAAAGGCCACCCCACACCATATCCACGAGTGTTTCTTGGTTGTATCCCAGCACTTTTAATTGAGCTTCAATTTCAAAATTAATTTTGACCAACATATATTTGAAATTGGGCTAGTCAAAATTAAACTTAAAATTGGGTCTAAAATTCAAGTGCATACTAATTTGACCAACATATATTTGAAATCGAAGCGGCAAAAGACATTCCAACCTTAGGCCCTGTCGTAGCTCGGCGAACTCGAGGCACAAACAAGTCATAACCCCTGACATCGCCTCGGTCCAAGACCTCCATCACGAAGATCGAAGTTTGAACTAGGAGTAGTCTCTTGTGAACCTGAGTTACATGAACTCATGTCACCGTTACGTGTAATCAATATTATTGTTATTCATATACATTATACTATTATAAAAATATGCTTAATTTTCTTAACAATAGTATTGCATAATCATAACAGTGATAGTTGACAAAAAACGATTTCACCGTGAACTCAAGTAATCGAGTTCATACAAGTTTTTGAGTTGAGCTAGACAAGTTGAGGAAAGTCAAACGAGATCTAGCTTTTTTAGAAAAAAAAAAAAGATCTATTTGTGGCAGTGATAAACTGATGTACATATAAATTATATTTGCCTAAAGAAAAAAATTCTTTTTGTAAAGAAATATGCAGAAAATATTCCATGCGGACTGTAGCTATTGAACGAGGTCCGCCGCCGGGTACACTTTTCATACAGGACAGTTAGTACTCCAAATTGTGACATTTAATAACCCAAATAGGATAAAATCCTAGTTTAATAGTTAATGTTAATATGTACATTATAAATAAGCCCTCGAATGATCATAATAAAGTCCAAATCTACAACACATTTGATAATTTTTGGTGTTCTTACTATTCATTGATTGCATTCTTCAAACATTCAATAGTATTAAGGGTGATTTACATATTGGTTCAAAAAGATCTTTATATTTATAAATTGGTTCACAATATTTGCACAGAAACACTTTTTTTTTTCTGCACAAAACCAATTTGTAATTAATGTCAATTTGACGAACCATTTTGTAATTTTTCCAAGTATTATTAACACCAAATCAGACATATTTATTGTATTGTTCTAAGTTCCAGCCACATTTAATCTTCATTCATTAGCGTTAAATATTTAGGATTCAACATTACTAAATAATTTTGTTTACAGTAAGCTTTAGGAGATTTTCTAAAAAATGACATGCTAAGTAAGAATTTGATCCTAAAATTAAGTTATTATCGAGTAATTCTCAGAAAAATAAAAGCCCACGTCTCATATAGAATTATAGATAAGATTACTTCTCGCTCAACAATTGAAGTTTCTTATATTAAAAAATATGAATTAATTATATTGAAAGGGTAATCCATTTACACTTAAAAAATTATACTGTTATCGATTTTTAGTGTAAATTCTTTTGGAGTAAGTCTCTTATGCACCAGTTATACGGTGCAACTCAAGTTCATTTTTTAAAAGTTAAACAAAATACTACTGAAAAGTTACACATGTTATTACTGAAAAGTGTATCTTTCACAGTTTAACTTTTCAGTAATAACATGTGTAACTTTTCAGTAGTATTTTGTTTAACTTTTAAAAATGAACTTGAGTTGCACCGTGTAACTGGTGCATACAAGACTAATACATTCTTTTATTACGATCAATCTGCACTATTTTAGTATAATAAATTTATGAGTAAGTCTCCTGTGCACCAATTACACGGTGCAACTCTAGCTCATTTTAAAAATGTTAAATAGTTTATAACTGAAAAGTTAAACAGTTTATTACTGGAAAATGTATCTTTCATAGTTTAACTTTTCAGTAATAAGCTGTTTAACTTTTCAGTTATAAACTGTTTAACTTTTTAAAAATGAACTTGAGTTGCACCATGTAACTGATGCATACAAGACTAATCCTAAATTTATTATTTTTAATATAAATAATTTTAACTTATACACATGAAACTTGCTCAAAATAAAATAAATGGCTTAAAGTGAGTAAGTAAATTATTTCTTTGGAGGTTAAAAAAGATTATATTGATTATTTAAGGGTAAAATATTTTAATGATAAAATTGGGGACGAAAATGCTACTCCATTTACATACCAATGTACTGATCATCATAGACTCGGTCAAAAAGTGGGTGATACTTCGTTGTAGAGCTCCAAATTGAATGTATGCACTTTGTTCAATGGATAGTAGGAATGATTTCCGATCAATTCTACCGTTTTTGCCGCTGATCCAGCGATCCCCCTCCGTCTTCTGGCCGCCGACGGTTGTGGAAGTTCTCAAATGTCTCTCCAAGGGACCTAGCCACAGCAATGTGAAATCCGGTCGACTTTTGGCCCTCGCCATAGCCGACATACGCAATTCTCTTGGGTTTTCTTCGCTCCATCCTTCGGCCTCTCTTGGTTTCTCCGTTTTCTTTGACGATGTAAGTTGAGTACTTCTATTTTCCCTCCTTTTCTTTTTTAGTATTTGAGAAGTTCAAGTTCACATTATCTTCAGAGTTTCAATTCATCTCATTTGTTTGATTCAAATAATTACATTATTTTGGTTCTGATGAAAGAACTCCAGTTTGGGGTGAAAGATCTGTTGTGGTTCTGTGTTCTTCATTTTTCTTCTTTATTAAAAGTCTAACTGAAGTTGTTACTATGAATTCTTTAGTACTTCCGACGTGGAGTTTTATGTCATTAGGTGTTGGCAGGTATAGAAGAAGGAGATCAAATGCCTTTTCAATTGTGAATTCTTGTTTGATTCTAGTTCATAGTGCCTTGAATCTGTTTTCAATTGCAATTTTATCAGGCATACATCTATCCTAGTTTTTGGAAATTTGGATCATTTGGACTTAGAAGTTACGATGTTTATAATTAATCTAAGTTGATAATAATAATCTCACTATGTTTCCCACAGTTGATGAGTAAGAGTAAGGCTGACAAGTGGTTTGAGGAAGTGGTTCCACGACTTGTTGATATGCTGTTGAGGTTGCCAGCATTGCTTGAGACACACTATCTGAATGGAGATGCCTTCAACGGAATGGAAACTGGTCTTAGATTATTGGAATCACAACAGCCAGGAATTGTATTTCTTAGTCAGGTGAGTTCTTGTGTGTTTGTGTAATGATCATGATTATCTTCTTTTTGGTTATACATGATTGCACTTGTCTGTAATTCATTTTGTGTGTCAATTTCATGGACCAATTCTAGCACCACTCGAATGCCTTTTGATTATTACTGCTAATTTAACTTCAATTATTCATATTCTCGAATCTGGACCTAGGTCTGTGAGGCTGCACTCGAGTGGAGAATTATTACTAACCATATTAGCATATCGGTTGCATGATTGAAAATATATTAGTTTTCCGCTCTTAAATATCTGATCTATTTCGTTTTGAACTTTGTTTATATTCTATCAACTCTGAGTGATGATTTGAGTTAAGGACAACAAATCCATTAGGCTTGGAAATTTAACCTAACAATTGGTTCATGTCTTGGGCTATTTTGACATATCATAGCGGATCTTAAATCCACCAAATTTGGGCCATTTCAAAATCTCCATCCATATTCCACACCTTCTCAAATTTTGTGTTCTTCCATCCAAATGCAACCCTAGGATATTATTATTTAGGTCAACTTTCTTGCTAAAACGACATGGTACTTTCTCTCTTGTGAAATACTGCACTATGATCATGTTTTGGTGGTCATTCTGAATTTCCAGTCTTGCTTTAAAAGACCTGTCCTTGAGATTAAAAATGAGTAATTCAAGGAAACCTAACCTTTCATGTCAATTCATGGAATTTACTAAACTAGTTTGTTTGATTGCAAGTTGCAATATGCACTATTATTTCCTTCTCTCTTATGTGTTTTTTTTTATCGGTAAATGTTACTTGTTAGTAGTTACAAGTTAATTCGCCAAGTCTCCCAAACACTCCAAGCCAACCTTATATCTCCCTCAATATCTCCAAGCCAACCTTATATCTCCCTTAATTCTTTCCCAGAGGGAATCGAACCCAGGTCACTCATTCAAGTGAGGAGCCAGGTGAGCTAGCCCACCTGGTTTTCTCTCTTATGTGTTTTAGCGTCAATTGTATAATCTTTTGATTGGAATATTTAGATTATCTGTCTGATGTTAGATATTCCCGTTTTCTGATTATATATTTTTTGAACTTGAGTCTTGAGCTTCTTAAACATACGAACCCTAGGAAAGAGATGCTAGGAATAGAGAAACTAGAAAGTTAACATGTACAAGTGAGCAATGATGTGGCTGGGTAAGATATACAGCTAATAGATAGCTTTATGATATGCTCCGAAATAGAATTGGAGTGTCTCATTTACAGCACCCCCATTCCTTAGTGTAAGATGGCCTATTGAAAACATTATCAAGTAGTCTACTGCAATCTGTTATGCAAGATAAAAAACAGTTAGCCACACTGCCATGGCAAAGGAAGGCATGATATTGCCAATTGTATACTTTGTAAATTAACCATGTTTTCCTTCGTTCACTTAGTAACTGCTTCATAAACACTGAAATAAGGTCAAGTTCTTTTACTTATTCATATGGCTGCATAAATTCACAAATACAATCTCTGAGTTTATGCTTACTTTCAGGAGTTGATTGCAGCTCTTCTGGTTTGTGCTCTTTTTTGCTTGTTTCCGACCAGTAATAGAGGCGCTAAACATCTTCCAAATATCAACTTTGATAATTTATTTGTGTATGTTTTCACCTATTGTTTATTCTGTTTCTTATGAGTTATGTCATTTTTTAATAGCATTGGCATTTCATTTCTCCTTATTAAACCTTTCTTTATATTCCTCTTCCCTAATCCTGTTTATATGTAATTATAGGTGTCTATATGAGTGCTACGACGTGAATCAGGAACATAAAATAAAGTGTCTGGTTCACTATTTTGAGAATGTATGCTCGGATATGCCTGTGGGGAATGTTTCCTTTGAGCGAAAAGTTCTCCCTTTGAAGAACAGTCAATCTTTACTTGTTTACCCAGAGTCTGATTTTTGGAGCAAGTCTACTGTTTCTCTGTGCCCATTAGAGGTATGAATAAGCAAACCAACTGGTACAAAATTTATGTTAAAGTATAAATTCTACCCATATTCTTGATCACATCACGCATTCTAGTTTCCTTGATCCTTATTGTACATAGCTATCTGATTTCACAAAAAGGTGCTCCCTTCACACATGATGCTCTTGCAAAACCATTGCTTTCTGCTATTGACTTGTAAATGGTAACACTGTTGACTTGTTTATGCATTTGTTATAGGTTTGTACTTCTGGTATGATTGAAGATCAGCCAACTGAAGCCCTTGAAGTAGATTTTGCAAATAAATATATAGGAGGTGGTGCTCTCAGCCGGGGCTGCGTACAAGAAGAAATCCGTTTCATGATCAATCCTGAATTAATTATCAGCATGCTTTTCTTGTCTTCAATGGCAGATAATGAGGCTATTGAGATCATTGGTGCAGAAAGATTCTCAAATTACACTGGCTATGCAAAATCATTTCGTTTTTCTGGACCCCACATGGACCAAAAGAGTGTCGACACATTGGGAAGGCGTAAGACAAGGATCATTGCAATTGATGCTCTGTGTGCCCCTGGAAATAGACAATACAGGCCTGGATTTCTTCTTCGTGAAACTAATAAGGCATTTTGTGGGTTTTTCGATTATCAGAAGCATCAAGAATATCAAAATAAATTGGTGCAAAATGGGACAGAAAATAGTATTTCAACAGATAGAGAAAAGAGGAAGAGTGAAGATGAGATTGGTGTTGCAACAGGGAATTGGGGTTGTGGTGCGTTTGGGGGAGACCCGGAAGTTAAAGCTGTAATCCAGTGGGTGGCAGCTTCTCAAGCGCTAAGACCGTTTATATTATATTATACGTTTAACTTAGAGGCGTTGCAGAAGATAGAAATTGTAGTGAAATGGATTGTGTCTCAAGGATGGAGTGTTGGTGAAGTTTGGAACATTTTGGTGGAGTATTCGACTCAGAGGCTGAATGGAGAAACAAGAGTCGGCTTCTTCAGTTGGCTTCTTCCCTACATACAAGATGACGATCCAATGGTTCTGGATGGAATTTAAGAAGCATGTATATTCGGACTCTTTTTACTTTCAAAATTCTCAGAATTAGGTTTATGTATTTGATGAGGATTTTGATGTTTGCTGTACGAACTTCGCCGCAGTTTGATTTCGTTGTTATCTTTTTTTTTCTTTGTACGTAAAATGATAGTTATATGGTAGAGTAGAGGTTGATCTTTTAAGTCTAATGAAACTCCTTTGTAATTTTAAAATCTGATTTAGTTGGTCGATTAAACTTGAGTTAGTTTTACAATATTTACTTATTTTATGCTTAATCAGGTTGTATTTGTTTTACTATATCCAGACATAAGGTCCAGTTAATTTAAATACTCAATTAATTTGCTTCTCGTCGTTATTAATATTACGATAAAAGGTCATTACATGTTGGAGTTTCAATTACGAAAATTATGTATTTGAATGTCTACACAAGCACTAGTTGTAGGATCAGAAATTGCAGAAACAAAATTATTGTATTTAACTGATAGACATCCAATTTAAGTGTGTTGTGAAACAATATAAGTTATTTTCTTCACTGAATAATAGTTAGATGTTATTTAAGTAACAAGGATCACTTACTTATTATACACTTCAATATTGAAAAATAGATGAATTGACAGTACTCCCTATAATATAATGAAAGTAAGATTCAATTACACAATATGTTTTTATATATATTGGTAATAATGGAAGGAATATATAAATTTGCAGAGCAATTAACCTTGAAAACCAAGGAACATTGACAACCTTTGTATATGTTTCTTTTTTCTAAAGAGATATGTTTAATAAACTTATAATATTCATAATGGGGTAGACGTGTGCATGCGTGCGCCACACGTAGATTAGAAAACCTCCCTCCCTTTTGACTTTGAGCTACCCTTCAATTCATCAGACAACAACAACAGAGGACTGATTCACTATGTATATATATAATGATGCATGGCATGGGAGATCCATCACACTCAATGGAGTACTACTGTAGGAAAGAGGATTTCCGATCGTTTTTGCCCTTCATTTTTGAATCCTCCGCCGTATTGTGGCCGCCGGTGATTGCGGAAGCACTTAAATCATTGTCCGATGGGCCAACTCAGAGCAATGTCAAGTCGGGGCAACAATTTGCGGTGGCCATTGGCCATCTCCGCAACTCTCTGCACTTCTCTAGTCTCCATCCCTCTCTTCTTCGACCATGTAATTTTGGATTCTTAATTTGCTCCATTTATTTATAGAGTTTGAACTTACAGTATATATATATATATATGTGCTGCATTCGACTCATTAGGCCTCCAACTTTATTTTAGTAAATGAGCCGACCTTGAGCTCATAAACACTCGAGTTACTAACTAACGAGGTGACTCAAGTTGTACATATATATATGTGTGATAAGTTTCTTGTATTTCAATGTAATATACAAGGGCTCCATAATGTAATATTATATGAGGATTTGTTAGGGAACTCACTTCATGAATAACAGTAGCAAGCTGGGTTGTGGATGTGTTTAGATGATGAGTAAAGATGAGGCTGAGAAGTGGTTCGGGGAGGTTGTTCCACGACTTGCCCATCTGCTACTGAAGTTGCCGGCCTTGCTGGAGATTCACTATCACAATGCTGCAGAAAGTACTGGTCTTAGATTGTTGGAGTCTCAACAATCCGGCATTGTATTTCTCACCCAGGTATATGTTAATTTTGCTACAGAGTTGCTGCTTTCAACTCTAAGTTATCAATGATGCTCAGCCTTAATAATTGAGGATTTCAAATCTTTTTAAGTTAGTATATATGATACTGTCACTTAAGATGCATCAGTTTTAGTCATAGTATACTTTGTTAGTCAATAGCATTGTTAAACAAGCCACACGAAATCATTGGAGAAAAAATATGTTATTAGAAACAATTGATATGAGTGCCTATATATACACAAAGGACTAAGCTAATTAATGTAACCTCATTTAATACCCTAGATCCCTACCAAATATATACATATTATTCTAACACCCCCCCCCTCAAGCTGGAGCATAGATATTGATCATGCCTAGCTTGTTACAAAGATAGTCAACCCTAACTCCATTAAGGGCCTTCGTAAAGATGTCGCCTAATTGATCTTCAGTTTTCATATAACCTGTCGAAATCACTCCTTGTTGGATTTTCTCACGAACAAAGTGGCAATCAATCTCAATGTGTTTGGTTAGCTCGTGATAGACTAGATTAGAGGCAATATGAAGCGCAACTTGATTATCACACCATAACTTGGCAGGTATTGAAGCCTTCAAACCTACTTCACTTAGGAACCCACGAACCCAAACTATCTCGCACGCAGCCTTGGCCATAGCTCTATATTCAGACTCTGCACTAGAACGTGAGACTACATTTTGTTTCTTACTTTGCCAAGAAATCAAATTTCCCCCCAAAGAAAATGCAATAGCCTAAAGTAGATCTTCGGTCTTCTTTCGAACCTGCCCAATCATCATCACAAAAACACTCAACCCGATCGTGACCATGGTCACTATACACAATTCCACGTCCAGGTGCACCCTTCAAATAGCACAAGATCTGCTCTACTTCCTTCCAATGATCTACAGTTGGTGATGACATGTACTGACTCACAACACTTACTGAATAAGCAATGTCAGGACGTGTCATTCTGAGGTAGTTCAATTTTCCAACCACCCTTCTGTATCTTCCAGGATCATCAAATAAATCACCTTCTTTCGTGAGCTGTAAATTGGGAACCATAGGAGAGCTACATGGTTTAGCTCCCAATTTTCCTGTTTCAGAAAGTAAATCTAGCACATATTTTTTCTGAGACAAGAAAATTCCCTTCTTACATCTACTCACCTCAATACCAAAAAAATAATTAAGTGTCCCCAAGTCTTTGGTAGTGAATTGAGTAGGAAGGAAAGCTTTCAAAGATGCAATCCCTTTAGGATCACTTCCAGTGATTACAATATCATCCACATACACTGCCATCAATATAATACCCCTCTCAGAATTCATATAAAAAACAAAATCATTAGACTTGCTTTGCTTCATACCGAACTTCTCAACTGCACGAGTAAAAGTGCCAAACCATGCGCGAGGACTCTGTTTCAAACCATACAACGACTTTCGAAAATAACATACCTTATTACTCTCCCCCTGAGCAACAAATCCAGGAGGTTGCTCCATATAAATAGTATCAACAAGATCACCATGGAGAAAAGCATTTTTTGATATCCAACTGGTGTAAAGGCCAGTGATGGGTAGCTGCCATTGATATCAAAAGTCTAATCGAGGTGAGTTTGGCAACCGGAGAAAAATTATCAGAATAATCAACACATAAGTTTGAACATATCCTTTAGCAACAAGGTGGGCTTTCAGACGAGCAATAGATCCATCAGGATTGACTTTGATAGTAAACACCCATTTGCAGCCAATAGGTCGTTTACCCTCAGGAAGATCCACCAATTCCCAAGTACCGGTTGAATCTAATGCATGCATCTCCTCAATCATGGCATTATGCCTGCCAGAATGGGCTAAAGCTTCATGGACAGTTTTAGGAGCAGTCTCAAGTGAAGAAATCAAAGCTCGAGAAGAAGGAGACAAGTGATCATAGGAAATAAAAGATGAAATGGGATAAGTGCAAGAGCGTTTACCTTTTTGAAGAGCAATAGGAAGATCATCACTTGGAGAAGGATCTGCCGACGAAGACATTGGCGCATCAGGACATAAAACTGGTGAAGCAGGAACCAAATCAGCAATAGGAGTGGTAGATGGTTGCGGACGTCGAGAGTATGTATGTAGGATAGGAGGTTTAGTGGATTCAGGTGGAGGAAGAATTGGTGGAGAAAGAACCGGTGGAGTAACTGAGTATACCAGAAAGTCTGTGTCCTCCCCCTCAATGGGAGGAGGAGGAGATTGAGAGAAAGGTGTATGTTCAGAGAAAGCAACATCAGCTGACACAAGATATCTGTTGAGACTAGGACAAAAACACTGATACCCCTTTTGTACCCGAGAATATCCCAAGAAAATACACTTCAATGACTTAGGGTCAAGTTTTGTGACATGAGGCCGAACATCCCGAACACAGCATGTACAACCAAATTTTTTAGGTTCTACCGAAAATCGAGACTGAGATGGGAACAAGACATCAAAAGGGGACTCGCCCCCTAGAACCGAAGAAGGCATGCGATTGATGAGAAAGCAAGCAGTGGAGACAACATCAGCCCAAAAAGGTTTAGAAACATTCATTGCAAACAACAATGCTCGAGCAGTTTCAAGAAGATGCCTGTTTTTTTCTTTCAGCCACACCATTTTGAGACGGTGTGTCAACACAAGACGTTTGATGAAGAATACCATTTTGCAACATATATTTGTGAAATGTGTCAGAAAGATATTCCTTAGCATTATACTTCTCAAAATTTTCACAGGCAAATCAAATTGAGTCCTAACCTCAGCACAAAAGGCAGAAAAATGGGTAAACAACTCAGAACGATTTTTCATCAAATATAACCATGTCATACGAGAATAATCATCAACGAAAGTAACAAAATAACAGAATCTGGGTTTCGATGTAATAGGACACGGACCCCACACATCAGAATGGACTAACTCAAAAGGAGCACGTGCTCGTTTGTTGACTCGAGGACTTAAGCTGACACGATGGTTTTTTGCAAAATGACAGGATTCACAATCTAGTGATGACAACTGAGAAAATTGTGGACACAATTTCTTCAACAAAGGAAGAGAAGGATGACCTAACCGACAATGTGCATCCAAGGGGTTGATGGTTCCTGCACATGCAACTGATTGTTGTGTATCAAGGATGTAAAGACCACCTGATTCATGTCCCTTACCAATGATCTTCTTCGTCGTGAGATCCTGAACCAAACAATAATCTGGAAAAAATGAGACACTACAATTAAGGTGACGTGTAAGTTTACTCACAGACACTAAGTTAAACGAGAGAGAAAGAATATTAAGAACAGATGATATAGTTCCCGATCCTATGGCCCGAGATTGTGAGCCATGAGCTAGGGTAACAGGAAAGTGGGTAGTATGTGAGTCAAATGTAGAGAAAAATTCTGAGTTACCTGTCATATGATCTGTGGCACCAGAATCAATAACCCACTTGGAAGATGAGGACACAAGACATGCATTAGGTTTACCTGACTCAGCAATGGTGGTGACTGGACTGGCTTGTAATTTCATCAATTTTGTGTACTCACGAGCAGATATAGTGACATACTCACTAGAATGGCCAGAATTGCTGCCACTAGCAGCCACACGAGTGGACTAAAGAGGCTTCTTATTACGTAACTTTGGACAATCTCGTTTGATATGTCTAATACTATGACAGTAACAACACTCCATAATAAAACTCCAAGTAACAATGAAATCAAAATTTCTGAAAAAAATGAGCAAAAAGAATCAGTACCCAAACCGAAATCACACACCGCTCGAATGTTGACTAAAATGGATACACCAACGAAAAGTCCTCAATGAGACGAGTTGAACGGAATAGGTTGGAGAAAATTCCGGCAAAGGACACGCCTCCACTCGCCGGAAAAATAAAGCTGCCCAGAAACAATCTACCAGCACGTGAGCCTCACACGCGCCATCGTCGGAGCTGAAATTTATGGCGGACGGTCACCGGGCAATGCCACACCTCCCTGTGCCGGCGGTGTCGAACGGTGATGGCCGGAACAGGTCGAACCAAAAAACCCTAGGTTTTTTACTTTTTTTTTTTCTGCGAAAATTAAGCCCTAAATCGTACCGTGCTCTGGTACCATGTTAAACGAGCCACACGAAATCATTAGGGAAAAATATGTTATTAGAAACAATTGATATGAGTGCCTATATACACAAAGGACTAAGCTAATTAAAGTAACCTCATTTAATACCCTAAATCTCTACCAAATATATACATATTATTCTAACAAGCATGAAGATTGATTTCTTAATTAATTTCTCACATTCTACTTCAGGAATTGATTGCTGCTCTTCTGGCTTGTGCTCTTTTTTGCTTGTTTCCAACGACTGATAGAGGCGCCAAAAATCTTCGACTTATCAACTTTGAATTTCTATTTGTGTATGTTTCTGTTTCTCATGTTTAATTTTCTTAGGGAATATATATATATATATATATATATATATATGACACTACTTATCATTATATAACTAGTGGAGTAATTGCCATCAAAGATCAACTCTCATATTTATGATATGAGGGGTAGATATTTTCCAAATATCTTAACATCATTCAACAATCTAATCTCATATGGAGTATGTATATATATTCCATAATTTTTGCTGTGGGATGGAAGGCTGTTTCATACTCTTTTTACTGTTGTTAGGTCTCTATACGAGCGCAATGAAGTGAGTCAGCAACATAAAATCAAGTGCCTCCTACACTATTTTGAGAAGATATGCTCGGATATGCCTACAGGGAATGTCTCCTTTGAGCGAAAAGTTCTCCATTCATACCCTGAGCCTGAATTCTGGAAGAACTCTACCGTTTCTCTCTGTCCATTAGAGGTACCTAAGATTAACTGTTGAGGAAATTAAATAAGTGAATTGATTCCATATACTTTTAATTAGATGAGGTGAAATTCTTTCATCAACCAACCTGCCATATAAATTAGTCAAAGTATAAACTCAAATGCTCATCATAGATAATCTGTTACCTTTATCATCCATGGTAGTTTCCTTGATCCACAGATGTATAAAGTTAAATCTCAAAACACTAAATCCCACATCGAAAAATACCCTTATTTCAATGATGGTTCATCTATTGCAGGTTCACACTTGTGGTTTAATTGAAGATCAGTCAACTGAAGCTCTAGAAGTAGATTTTGCAAATAAATCCATAGGAGGTGGTGCCCTGCGTGGCGGCTGTGTGCAAGAAGAAATCCGTTTCATGATCAATCTGGAACTGATTGCCAGCTTACTCTTCTTGCCCACAATGGCAGATAATGAGTCCATTGAGATTGTTGGTTCTGAAAGATTCTCAAACTACACTGGCTATTCCAAATCATTCCGCTTTTCTAGACCCCATGTGGATGGAAAGAGTGTCGACACAATGGGAAGGCGTAAGACGAGGATAGTTGCAATGGATGCTCTCTCCAGAGTAGGGAAGAGATAGTACACACTCGAATGTCTCCTCCGTGAAACTAATAAGGCCTTATGTGGCTTCTCTGATCACAACAAGGACGAAAACGGAGGCCATGATGAGGTTGGTGTTGCAACGGGCAACTGGGGTTGTGGGGCGTTCGGGGGTGACCCTGAGGTTAAAACCATGATTCAGTGGTTGGCAGCTTCTCAAGCTGGGAGACCTTTCATGTTGTACTACACATTTGGTTTGGAGCCACTACAGAAAATGGAAAAGATAGTGATGTGGATTCGAAGCCAGGGGTGGAGAGTCGGGGAGCTTTGGAGCAGCGTGGTCGAGTATTCGACTCTGAGACTGAACAAGAGAACCAAACTTGGCTTCTTTCGTTGGCTTCTTCCTTCGTTGGACGACGACGAACCTTCTACGACTCGGTGATTTTGCATTAGTTCAACTTGTCTGTGTTGATGTTGATTTGTTTGTATATAAGTTGCTAATAAGGTGGCATATTGTCCTGCCAAATACTATGTGAATTGTATCATTCGATTTTATATTGACTGTGTTTGTCAATCAAGACTGTGGTTGATTTGTAAATTTGATGGTTTGTTTGCAATGTAATTGTGCTTCTATGAATAGTTTTACAAATTATAAATAGATCAAAGTCAGGAGTTGTTTATAGATAGATGCATGGATTGTAAAGGCTCGTTTAATAAAATTTTAATGATATTCACTATATGATTGTTAACTAACTCATATATATTAATTTAATAAATTTCATGAAAATATAATGAAATAAAATTATAGACTTCAATAAATTAAGGTCAAGTTGGATACTAAAATAAACGGCACAAACTTTAGCTCCATTATTCTTGGGTTATTTAGTAACTTCTTTAAATTTATAAATAAATCACCCAAAATAAAAAGAACATGGCATTATCGTTTCACCTGAAGGAGCAGGGTTTTGGGTTTTGCAGCTTCTCTAGTTAGCTCAAATTCAGAAGAATCGAGGATCCATACTCTCATTCCAAGATTCCCTCTTTTCCCTTCTCAATGTAAGCTTTACTTGGGTGGTTTTTTTTTTCTTCTGATTTTCATGTATTTCTGAATCATTTGACTGGTATAGACGCTGGGCTATTCATTCTTGAATGAATTTCCTGAAAATGGACCTACTCCGGCATACATCAAAGTTGCAATTTCTGTACGTACCTGTGAATGAGAAATGGCGGAAAAGATTGCATCCCTTTTCTGGGACTTCTATGCTGCGAAAACAGAATCATTGCGGCGTCATATGTTTGTCCAGTTTGAGGCTTTCAGACCTCTCTCAAGCGAAATCCGTAAGCCCACCACTAATGGTACTTTTTAAAAGCAAATTGTTATTTGTAGCCCTTTGCCCTTGCATATGTAGTTTTGAAATGTGAAACAGGGGTCTTGCAGAAGAGGTGTTCGAGTAAATGTTTCTAAAGTAGAGGAGTTGCTAAAGCTAGGTGATGGGGATGATGATGACGATGAAGAAGAGTCTAGAAGGAGTGAGGGGAAGGCTGCAAGTGAGGATTCGTTTGTTATGGATGAAGAGGAGCGGAAGGAATGGAGGCGGAAGATTAGAGAAGTGATGAGCAGAATTCCTGATGATGAAGATTTTGAAGAAGAAGAAACGGACCTTCTTGAGAAGAGGAAAAAGATGCAAAAGCTTTTAGCTGATTACCCCCTTGTTGTTGAGGAGGAGGACCCAGATTGGCCTGAGGATGCCGATGGGTGGGGTTTTAATATGGGTCAGTTCTTCAACAAGATCAGCATAAAGAATGTCAAGAAAGATGATGATGAGAATTATGATAGCGAAAATGAAATAGTATGGAAGGATGATGATTACATTCGCCCAATCAAAGACTTAACCACTGCAGAGTGGGAGGAGGCTGTCTTTAAGGATATCAGTCCTTTAATTGTTCTTGTTCATAATCGTTATAAGAGGTACTTCTGAATTCTCTACCTCAGTGATATTTTGGGCTTAACATTGACCGCTTAATTTTGTTCCAACACTTGGCTTGAATTTGTGAAAATTTGAAAGACAATCGTGACCATTGCAGTAGTGATTAGCTTCGGTTGTTTGTCTTTAGAGTTTAGATTGTGTAGACATCTTCTTGCAGCTTTTGAGCCACTTTTGTACAGTTCATGGTAACCCATTGTGAATAATGATTCTAGTTTATTGGATGAATGGACGCATGCCTTAAAAATGTAGAAATAATGAAATACCTAGTTAAAAGCCATACCAAAGAGACGTTATACTTTTATGAAAGGCACCTGAAGAACCTTCCCAGAGAAACTCAAGGTTAACATAAAAAATACATCGAAGGTCTGGGTCAGAGACCCTTTTTGCTTCTCTTATTTAGATTAGTTTTAAATGTATCAGAATACAAAACATCCTTCCAATATTCTGTGTTAATATAATTATAAATTATTATGAATAATTTCAGGCCAAAGGTGAACGAAAAGGTTCATGATGAATTAGAGAAAGCTGTGAATATTATATGGAACTGCAGGCTACCATCACCACGAGTAAGCAAAACTTCTTTGTTTAATCTATTCATATTATTAATCTTAAATTTGATACTTATGGGCATCAGAAAACAGTGTATTGCAGTAGATGCTAATTGCGAGCTTGATTTGGTGTCTGCTCTACAAGTCTCTTATTTCCCAGAGCTCATTTTCACTAAAGCCGGGAAGATTTTATACCGTGAGAGAGGTGAAGTTCCATTCTGTATTTTTATGAGAAATTTTAATTGCTTCTTGGCTAATTTTTTGTTATTTGGTTTTCAGCAATTCGAACAGCTGATGAGTTGTCCAAGATGATGGCCTTCTTTTACTTTGGAGCAGCTAAACCTCCATGTCTGAATGGGTTTAAGAACTTGGAAGAAGCAATTCCTACTGTTTAAAACCGGAAGTGAACATCTATAAATCGTAGCAAACAGTTACACAAATTAAACAGTTTAAGCCATAGGAATTTTCTGGAACAAAGTTGACTGGAGTTTGCCAACATTCTTGTAAAGCTCTTGTGTAATCTTTCTGTATGACAAATGGGAACTCGATTCAGCTGAGATAGCCGTTTCCTGTGCTTTCAACTTCTTAAATGTAAATCTACTTAAAATAGACTTTATATATTGATCAAAGAAAATTTGATGCTGCTAGTGTCCATCTTCATATATCTCCCAAATTTATTTTGCTCATTAAAATTAGAAAAAAACCTTTAATTGTTGCATGTTCAGCTCCCTGATCATTGCAGATGCTCGATTCACCGATCAATCACTCGTTGTACTTCCCACAACAGCAGAATGCTTTGTGGTAATGGAATCGGAACGCAAATAGCTGAAATGGATTCGCACCATCAAATTTACAATCAGCAACACCTACGGTGCGTTTCTCTGTCTTTCCTTCAAAAACAGTAAGACATTTTCCTGTACTATGAGAAACCCAGAATCTGAATTCCTTATGGTTCAGCTTCTTTGGCGGACTAAATGATTTCCAGTCTGCATCTGCCAAATTACTCAGATTTTTTAATGCTCGAAGTTTCACTACACCATGCTTGTCAACTGTAAGATAGGTCTTGTCTGAGCATTTGTCCATATAGTTCCTGAATCTGGTTTTCCATGAATAAACTAATAATGTTCAGTGAAAACAACTAATATGCACCAGCTAATATCTTTTAGTAAAACAATCAAAAACATTTAAAAATGAACTTGAGTTACACGGTACAACTGATGAAAAGAAGTAATCGTCCATAGTTTATAGTAGCCTAGTTTCGTGTGATTATAGGTGGATTTGCTGCTGTATATATGTGCATATTAATTCGTAGGGGTGCATTGCAGTGTTAACTACAGGAGCCTGCCGAATTATGTTACATATAAAAGACGTGCTAATATAAAGAAGTAATGGGATTAGTGGGCCTAATTATATTAATTTAATATTATTAATTTTAGTTTTATTAGTGGGCCCATGGGCTTAGTTTTCTATTTAAAACTGCATTGTAAGAATTGGAACAGTCACTTTTGGAGAAGAAATTAATCATTCAACCAAGTTTGGCGTGGGACGAGTTCATCTCGTAAGTTCTATTTATCTTTTGTTGGTCCAATCATCTCCTTCACTCTAACAATTGGTCCGATCCTGCTGGCGATATGACCAGATCAAAGGAAAAAATCAGTACGTTAGAGAAGGGGATGGTTACTCTCGATGTTAGTGTGGCGGAAATCCGTGCCTCTGTAGTGTCTGGGTTTGAAGAGATACGTGCGATGTTGCGCCCGATATCGACGGGGAAGGATACTGTGGCGGAGGGGTCAACATCGGCAGCAGAGGACAATCCCTTCGCCCGTCCACACGTCGCCAACCAAACTGCACCTCCACCCATCGTTCAACAAACTGCCTCCACTGCTGTACAACCTCCTCGCCTGGAACTTCCGAATTTCAATGGCGAAAATCCATCAGCATGGATATCTAGGGCAAATCAATTTTTTCGTATTGAGAATACCCCCGATGACATGAAACTTGAGTATGCCTTGATTGCAATGGAAGGGTCAGCGCTCCATTGGCTTCAATGGTTAATGGGGCGAATGCCTACTCTAAGTTGGCGATGCTTCACGATCGAACCTTTGAAAAGATACGGCGATGATCCCCCCGCTAATCCCTGCGAAGAGTTAGCTTTGACTCGCCAAACGGCTTGGTTGACGAGTATGTAGATGCATCTATCTCTCGAATGGCAGGGGTTCCTTCACTTTTTGATATGGACGCTTTAGGCCTATTTCCTCATGGCTTAAGGGAGGACATTCGTGTCCGTATCCGTTCGAAAGATGCTGAAGACATGCACAACTATGCACCTAGCTCGAGAAATCGAATGTGAAATTGCAACGACCAAGCCTTCCTTCTATGGCCGATCAGCCCCAGCCCAGAATCACTCTAATTCAGGATTTCGACCTCCACAACAACAACACTATTTCCGTGGAGTATTCGCACCACAAAACCCGACTTCTGGTTTTCAACGAGCCTCTGAACAACCACTCACTTCAGGCTCTAATACACAGGGTCTGTCTTACTCAGATTCATCTACCAAATTGATGAATAAGGTACCCCATCCACCACGTCAGATGTCTCAAAGCGAGTATAGAGATTTATGGTCAAAAGGGTTATGTTTCCGCTGCTGTGAACCCTATAGTCCCTAATGAGACTATGCCTATCAAAGTCTATGTGAGAAGGAAGAAAGAAGATAGGCGCTGATAAGGAGATTTGATTAGATTTTTGCATTTTCCTTTATTATTTACAGATTTGATTAGATTTGGTTTGATTTTTACTGATTTTAGTTTCCTTAGTAATTCAAGCCCATGGGCTTTAGGTTTTGATTTAAATACTTGTGAACCTTCATTTTTGAGTTATGATAAGAATATTTTCGTGAGATTTTCACTGTTACAGCGTAATTGCTGATTGCTAGGGCAATCCAGGATATTATCTTGGGTTTCTAGAATTCAATTGTTTGAAGATTCATCATTTGGCCTCAGAGCCAAGTTTGATCCCAACGCTTTCGCAATGGTTTCTAACAAGAAAAGGTTGGAACAGTTGGAAACATTCATGGCAGCGCCGAGTGAAGCAGTGCGGACGTTGTCTATGCAACGCGGGATCCACTCTAGCGAGGGCTCCGATAACGAGTCACGCCGGGACAGATACAGTCGAGGTAAGGGAAGGACACCCAGTGTGGACAGTACTGATCAAGGACATCACCGTTTTCAAAGAAAGAAACAAGGGGGGTCGTCGCACCAGGGTGCGAAAGGCAGAGAGATACGGGGTGACAGTTATCATTAAGATCGTAGGAATAGACGCGAAGGGAGGAGAAACAGAGGCAGATCACCACTGCTACAGGAAGTTCACGAGAACCTGTTTGCTACACACCCAAATCCTTCCCACCGCGATGGGTCAGCAACTGATGAGGAGGACGAAGGACATACTGATTCCAGTACTGACTCACAAATCCTCGCGACCATCGACCACGAGGACTCAGGATGGACTTTCCGAAATTCACTGGCGAAGATCCCACTAACTGGATAGACAAGGCAGAACAATACTTTGAATTGAAAGGAGTTAGGAACAAAGACTGTGTGCCCATTGCCACTTACTACTTGGAGGGCGACGCATGTCAATGGTGGTGCTGGTTCGAGCAAAACCAGTGGTTACTCAGTCGATTGGGGAGACTTTAAGGAAGGCCTTCTATCGTGATTTGGAAACCATCAGTATGAGGACGAGAACAAGGCATTGAGCAGAGTGCGCCAAACTGGGAATTTCCGAGATTACTTGCGAGAATTCGAGCGACTCGTCAATCGTGTTCCCAATTGGCCACAAAACGCATTGTTGGGAACTTTTATTGCTGGACTTAAGCCGGAATTGACAGGGGAAGTGAAGATGTGGCGTCCGCGTACTCTCCGCCAAGCCATCGAGTTAGCGATTCGTAAGGATAAACACCTTAAGGCAATGCGTAATACCCACTCTATGGGCAAAGGGACATTTACTCTGTATAATAGGAATGCAGGGGCGAAACCATGGGTTTCAGGAGGTCTGCCTAAACCAAGCATGCCCACACCGAGCACAAACTCGAACCCTACTGCTAAGAACAAAGTACAGCTGTCCAACGACGAGATTGTTCGTCGACGCCAAGCGGGTTTGTGTGTTACCTGTAATGAGAAGTACTCGTGGAATCATGTGTGCCCAAATGCAAAACTGATGAGTATTACATTGGAGGATCTGGTTGCGGAAATTGATACCACACCACTATACGACGAAGACGTAAGGGATGAACACGAAGAGGAGAAAGTGGAGTTGAACCAACTAAGCGCGTGCAGCACCGAATCCGCGTTAAATTTGGCAGTTGCAAATGGTAATGTGGAACTACTACATTTTCGGGGTAAAATCGGACCCCTCCCTATAACGATCATGATCGATAGTGGAACAACAAAGAATTTCATAGCTCCGGAAATAGCTGCAGAGTTGCAACTCCGTCGAACACCAAATACGAAACCCCTGTTGGTGACACTTGGAACAGGAGACAAGTCAAGAAGCGACGATCGATACGACCACGTTCCGATCACGATTCAGGGTGTTCAATTCCACGCCACCCTTCATGCACTAGCAGGAGTCCAATGGGACGTCATACTCGGCACACCATGGTTGGAAGCGATCAGCCCTCTATCATTGGATTTCAAGGACTAGTCCATTAACTTTTGGGCCGGGGAACTGTTTTTTAAGGTGACACATAGAGTCTCTTTTTAAATATTCATGAATTACAAATTTTGATATTGTACTGTAAGTTTGAAAATATCTTGATTTTGTCCCTTTTTACAATCTTACAGGTTGATTTTGGCCCTGTAAGTTTGTAAAATGACCAAAATTAAAATATTTTTGAACTTACAGGACCAATATCAAAACGTGTAATTCATGTGGACCTAACTCAAATTCGTGACGAGTTTTAGGACTACAAAAACTTTAATCTCTGATACTCTAAGGCTGAAATAATTGGAGATATGTAGCAAGAAAGATTATTACTTTTTTAATTTTATGTCAATTTGATTGATTTTATATTTAAATAAAAGGGATTTTATTTCTGTTGGAAAAACACACATACTAAGTGTAGAATGGTGTTAGGTGGGATTAGTGTAGGGATGAGCTGGTTTGTTTTGTTGTTTTGGTGTTTCTTGAGCGGCGATATGACCAGATCAGAGGAAAGAATCAGTACGTTAGAGAAGGGGATGGTTACTCTCGATGCTAGTGTGGTGGAAATTCGTGCCTCTGGGTTTGAAAAGATACGTGCGATGTTGCGCACGATATCAACGGGGAAAGATACTGTGGTGGAGGGGTCAACATCGGCAGCAGAGGACAATCCCTTCGCCCATCAGCACGTCGCCAACCAAACTCCACCTCCACCCATCGTTCAACAAACCGCCTCACCTTCTGTACAACCTCCTCGCCTGGAACTTCAGAATTTCAATGGTGAAAATCCGTCAGCATGGATATCTAGGGCAAATCAATTTTTTCGTATTGAGAACACTCCCGATGACATGAAACTTGAGTATGCGTTGATTGCAATGGAAAGGTCGACACTCCATTGGCTTAAATGGTTAATGGGGAGAATCCCTACTCTAAGTTGGCGACGCTTCACAATCGAATTGTTGAAAAGATACGGTGATGATCCCCGCGCTAATCCCTGTGAAGCGTTAGCTTCGACTCGCCAAACGGGCTCTGTGGACGAGTATGTAGATGCATTTATCTCTCGAATGGCAGGGGTTCCTTCACTTTCTGATATGGACGCCTTAGGCCTTTTTCTTCATGGCTTAAGGGAGGACATTCGTGTCCGCATCCGTTCCAAAGATGCTGAAGACATATGTACAACTATGCACCTAGCGCGAGAAATCGAACGTGAAATTGCAACTACCAAGCCTTCCTTCTATAGCCGATCAGCCCCAACCCAGAATCACTCTAATTCAGGATTTCGATCTCCACATCAACAACACTATTTCCGTTCTACAGGAGTATTCGCACCACGAAACCCGACTTCTGGTTTTCAACGGGCCTCTGAACCTCCACACACTTTAGGCTCTAATACACAGGGGCTGTCTTACTCAGATTCATCTACCAATTCGGTGAATAAGGTACCTCGTCCACCACGTCAGATGTCTCAAAGCGAGTATAGAGATTTACGGTCAAAAGGGTTATGTTTTCGTTGCCGTGAGCCCTATAGTCACACCCATACTTGTGCTAACAGATCTCTTCAAGTAATGGTAGTGCTAGACGAAGATGAGGAGCACGATCCTGGAGAATCAAATGGGCCTCAGGATTCGGAAAATGTAGAGGATATTACTTTTCAATCACTGCAGTTGTCGGCTGCTACTGCATTCGGTTTTGATGGGCCGACAACAATGAAACTTTTAAGAAAAATTGGTGATACTGAGGTGGTGGCAATGGTTGATAGCTGAGCCACTCATTGTTTTATTTCACAGAAAATGGTGGCTTCCCTGGGTCTCCTGGTCGACGAATCGATTACACTTCCAATGAAATTGGGCAATGGGAAAGACATTAATACTGCTGGGCGCTGCCCCCGTATTTCGTTACAGTTTGGTACAGTAAGGTTCAACTTTTCTGCTTACGTTTTTCCTATAAGTGGGGTGGATATTATTTTGGGGGTTACCTTCTTGCTGCCTTGGGTAACATTCAGGTTAATTGGGCTACGCAAACGCTTAAATTTACCCTTCTTGATCAACAATTTTGCCTGCAAGGGGATCCGGGATTGGAGAAACGCCAAATCTCAGCTGCAACTTCTCTTAAATTGGCTGATGTTGAATCTTGCTGGATTCTTTGGCAATCTGAATTGCATCAATTGGACAGTAATCAGTCAAGTGTTTTGGCTCCAGAAGTTCAGCAGGTGTTGGATGAATTTTCCCAGGTTTTATCCCCTCTTCCTGGTCTTCCTCCTTCACGGGATTGCGACCACCGTATACCACTACAACCAGGGGCTGCTCCAGTTTCAGTACGACCATATCGGTATAGTGCTGCCCAGAAGACAGAGATTGAACGTCTGATTGAGGAAATGCTTTCAGCAGGTCTAATTCAGCCAAGTACTGGACCCTACTCTAGTCCGGTTCTCCTGGTGCACAAAAAGGATGGAAGTTGGAGATTTTGTGTGGACTATCGGGAACTAAATAAGCTTACGGTGCCCGATAATTATCCGATACCCGTCATAAATGAACTTTTAGATGAATTGCATGGCGCTTCGTGGTTTACTCGCCTTGATCTGAGGGCGGGTTATCATCAGATTCGTGTGGCACCCGAAGACATCCCAAATACTGGATTTCGTATGCATTCAGGCCATTATGAGTTTGTTGTGATGCCCTTTGGGCTACGGAACGCCCCATCCACGTTTCAAGCTGTTATGAATGACTTATTCAGACCATTACTTAGGAGGTTTGTGTTGGTGTTCTTTGATGATATTCTCATTTATAGTTCTGATTGGCAATCCCACATTAACCATATCTTCGTGAGGTTTTGAGAATTTTAGCTGCAGCCTCTTTTGTGGTGAATCCCAAAAAATGTTCTTGCGCTCAAAGTTCTATAGATTACTTGGGCCACGTAGTTTCGGCTGAGGGGGTGCAAATGGACCCCTCTAAAGTGATGGCTGTCTTGCAGTGGCCAACTCCTAAGTCGGTCAAAGGGGTGAGAGGAATTTTGGGTTTAACAGGGATATTATCTTCGTTTCATCAAGGATTATGGAAAGATTGCTTGGCCTTTGACTAACATGTTACGCAAGGAGGCTGACTCTCGTTTTTCTTGGGAGTTCTGAAGCCCAAGCTGCCTTTGAGACCCTCCAAAAGGCCATCACATCAGCCCCAGTACTTGCTGTCCCTGACTTTTCGGCACCTTTTCTCATCGAGTGTGATGCTTCTGGACGAGGTTTAGGGGCTGTTTTGATGCAACATAAACGTCCGATTGCATATTTCAGCAAGGCTCTCTCTGATCGTAATATCTCTAAATCCACCTACGAGAAGGAACTGATGGCCTTAGTACCTGCGGTTCTTCATTGGCGATCATACCTTTTGGGTCGAAAATTCATTGTTCGGACTGACCACCATAGCTTGAAGCATCTATTACAGCAGTCCATCACTTCTCCGGGTTTCTAAACTCATTGGATTTGATTTTGAGATTGAGTACAAGGCTGGCATTACAAATGTTGCCGCTGATGCCTTATCGCGCCGAGACTCGGATATAGCTTGTGAGGCAATTCAGTTCCTTGTTGGATGGAGTGGTCAGCCTTGAAACAGGCTGTTCGTTCAGATCCGTTGTACGCTCCAGTGATACAGACCCTTGAGAGGGGCGAAAAAGTTGATCGCCCTTTTGTACTAGTTAATGGGATCCTCTTTTTCAAGGATCGTCTAGTTATTCCTTCGACTTCGGAATGGGTTCCTCGATTATTGACAGAGTTCCATTCGACTCCTACCGGAGGGCATGCAGGAGCCTATCGGACGTACCGTAGATTGGCAGCGAATGTCTATTGGCCTGGTATGATGAAGATTGTGACTCGTTTTGTGGCTGAGTGTTTGGTTTGTCAGCGCAACAAATCAGACTCACGTTCTCCCGCAGGGCTGTTGCAACCACTGCCTATTCCAGAACGGGTGTGGGAAGATGTGAGTATGGACTTCATCACTGGGCTGCCTCGTTCTCAAAATTTGGACGTTATCTTGGTGGTTGTGGATCGGTTGTCGAAGGCTACCCATTTTATTGGCCTTTTGCAC
The DNA here is from genome assembly GCA_026898435.1 of Prunella vulgaris. NCBI lineage: Eukaryota > Viridiplantae > Streptophyta > Magnoliopsida > Lamiales > Lamiaceae > Prunella > Prunella vulgaris. The sequence continues at coordinate 140,409 of JAPKLY010000448.1, read as the reverse complement.
CCTTTCACAGCCCGAGGAGTGGCTATTGCTTTTGCAAGGGAAGTAGTCCGGCTCCATGGTGTACCTCGATCCATTGTATCGGATCGTGATCCAGTGTTCCTTAGTTTGTTCTAGCAAGAGTTATTCAAGGCCACTGGAATACATTTACGTATGAGTTCATCTTATCATCCCGAGACTGATGGCCAGTCCGAAGTGATGAATCGCTGTTTGGAGACCTACTTGAGATGTTTTGTCTCCACACATCAAAAAAATTGGGTGCAATGGTTGTCGTGGGCGGAGTATTGCTTTAACACGAGTTTCCACTCCGCTACGGGGTGTACACCTTTTGAGGCTGTTTACGGGCGCAAACCACCAGTTTTGTCTCAGATTTTACCTGGGGAAATTCGTGTTAAGGCTGTCTTAGATGATTTGATGGAGTGAGACGAGACTTTGCAGCAGCTGCGTATTCATCTTGAACATGCTCAACAACGCATGACTCGTGAGTCGAACAAACACCGTCGTGATGTTGTCTATGAGGTGGGTGATCTAGTTGTCTTGAAATTTCGGCCTTATCGTCAGTTGTCTTTGTTCAAGAAGCTCAATGTGAAGTTGGCTCCCCGATATTTTGGTCCCTTTGTTATTTCGCATCGAATTGGTCGGGCTGCTTACCGGCTGGTTTTGCCTGAGGGATGTCGCCTGCATCCTGTTTTTCATGTATTTCAGTTGAAGGCCACAATTGGGGATCATGTGGCGGATCCCAATCTACCCTTAGATATTACAGATGAGGCTGCCCTCTTTATGCCTTCTCAGGTACTTCGGGCTAGACAGATTTGGCGTGGAGATCAGCGTGTTTCTCAACTCTTGGTGGCTTGGGCTGATCGTCCGGAGGAAGAGGCGGCATGGGTGGACGAGGAGTTATTTCGTACTCAGTTCCCTGAATTTAGCCTTGAGGGCAAGACTGTTCTCGAGAGGGAGGGAATTGTTACATATAAAAGACGTGCTAACGTAAAGAAGTAATTGGATTAGTGGGCCTAATTTTATTAATTTAATATTATTAGTTTCAGTTTGATTAGTGGGCCCATGGGCCTAGCTTTTATATTTAAACTGCATTGTTAGTGTTGAACCGTCACTTTTGAAAGAGATTAATTATTCAGCCAAGTTTGGCGTGGGATGAGTTCATCTCGTAAGTTCTGTTTATCTTCTGTTTTGATCTAATCATCTCCTTAACTCTAACAGAGGTAGACGTACAATTGCAAGAACGTGATGCTTTACTTCGAGAGTTACGCTTTAACCTTGACGTCTCGCAGAACCGCATGCGACAATATGCTGATGCCAAGCATCGCCCCAAAGAATTTGAAATAGACGATTGGGTTTATTTGAAATTGCAACCTTACCGCCAGCAGTCTGTGTCCAAGAGGTTTAATCAAAAGTTGGCTAGCAAGTACTATGGACCGTTTCAAGTCGAGGTCTAGATTGGGGCAGTGGCGTATCGATTGAGGCTGCCTGAGGGGTCTAGGATTCATCCCGTATTCCATGTTTCTTTACTAAGACGCAAGGTGGGTCCGATGGACAACACTCAACCGACTCTTCCCTCATACACAGCCGAAGGAGTCCCCGTGTGTGAGCCTCAGCAGGTGCTTGATTATAGACCAATTGGCCAAGGAAAGCGAGAGGTGATGGTACACTGGAAGAGCTTCCATATAGATGATGCGACGTGGGAGGATCTGAGGTATATACATTCCCAATTTCCAGAACTCAACCTCGAGAACGAGGTTCGTTTTGCTGATGGGGGTGGTGATGAGACTATGTCTATCAAAGTCTATGTGAGGAGGAAGAAAGAAGTAGGCGCTGATAAGGAGATTTGATTAGATATTTGCATATTTCTTTATTATTTACAGATTTGATTAGATTTGGTTTGATTTTTACTGATTTTAGTTTCCTTAGTAATTCAGGCCCATGGGCTTTAGGTTTTGATTTAAATACTTGTGAACCTTCATTTTTGAGTATGATAAGAATATTTTCGTGAGATTTTCACTGTTACAGCGTAATTGCTGATTGCTAGGGCAATCCAGGATATTATCTTGGGTTTCTAGAATTCAATTGTTTGAAGATTCATCAGTCCCACCCATACTTGTGCTAACAGATCTCTTCAAGTAATGGTAATACTAGATGAAGATGAGGAGCTCGATCCTGGAGAATCAAATGGGCCTCAGGATCCAGAAAATGTTGAGGATATTACTTTTCAATCACTACAGTTGTCAGCTGCTACTGCATTCGGTTTCGATGGGCCGACAACAATGAAACTTTTAGGAAAAATTGGTGAGGCTGAGGTGGTGGCAATGGTTGATAGCTCTCAAATTTAGAAGAAATAAAATTCATTTCTTATTTTCTTATGAGATCACTAGACCTACATATATATACATGAGTCTGCAGCCTAATTTAAGAAATATGGACAGCTAATTCTAAGGAATCAGATCCCTATGATTATGGGATTGATCCTAATTACATAAACCTAATAATAGCAAGATATAAAATATAACTTCCTAAAATACATAAATACAATCACTGTTTTGACACTCCCCCTCAAGCTGGTGAATAAGTGTTTTCCATTCCCAGCTTGGATATAATTCTTTCAAAGTTAATGCAATTCAGCCCCTTGGTGAGTATGTCTGCAAGTTGATTCTGAGTGGATACATATGGTGTGCAAATCATGCCACTGTCTAGTTTTTCCTTGATGAAGTGTCTATCAACCTCAATATGTTTAGTTCTATCATGTTGCACCGGGTTGTGGGCTATGCTAATTGCAGATTTATTGTCACAATATAACCTCATAGGTTCATCCCACCTTATCTTCAAGTCTTCCAATATAATTTTCAGCCATAGAAGTTCACATATTCCGTGGGCCATTGCTCGAAATTCTGCTTCAGCACTCGACCTAGCTACTACATTCTGCTTTTTACTCTTCCAAGTCACTAGATTTCCACCAAGGAAGGTGCAATATCCAGTAGTTGATCTCCTATCTACCACTGACCCCGCATAGTCCGCATCTGTATATGCTTCAAGACTTACACTCTTGTTTCGTTTGAACAAAATCCCTCTTCCGGGGGTCCCTTTCAAGTATTGGACAATTCTAAGAGCAGCTTGTAAATGTGCTTCCTTTGGTTGGTGCATAAACTGGCTGACTAAACTTACAGCAAAAGCAATGTCTGGTCTAGTGTGAGATAAGTAAATAAGTCTGCCCACAAGTCTTTGATACATTCCCTTGTCCACGGCAATATCCACCTCCACACTTCCCAACTTTATATTTGGGTCAACTGGAGTACTTGCTGGTTTGCAGGCTGTCTTACCTGTTTCTTTAAGCAAGTCAGTAATATATTTTTGTTGAGATATGAAGATTCCTTTCCTGGAATGAGCCACTTCAATTCCCAAAAAATATTTAAGTCTCCCTAGTGTCTTGATCTCGAACTCCGTGGCAAGGCATTCACTTAACACTTGCTGCTCCTTTTTGTCATCCCCACTTACTATAATATCATCTACATACACCAATAAAATTGTTACTCCCCCTGAAACTGAATGTTTGATAAATAATGTGTGATCCCCTTGGCTCTGTTTGTAGCCCAAACTTGTCATAACTTTGGTGAATCTTCCAAACCATGCTCTTGGGGATTGTTTCAGCCCATATAGAGCTTTTCTTAACTTGCAAACAGTTCCAGCAGCAACCTGTCCGTTGTAACCAGGGGGTAACTCCATGTATATTTCTTCTTCAAGGTCTCCATGTAAAAATGCATTCTTCACATCGAACTGCTGCAGGTCCCAATCATTATTTGCTGCTAATGACAATATTACTCTGACCGTGTTCATCTTAGCAACCGGGGCGAATGTCTCCAAGTAATCAACTCCATAGGTTTGAGTGAAGCCTTTAGCCACTAACCTTGCCTTGTACCGTTCAATGGTCCCATCAGCCCTGTACTTTACTGCATATACCCACTTGCATCCTACTGGTTTTTTTCCAGTTGGTAGGGTGACAAGTTCCCAGGTCCTATTTTTGTTCAATGCTTCCATTTCCACATCCATGACATGTTTCCATTTCCTGTCAGATAATGCTTCAGATACAGAGGAAGGTGTGTGTGTGGAGTTGAGGTTTGTGAGAAAGGTTTTATGGGTAGGTGAGAATTTTCCAAAGGATAAGAAATTTGATAGTGGGTAAAGTGGTTGTTGGGTGTATGTTCTAGTTCCCTTTCTAAGGGCAATGGGTAGGTCTAGAGTTTGGTCCACCTGTGTTTCTAGATTTTCAGAAACAAACTCATTAGAATCATTGGAGTTTATAGGAGACGAAGGTGTTACCTCATGCAATGGTGCTGGGTTGGATTCTTGGACGTTGCCAGATTCTGGAATGGCCTTTTCTCTCCTTGAATAAACCAGATTTTTCCCAAATTTTCCACCATCAGGTTCAGGTTCAGGTTCAGGTGCAGGTCTTGTTGTTGGTTCAGGTGGTTCAGGTTCAGGTGCAGGTCTTGCTGTTGGTTCAGGTGGTTCAGGTCCAAATGTCATATTTGGAAAAATGAGAGTCTCATCTTCCTCTCTTACATTCTCCCCCTGAAGATGAGGCTGCTTGAAGTAGCTCTCTTGTTCGTTGAAGGTGACATCTCTTGACACATAGAATTTTTTGGATAGGGGGTGAAAACATTTGTATCCCTTTTGTGTGGTAGAGTACCCTAAGAATACACATTTTATAGCCCTAGGGTCCAATTTTCCCCTTTCATTACTATGAACATGCACAAAGGATACACACCCAAATATTCTAGGTCGGAGTTTACTTGTAGGATCCAAGTGAGGGTAGAATGAGGATAGGACTTCCATGGGACTTTTTGAGTCTAAGATTTTAGTGGGTAACCTATTGATTAGATAGGTTGCAGTGAGAAGGGCTTCCCCCCAAAATCTCTTAGGAACATGACTCTGAAAAAGTAGAGCTCTAGTTTGATCTAATAGGTGCCCATTTTTTCTTTCTGCGATCCCATTCTGTTGGGGTGTGTTCACACATGAGGACTCATGGATTATCCCTTCCTTTTGGCAAAAAGAGTTTAGTACAAGGTTAAAGTAGTCCTTGGCATTATCAGACCGAATTCTTTTGATACCCACCCCAAATTGATTTTTAATCATTGAGACAAACCGAAAAAACACGGAACTAACTTCAGATTTTTGTTTCAATAAAAAAACCCAAGTCACCCGGGTACAATCATCTATGAAGGTTAAAAACCATTTAGCACCTGAGATATTAGGAACAGAAGCAGGACCCCATACATCAGTGTGAACAAGAGAAAATGGGAAATGACTTATCTTGTTACTAATGGGAAAAGGTACACGCTTGTGTTTAGCAAGCTCACACACCTCACAATGGAGACTCTCCACATTTAAGGTTTTAAACAAGGAAGGAAAAAGGACTTTTATAACTCGAAATGAAGGGTGTCCTAGCCGGCAATGGTATAGTTGAGCTTTCTCTTTATTGGTCATGGTAGATTCAGATATAAGAGAGTGGCTCTTAGTAGGCAGATTAGGATCCTCCATGTAGTATAGGCCATTCCATTCTCTAGCATGTCCAATCGTCCTCCCCGAGTTCTTGTCCTGCAGTATACATGAGTTACTATGAAAAACAGCATTACATGAGAGATCCTTTGTGAGTTTTTGTATAGAAATCAGATTGGTGGACAGTTTAGGGACGTGAAGAACATTTTTTAATGTCATGGATGGGCTTATTTGGACCTCTCCTTGTCCTGCTGCAGTTATAAGGGTTCCATCTGCTGTGGAAATTTTCTTGTTGCTGGGACATGGGGAATATGTGGAGAAGTATTTGGGTAGAGGGGTCATATGGTCAGTGGCTCCAGAGTCTAATATCCAGTAATGTGTAACTGGTGTATCTGAAACATTAAGCCCAAAAGAAAGTGGAAACTTACCAGAATATGTTAAGGAGCATGTACCTGTGGGCTTCTCCAATTTACTAAGGAAGGATCTTACCCGTTCTATCTCTTCATGATTCTGCAATTCTCCAGCAGCCTGGGATCTGTCCCCAGTTTCTGAAATAGGGTCCATGACCTCCGCCATGACCAAGTGCGATCAAGGTAGAGAGGGTTGCGCTGCAATGAAGGCTGCGACAAGGCTTAAAGGTAGTGCAGCAATGAAGGCTGCAACTTAGGTTTACAGCCACGGTCAGAAACTCCCAAGGATCAGGAGCTCTGATACCATCTCAAATTTAGAAGAAATAAAATTCATTTCTTATTTTCTTATGAGATCACTAGACCTACATATATATACATGAGTCTGCAGCCTAATTTAAGAAATATGGACAGCTAATTCTAAGGAATCAGATCCCTATGATTATGGGATTGATCCTAATTACATAAACCTAATAATAGCAAGATATAAAATATAACTTCCTAAAATACATAAATACAATCACTGTTTTGACAATAGCGGAGCCACTCATTGTTTTATTTCACAGCAAACGGTGACTGCCTTGGGTCTCCTGGTCGACGAATCGATTACACTTCCCGTGAAATTGGGCGATGGGAAAGACATTCGAACTGCTGGGCGCTGCCCCCGTATTTCATTACAGTTTGGGACAGTAAGGTTCAATTTTTCTGCTTACGATTTTCCTGTAAGCGGGGTGGATATTATTTTGGGGGTTACCTTCCTTGCTGCCTTGGGTGACATTCAGGTTAATTGGATCTTGATCAACAATTTTGCCTGCAAGGGAACCCGGGATTGGAGAAACGCCAAATTTCAGCTGCAACTTCTCTTAAATTGGCTGATATTGAATCTTGCTGGATTCTTTGGCAATCTGAATTGTATCAATTAGACGATAATCAGTCAAGTGTTTTAGCTCCAGAAGTTCAGCAAGTGTTGGATGAATTTTCCTAGGTTTTATCCCCTCTTCCTGGTCTTCCTCCTTCACGGGATTGCGACCACCGTATACCACTACAACCAGGAACTTTTCCAGTTTCAGTACGACCATATCGGTATAGTGCTGCCCAAAAGACAGAGATTGAACGTCTGATTGAGGAGATGCTTTCAGCAGGTCTAATTCAGCCAAGTACTGGACCCTACTCTACTCCGGTTCTCCTGGTGCACAAGAAGGATGGAAGATGGAGATTTTGTGTGGACTATCGGGAACTAATTAAGCGCACGCTGCCAGATAATTATCTGATACCCGTCATACAGGAACTTTTAGATGAATTGCATGGTGCTTCGTGGTTTACTCGTCTTGATCTGAGGGTGGGGTATCATTAGATTCGTGTGGCACCAGAAGACATTCCAAAGACTGGATTTCGTACGCATTCAGGCCATTATGAGTTTGTTGTGATGCCCTTTGGGCTACGGAACGCTCCATCCACGTTTCAAGCTGTTATGCTATGGAACGCTCCATCCACGTTTCAAGCTGTTATGAATGACTTATCCAGACCGTATGTGTTGGTGTTCTTTGATGATATTCACATTTACAGTTCTGATTGGCAATCCCACATTAACCATCTTCGTGAGGTTTTGAGAATTTTAGTTGAATCCTCTTTTGTGGTGAATCCCAAGAAATGTTCTTGGGCTCAAAGTTCTATTGCTTACTTGGGCCACGTAGTTTCCGCTGAGGGGGTGCAAATGGACCCCTCTAAAGTGATGGCTGTCTTGCAGTGGCCAACTCCTAAGTCGGTAAAAGGTGTGAGAGGTTTTTTGGGTTTAACAGGGATATTATCGTCGTTTCATCAAGGATTATGGAAAGATTGCTTGGCCTTTGATTAACATGTTACATAAGGAGGCTGACTCTCGTTTTTCTTGGAGTTCTGAGGCCCAAGCTGCCTTTGAGGCCCTCCAAAAGGCCATCACATCATCCTCGGTACTTGATGTCCCTGAATTTTCGGCACCTTTTCTCATCGAGTGTGACGCTTCTGGATGAGATTTAGGGGCTGTTTTGATGCAACAGAAACGTCCTATTGCATATTTCAGTAAGGTTCTCTCTGATCGTAATATCTCTAAATCCACCTACGAGATGGAACTGATGGTCTTAGTACATGCGGTTCTTCATTGGCGATCATACTTTTTGGGTCGAAAATTCATTGTTCGGACTGACCACCATAGCTTGAAGCATCTATTACAGCAGTCCATCATTTCTCCGGCGCAACATTATTGTGTTTCTAAACTCATTGGATCTGATTTTGAGATTGAGTGCAAGGCTGACATTACGAATGTTGCTACTGATGCCTTATCGCGCCGAGACTCGGATATAGCTTGTGAGGCAATTTCAGTTTCTTGTTGGATGGAGTGGTCAGCCTTGAAACAGGCTGTCCGTTCAGATCCGTTGTACGCTCCAGTGATACAGACCCTTGAGAGGGGTGAAAAAGTTGGTCGCCCTTTTGTACTTGTTAATGGTATCCTCTATTTCAAGGATCGTCTAGTTATTCCTTCGACTTCGGAATGGGTTCCTCGATTATTGACAGAGTTCCATTCGACTCCAATCGGAGGGCATGCAGGAGCCTATCAGACGTATCGTAGATTGGCAGCAACTGTCTATTGGCATGGTATGATGAAGGTTGTGACTCGTTTTGTGGCCGAGTGTTTGGTTTGTCGGCGCAGCAAATTAGACTCTCGTTCTCCCGCAGGGCTGTTGCAACCGCTGCCTATTCTAGAACGGGTGTGGGAAGAGGTGAGTATGGACTTCATCACAGGGCTGCCTCGTTCTCAGATTTGGACGTTATCTTGGTGGTTGTGGATCGGTTGTCGAAGGCTACCCATTTTATTGGTCTTTTGCACCCTTTCACAGCCTGAACGGTGGCTCTTGCTTTTGCAAGAGAAGTAGTCCGGCTCCATGGTGTACCTTGATCCATTGTATCGGATCGTGATCCAGTGTTCCTTAGTTTGTTCTAGCAAGAGTTATTCAAGGCCACTGGAATACATTTACGTATGAGTTCATCTTATCATCCCGAGACTGATGGCCAGTCCGAAGTGATGAATCGCTGTTTGAAGACCTACTTGAGATGTTTTGTCTCCCACACATCCAAAAAATTGGGCGCAGTGGTTGTTGTGGGCGGAGTATTGTTTTAACACAGAGTTTCCATTCCGCTATGGGGTGCACGCCTTTTGAGGCTGTTTACGGGCGCAAACCACCATTTTTATCGCAGTTGTTACCGGGGGAAATTCGTGTTAAGGCTGTCTTAGATGATTTGATGGAGAGAGACGAGATTTTGCAGCAGCTGCGTATTCATCTTGAGCGTGCTCAACAACGCATGACTCGTGAGTCGAACAAACACCGTCGTGATGTTGTTTATGAGGTGGGTGATCGAGTCTTCTTGAAGTTTCGGCCTTATCGTCAATTGTGTTTGTTCAAGAAACTCAATGTGAAGTTAGCTCCCCGATATTTTGGTCCGTTTGTTATTTCGCATCGAATTGGTCGGGCTGCTTACCGGCTGGTTTTACCTGAGGGATGTCGCCTACATTCTGTTTTTCATGTATCTCAGTTGAAGGCCACAATTGGGGATCATGTGGCGGATCCCAATCTACCCTTGGATATTACAGATGAGGCTGCCCTCTTTACGCCTTCTCAGGTACTTCGGGCTAGACAGATTTGGCGTGGAGATCAGCGTGTTCCTCAACTCTTGGTGGCTTGGTCTGATCGTCTGGAGAAAGAGGTGGCATGGTCTGATCGTCTGGAGAAAGAGGCGGCATGGGTGGACGAGGAGTTGTTTCGTGCTCAGTTCCCTGAATTTAGCCTTGAGGGCAAGACTGTTCTCGAGAGGGAGGGAATTGTTACGTATAAAAGACGTGGGATTAGTGGGCCTAATTATATTAATTTAATATTATTAATTTCAGTTTATTAGTGGGCCCATGGGCTTAGTTTTGTATTTAAAACTGGTTTGCAAGAATTGGAACCGGCACTTTTGGAGAAGAAATTAATCACTCAGCCAAGTTTGGCGTGGGACGAGTTCACCTTGTAAGTTTATTTATCTTCTGTTGGTCCAATCATATCCTGTCACTCAAACAAATTAGGACACTATATTTTACAGCTGGGAATAATTTTAAACATTGCAGCCACGACCTTGTGTCGTATGGTTTATAATCTATCTTTTATTTTGAAAAGTGAAATTTAGAATTAATTCTGAAGTTGTATAAATTTTCCAATTTCATAATTTTAATTTAAAATGCGATAAATTTATGCTAGCTAATGACTCGATGTAACTCTACTTGGGGCACATTAAAAGAAAACACATTAATATGATACTCACCGATTGGAATTTTCTTCGATTGACTTGTATTAAAAACATAGGATCAGTTGCTTTACACGACAAATAGATGAAAATTAATATATATGCATTAGATTAGACTGAGTAGCTACGTCTTATAGTAAATTTTAAGGGAGAAAATTCTGTGTTGATTTAATTGCTATTCATCCAAACATAAATTACAATGCTACTAATGACATTTAATTTTAGAAAAATTGATGTCTTAGGCTAGCAAAATATATCATCAGATTATGACAAGTTTTCGGGAAAATAATTTTTTTAGTTATCCCTATTTTGGTTCCAGCACTAACGACTTTCAAGAATTAATTACACCGGCTGTCGGAAGTAAAACATCCTGTAACTTTCTATTTGTTCACATGACAAAGTTTGATTGGTCATTTAGATGTTTACCTCTTCATCAGACCAATTCAAAAAATTGAAAGTTACAGGATTATTTTCAATTCCTGAAATTCGAAAGGAGAGGTAACTTGAAACTATTTTCCACAAGTTTTTTGATGATTAATTCTCGAAATTTTTACCTATGATAGCCAGAAGCCGAGCCAGAGGTGCATTCCCAACCAAAATAGGAATTATTTTTTGTTGATTCACCACCTATAATTTTGGGCACAGAGTACACCCCTCTGTCGTCTGAAGTGACATAGTCGGACTGCAAAGCGCCTACAATAAGAGTGTCGTCAAATGCAGTCATGTGGGGATATGCATCGCTCGTCGGACATTTATCCGTATCACATGCTCTGCATTGGCTGCAAAGGAGATGACTATCCATGTGCACAGAGCTGCCTGCTCGAGCATTAGCAATGACCAGGATGATAACAAGCAAAACACGGTAATTCTCCATGCCTCAATCTTTTTTTGTTTTCTTGATCTGATGATTGCACCTTATTATATGCAGCATACGCTCGTTCTTGATTTCATCAAATTTAATTTGTCTTGAGGATTACATGGTTGGCAGTTGCTTGTTTCCTTTGCATTGAAGTTAACTACATTAGTTAAATGGAAAGCATTCTGCCGCAGGAATTTTTGGTTTATTGTGGAATTATAAAAAGATTTGATTTGATATAGTATGCTTCAATTGCTTGTCCTTATTACTGCATGCTAGAAATTTTGTACTTGAGAATATTTGAATTAAATAAAACAAGCCTTCCATTAGAACTGAGATTCTCAAGAGTTTGTTGAGCTTGAGAAAGAAAATATGACACAAACTTGTAAATGTTTTGATGAAGTTGGAATAGAAGATGAAAATTAATTCAATGAATTATAGGTTATAACACATGCAAGAAAGATCTATATAATGAGAAATGAAGAACATATATTCCACTAACTTGTGTTAGCCAAATAAATATTTTTGTTCTTATTTTGCATATTATTTATGAATTTCTAGTGCTAAGAACATAGGCTCAAAGTTTATTCCATAAACCAACATTAATGTTTCAAACATTTTTTTTGTGTGTTTTATTGCAATTTGCATATACATTCATAGTAAAAGAACAAAAAACTTTCTTTTTTGTCCCATGTTTCCACTCATTTCCAAGACCAAGTATCCTAATATATACATGAATATCACCATCACAATAAAAAAAAAAAAAAAAAAGAAGACATAAAATTATATATGTATAAAAATACCAGAAAAGAAATGAATTATGCACCACCAGTGACACATGAGAACATTCTATGACTCCTGAACCTCACAAGCTGCTGCTGCTTCTTAGCAGCAACTTCCTCCACTGCAAAACCACCTACCGGCACCTCTGAGTTGTGGCGGCGGTGGTGGTGGTGGTGGTATGTGGAGACCTTATCGGGTGGTGGTGTGAGATACTGTTTTCTGCTGAAATACTCATGATCAACATCATCTTTTATGTAGAAATCAGCTATGTTGTAAGTCTCTGCTGCAGTTGAAGATAGGCATTCGTATTTTCGACGAGTCTTGCTCTTCTTCAATGACCTGTACACCATTGGTATCAATCCTTCCATTCTCTCTCTCCTCTCTCTCTCTCTCTCTCTCTCTCTCTCTCTCTGTTGAGGGTTTTGGAGTTGGTATGATCAGAGGCTAATGATTCATGCGAAGAAGAATAATTCTTGGTTATATGGGGTTGGTGGGAAGTTTATTAAGATTTTTTTTTTCTTTTTAGAAGACTTTGATTTATTAGAAAAGATGAAAGCACTCAACACGCCACCTTTTACTTAAATTGAATAAACACACCAAGACAAAATGAAATAAACTTGGACTGGTTTTTGTTTAAATTGGTGCTTGCTTGTAGTTCCATCATGAAATAAAAAATTATGATAATTTTCCCCTTTCCAGCAGTTATTAATAATCTATACTAATAAGATGTTTTACTTGTGTTTCATAAATGTCTCAATATATATAATGTGTACAAAGGTGAGTAAGGTTCGTTATACCAAGATTTTGTATGTACTTGGCGCACTTTGCAATTTATGTGTGTTTTGAACAGTTAAGATTGTTATTATTGAAAAATTATAATTGTTTATAGTGAATAATTATGGCGCTTCAACCACTATTCAGTGAAAATAATCGTAATTGTTTAAAAGTACGCTTAAATTGTACGTTGCATTTGGTGCATTAAATATATATTTATATATTTTTTTTTAAAAATTGAGTGTTAATTTTAGTCGAAAGTGCAAAATTTGGAAATCGCTAGTCAGATGGATTTAGAATGCCTAGACCACTGAAATTTGGACTAGTTGGTAACATTTTTTTAATGCTTTTATTTTTTGCTCTTTATATCACACTAATATGATAAAAAATCATTTGATAACAATTTAATATTTTTAGTATATATATTTATATGAACTAATATTTAATGGATAAGAATCATAATATATATAAATTAATAAAAAATATATAGTGTCAAACATAATTATAAAATATATTAACAATATATATAGTTACAGTTTTTAAATGCAAATAGTTGAATTAGACAACTATACAAATGTTTTACATCAAATTCTTTAAACAAAGTCTTTCCACAATAGAGAAAAAAGAAAGAAAGAAAGAATGGCCATCTAGTTTAACTAGATGGATGACACTAAATTGATGATCAACTTAGATCTTTTTTTGTTTTTTTTGACATAATTGGTTTTAGTAATATTAATATTTGTAATAATTAATTGATTACAATCTATTCATGCTTGGTTTAATTAATTAATTGCTATAAAAAGTTCAACTGCAAATTTTTTATGGGTTTAAAAATTCAGACAAATCTACACAATATAATTCAAGTTTTAAACACATAATTTTCAAAGATTAATGCAACCAAATTCAAACAAATTGTGTTTGGCTACGCTTAATTGATTATTAACATTAATTATTATATTTATTATTGTTAATTGGAGAAAGGAAAGATGTATAGTTTGGTTCTTTAAAATAATTCCAGTGGTAATTAACTAGAAAAATATCGAGCTAGGCTGCTTCACTTAACAAACAATAGAAAACAGTATTGCACGCGTGAGATGATATGTATTATTGACTTCACTGCCAAAACAATTTTTAACATTATCAGATATTAAACTAAAATATTTATATGATAAATTCTTGCGTGCATCAAAAGTATTTTACAATTCAAATGTATTACTCCCTCTATCCCATAATTGTTTTCACACTTTTCTTTTTCGTTCGTCCCACAATTGTTTTCACACTTTCTTTTTTCGTCCGTCCCACAATTGTTTTCGCACCCTATAAATGGAAACTATTACTTTAATTTTATCCTCACAATATTCACATATTTACACAAAATGTCATTACTTTTACATTCAATCTAATTAATCTTATTATTTTAATAATATAACTTTACACATCACCCTACTTTTCTTAAAAACTGCGTCATCTAAAAGGTGAAAACACCTATGGGACGGAGGGAGTATTAAACCATACTTGATTATGATTGTTTGCAGTAAATAGAAAAAAATGTCCCACTGATATATTTTGTGAAAATAGTTATAACTGTTTAAAAAATAAAATTGATACATATATACCGAAAAATATAAGACTTATTTTATTAATATTATTATATTGAATATTAACCGGAATATATTAAAAGGCAAAGCATAACTTGCACATATGTTCTTTTTTCTATTTGTAAAGCATAAAATAAAAGTAAAATAATAATAATTGAATTAGTCAAAGGTATTAGCTTCCCAAGATTAAGATTGCCGAACGGATCCATTAATTGACAACAAAATGTGTTAGTGCAAGTCTTCCCTATCTTTTTCAACAATTTACTTTTCTTCATTTATTATATTTATTTATTTCAACAATATACTTATTTATTTTTTGAATAAATGGTAGCAAGTGGAATCCAAATTGACACTCTCTCCACTAAGCATCCACATGAAAATTCTTTTAATTTAGTAAATAGTAGATAATTTTTTTATCTCATCTAAAAATTAATCAGAACTTGTTAAAAGGTGAATTAAATTTATTTAATTTAATTTTTTTTTAACATTCTTCTTCAATTGTGCATTGACATAAACTTCATCATAGAATGAATGAAGAGATTCAATTAACATATACTTTAACAAGGTTTGAATCCAATTTTTTTTTTTCTAATATAAAAAAAAGAAAAGTGTTTTGTCTAACAATTTGAATTTATAGAAAGATGTTGAATAAATTCGCTTATTTAATACTTGAATATTGTATTTTATTAGGTGTAAAATACCTTAAATTTTATGCTTTTCTTGTTTACCCAATCCACCTTGTGCAGTAGTTATAACATTGATAAAGATACAAAATAGTCAGACAAAATGAAAATGACCCAACCAACATATATATCAATTGCTTTTCCATCCAAGCAAAAAACTTTATATTTCTTTAGAAACTCCCACCTGTCTAACCCAAGTCATATTCATTTTGACAAAAAAGTTACAAAAAAGAATATAAGAAAAAATATTAATACTACAAAAAGAAACTACTCCCTCCGTTCCAGAGGTGTTTTCACCTTTGGGATGACACAACTTTTAAGAAAAGTAAAGTGTTGTGTAAAGTTATATTATTAAAATAGTGAGATTAGTTGGATTGTGAGGATAAAGTTAAAGTAATAGTTTCCATTATAGGGTGTGAAAACAATTGTGGGACGGACAGAAAAGGAAAGTGTGAAAACAATTATGAGACGGAGGGAGTAGTTGAAAGAGAGAGCTACCAATATTGTTTATTTACAAATTTACCCCCTAAGTGATAATATCACCGGGACATTTATTATGTCGCATACCATCAAAGATGTCTATGACACTAAATAAATAAATAAATAAAAAATTGTGTGAAATTATTTCATAGTCTTAGATCAGTTAAATTAAAAAACAATAGAGTTACTATAAAATGTGAAGAGCAAAAATTGTGAGACGAAGATTTTAAAAAAATATTTTTATTTTAAATGTGTACATTTTTATAGGATGAAAAAAAAGTAAATAAACTTTTAAAAAATTGTGGTAGTACTATATAGGGATTTGAACCTTCAATATTCAATCGTCTCACTTACGACATGACGGGAATGAATCACGTTATAAGGAGCCTAGGTAAATATAAGAGTTCCAAACTATAACTTTGAGCTCACTTACTCGAGAACCTCCATTATTTTCCAAGTTCATTCAATCATATGAGCTACATTTTTATTCATAATGCCAGCACTATTAATTCCAGTCCAATGAACTATATATATATATTGATATTTCATACAATTTAATTAAAATGGTGTCAAGTTTCACTTGTGTTCAATTCAATTAAATATCATCTCGATCGGTAAAATTTATTAAGTATTAGACAAATATAAGCATAAGTAATTTAAAACTAACTAAATAATATTAGCAAAAAGTTTGAACAAATCGACTATAATAATTTATAACACTAGATAGCTCTATATATATATATATATATGAATTAATAAATATTTGTTGGTCCTTCATTAAAAAGAAGATCCGACTTTTTCTTTGTTGAAGAAAACGTGAGATTATGATGATAATGTTATCCATTCTAATTATAAAATTTATAGACAATTAATTAATTAGCTGGATCATAAAAATTAATTAATAAAATATGAGTCTGAAAGTGATGGTTGAATGACCTGTTACTTGACATCATCTACAACTAAGTAAGTCCCAATCTTATAAAAACTATTATTAAGGTTTATTAATCATTAATTCCCATCCCATTCATGTGTTGTCTTCTTTTCTTAATAAAATTAATAATCATTTTAATGCTCACATTTTTGGATTAACTTTGGACAAAAACGCAAACAATATATGCGCCTTTAAATTATTTATATATCCTCCTAAACTAAACTAGCTATATATAAAGCATGACTCATCACATATGTGTTGCATATTTATGTACTACACGAAAAATATGCTTAAATATTTGTACGTGCTTTAATGCAATATGTCGAAAGGTATTACGGGATATTCTGAGGTCCGATACGAATAATTAAGAAGAATATCTTTGGTCTTTTCCAAAAATATTCTTCTTAATTATTCGTATCGGACCTCAGAATATCCCGTAATACCTTTCGACATATTGCATTAAACCACGTACAAATATTTTAGCATATTTTTCATGGACGAGGGGAGTATGTACCAATGTTAATGTAGCATTTTTTTTTTTTTTTTGACAAAATGCTTGCTGTCTAAATAAAACCAATATATTCAATTTTTAATGGATGTTAGGTACTTAGATACATTCAAATGTGTAAATATTTGCCATCCAACTACTTTTTTTTTAAATAATTATTTTTTTTAATTTTTATTTATAAAAAAATTCATTAAAAACAAAAACAGGAGAAAAAAAATTTACCTTTATTCGAAAATTTGGACTTCAAATCCTAATTCTTTTTTTCTAAATTACACTACTAACACTAGTTTAGAATTACAAAACGAATCAGCTAGAGCAAAATTAGAACATCTTCTCTGCCCCAATTAATCATCACCAAGTCTCGATTTAATTCATCTAAAATCTTTGCCTCAAAAACTCTTTGTCGAATAATTTTGCCTCTAAAAAAAAAGAAAGTATTATTTCAAAGCTGTTGCTAAAAAAAGTAGACAATATATTTATATTCATTTGCTATGCAGTTCTCCACGCCCCTTTTTAATGTTACCTATTATTCAAAGATAGCAAATTGTTTAAATTTTTTATTTTAGGATAGGTATTGCATGAAAGTGGTTCATATCATAAATTACTTTTTAACAAGGTAAAAAAAATAAATTCATAAATATAAACCTTATATTAACAAAGTGGTTTATATCATCAAAATAGTTTATGTAAAGTTGCTCATGACTTTTGGGCACTAATATTAAGAAGTGTATTAAAATATTGATATATTACGTATAATGTGATGGAGAAAAGTGAAAAAGTAATGAGAATTGTGTAAAAAGTATTGAAAAAAAATGAATAGTAATTTCCTAAAAAGGTAAAAAAACAAATAAGCAACATATAGTGAGACAGACGAAAATGGAAACATGAGCACTTATAGGGGACGGATGGAGTACTTTACCTTTATTTTATCGAGCTGATTCAAACTCATGGGCTCTCGATCATAGATAGTAGAGCTCTAACCACTTGAATTATACCACTTTGTGAAATTTGTTAACAATTTAATATCCATATGCCTCAAATCTCATCTCCAACTCCACCTTCAAATCCATGTTGTTTAAGACAAATTATATAATCTTGGGAAACTCCAACACAATCTCTATTGTTGATGAAAATTCAATGACTATTTTCATTCTACAATCGTTAAATCATAATGACTATTTAACAATACACTTACGAGCACAGTGTTGTGCACAAAAGACAGTATCAAAATTATTGGTAAGAGTTGATTAAGGTATTTTCCATTAAAATCAATGGTAAGAGTTGTCTAAGGTATATTACCTAATGACTCGAGATAAAAGAATTGTACGAGACCGTCTCATTTACCATGTCATATGAACAACAAAACTTGTGCTCACACAAAGACTCATGATCATTCCCTTTTAACCCAAAATAGATGTCATATAGTACTAATTTGTGATTTAAATATGCCATAAAAAAGAAAAGAAAATCAACGGTAAGGAATTCAGGGTTCTATATCAGGAAATGTAGTAAGACAACACTAAAAGTCCTTTCAGTACAATATTCTCTATAACTGAAACAACAATGAACTTGTATAGTTAACTACTCTTGACTTGTTTTTGGTGAGAAATCAGAGAGAAAAGCACTGTCCACTTCCATTTTGTCCATTGATGGTGAAGCCCTTTCTTTGATGGATCTCCACATTCTGTAGGCTGATAATCGAGGAACTTGCATCCATTCATGAGATCTCATTTATCACCATTGTTGACATCTTGAGCCAGCTCTTTTCCTGCCAAAAAGAAAAAGAAGTCAATTCAGACAAGAAACGCATTGAAAATAATCATTTTCGGTTACCCCAGCAGTGAACTACTTTCCCGGATCAGGAGATTCAATATGCTCATGAATTAAGTTAGAAAACGTCAAATCTTTGAGAATATTCACATCTAGCATGCTATAAGCTATTACGCAGAGAGATGCACCCAAATGACTTCAGAAAGACGTACACATTTTGGATTGAATGGAGATTGCAAAATGATCTTCTCATATGTAACAGAGATGACTTTTCTTACAATTACTCAATCGTTTGAGATTCTTTGTTTCTTCCTGCCTCATCATTGAAGCCAATGCTACAACTAAAGGGCTACGAGATAAATATAAGAATATTCAAAGCTTAAATAAGTGTGCTACACTGTGTGAACTTGTTTGACCCATTTACAGAATGGACCTTTGGGTGGGATCAATGGAGCTCACGGAACTCAGATTTATGAACCAGGTTCATATAAGTTTTCTCTAATAAGTAGCTGAGTGCTCGAAGATCAAAGGTTCTCATCTAATAGTAGTAAAAACAAGTTTTACTCCATACAAAGGAGAGTATAAAAAACGACACAATCATAAATTTTAACTTGCAGATCACTAGGACCTTAGATTCATCTACAACATATAAAATAGAACAAATGAGCCAAAATTAGATGGCCATCACGTTGAAATTTCGAGGGAAAACAGGAGAAAGGGTCCAAAGATTTTAAATCTGTGGTAAAAGACCTTGTTCAAGCAGTAATATGAGATTAATTTAAGAACAAACAACAGGAAGGTGCTTCTTTGATAACAAAAAATAACAAGAAACTTACTTCCATTTGTGACTATTTGACCTGATTTTCCCGGAGCTATGTGCAATCTGAATCACAAGAAGCAGCTAAGTCGCCCCCATTAGTGCATATGGATTCTGCACACGCATTTAGTCTATCTTCAGACAATTTTTCCTTTCCTCGTGCAGAAATACAGGGCTCATACTCAAGAAGAATAGGTGATGCATATAGGTTCATTTTTGCAGCATTATCTTCATTTTCCTTAAATTCAATGTCCAAATGAGATCTTAAGCAACTGTTTACACCCAGATCACTTTCTTCGTCACCTTCAGATTCCGACAGTTGGTATGACATTATCTGCTTGCCAGAACACCCAACGTCATCGTTTTGTTCTTCTGATAAACAAGGGGTGCAATCAAAATCATCATTTTCGTCAACTTTGTACACTAATCCATCTCTCCATGATATCTTTGCCTGCGACAATGATACGTCCTCTAATGTGGAATCAGAAACCCAAGAACAAACACTTCCAACATTTTCTTGAAGCTGAAGGGGGAAAACGGAATCAGACGTCTCACTTCTAGGTGAAATGCTCACAGCATTTAGAGTTTCTGTTATTGAATCAATTTCAAACTGAACAACATTTTTATGTTGTGCATCCACTTTTGACCATCCAACGTTCTCACACGAGCTCGAATCTGAGTCAGGTGTCTGAATGATATTTCCACCACTTAAAGATCCTAAAGAAAATGCAGAGCTATACTCTACCACATTGTGACTCACATTCTCATCTCCAAAGCTAACATTATT
Source organism: Prunella vulgaris (assembly GCA_026898435.1). Lineage (NCBI taxonomy): Eukaryota > Viridiplantae > Streptophyta > Magnoliopsida > Lamiales > Lamiaceae > Prunella > Prunella vulgaris. The sequence continues at coordinate 120,199 of JAPKLY010000448.1, read as the reverse complement.
ACAATTCGAAGTAGAAGAACACGGATTAACATCTAGCGAAGAACCAATTCCCTTGTCTGAATGTGCTAAGAAACCTTCAAATTCAGAATCATCTAATAAACTATCACAACCATTATAATTGTTGTTTTCACACCCCAATTCAGATACATTTCCACAAAATGTTGAAGGTGAAGGCACTAAATCAAATGCTAAAGAAGCATTACCATTAATCATCTTGCACTCCTCTTGCCTAATTTCTGCCTCCTCGCAGGGGGATAAGCGCCACCGCACAGAAGCCTCAGCAAGCAAAGGAATCGAAGAATCACCCTGTTCATCATCAAAAAGATTAACCCTCTGAATCCCTCCTCTGAGACTCCCTCTTCGCCTGCACTTTCTCTTATCGGAGACCCCCGATAGAAGGTGCCCTGCGCCATAACAAACAGGCGTTGCAGATGATTTTGAGCTCGCCATTTTGGAGTGGGACGCACGCTGGATTTCAGGAGACACTGAGACCTCCACCGGAGGTGTTTTCACAGAAGTAGCACTATCATCATGACCAATTGTTGAAACTGAATCGTCTCTCGCACTTTTATAGAAATCAAAGCTCATGATATCCGCCATTTTCCCCACAGGAGTAAATCGCTCTGTACCATCCGAAATAGTCTCGATTGATAATCCATTAGAATTCTTCATATCTTCAAACCCTTTCTTTGAAATTGCCACTTTACCAAATCGAAGATTAGACCTCTGCGCTGTTTTCTTGGATCGCTCGGAAAATGATTTCTTCGGTACTACATTTCCTTTGGATCTGGGCTTCACTTTTACAGAAACCGAAGACGATGTTGCAGACACATTGTTTGTTAGTCTGGATGAAGTTGTTGAAGAAGACGAAGTCGGAGAAGCATTCGGAGCTTCAACGGAAACAGAAGAGACATTTGAGCATTTTTTGGAACGGGATTTTTGAATTTGGAGTCGATTGAGATGGAGATTTCGCAGAGGAGTTCTCTTATCAAATCCTTGTTTGTCGTCCTTGTTCATCCTTTGTTTCGGCTTCTCCATTTTCATTCACACAGCTGAAATTTGGTCATTTAATTGTCCCAATGTCTGTCTGTCAATGCATTTTTAATTTAAGGGGGTGTATTCGTTTAAGATTTCGTGGGATTTTAAAGGACTTTTTTCTTATAAAAAAGTCTGTTAGTATTCAATCAGGATTTTAAAGGATTTAAAAATAATCTATTGGTATTCAATCAGGATTTTAAAAGACTTAAAAACAATCCACTGGTATTAAAAAATATAAGGATTTTAAAAGATTGTTGGGTTTGATGGATTCTTTAGTGTATTTTATAAATACCAACAATCCCATCAAAACCTCTAGAATTTCGGTGGACTTTTTTAATTAATGACTTTATTTATCCCCAAATTGATTTATATATAATTATTAATTTTTAAGACCTAAAATAGTTTTAATCTTATAATTTCATCTCTACATTTATAACATCAACGATAAAATAATTACAGTGACAAAGAGTAATATAATATTATATATACATATATACTAGAATAAATAAAAATAATTAATAATTAATCATTAAATAGTATTAAAAAATGATATTGTTCATCCTAACTTATATACAAGATAAATTTTTATTTTTATATAGTATTATTATAATACTAATATTATATATTACATATGTCATTAGGTAATATTTTTATATTGATAATATTTTTTTACGGTATTTGAGTTTTGTTATATTTTACTTTGGTTGCTTTGATTATTCAATTTCGATACTTTTTTATATTGATAATATTAGCATGTGCAGCTCTACATAACTTTATTCGCAAAGAATGTCATTCTGATGAATTTCCAATTGAATCGGTGGACGAACCTTCATCTTCAACATTACCAGTTAATGAAGACCGTGATTTTGAGCCTATCATTCAAACTCAAGAGCAAGAACGACATGACGCTAATGTTCGGAGGACTAGTATAGCTATGAATATGTGGAGTAATGCTATTTAAAAGGACATGATATTATGATTTTTTTTGTCTTTAACTTTTTTTTTTTTTTTTTTTAATTTGAAGGTATGAAAAATTTTGAATTTTTATTGTATGTCACAAATCCATGAAATTCTGCAAAGTCTACAAAGTCCTATAGAATCCATTAAAATCCTTATTTTAAAAGTCTTACAAAATCCTGCAAAATCTTAAAAGTCACCAAAATCCTACAAAATCTTTAAAATCTGCAGGATTTTTTTCAGCTAAAAAAGTCTTTTAAAATCCTAATCCAATACACCCCCTAAGAAACCTAAAAAATATCGATGCACATATGATCATAACAACATATAGAAAATTTATATTAAAAATAATACTAGTTACAATTAAATATAAATAATATTTTAATATGAAATTAAATATATTATAAATTTAGTATAAGTTTATTTTGTTTTTCAATTAATTATTATTTATTAATTTTTTATTAAAATATAATTTATGTAAGATAATATAAATATCTCACAATTATTTAATTAATTATATATATTTGAATTTTTTAAACTAATAAAATACTAAATTTTAAAAATGAAATTAATATTGAAAATATTAATAAAGTTTTCTTTAAATTCAAATATTCAATTATATATCAAAATTAATAAATAAATATTTTTAAATAATAAAATTCATATTATAAATTTGATTTTATTTTATATATGGAATATAAATTAAAATTTTTAAAAATTAATTTAAATAATAAAAGAGATGCATCTATTGAATTGAATAAAAGTTATTTTTCTCTTCTTAGTAATTCGACTCATTAACATTCGAAACACAACCTCCCTAGACTGCGCCATTCTTGTTTAACGCCCAACACATTTATCAATATCTCTCCCCGCTCATCAATGATTCCAGCACTAGACATTATCTCTGATTTATTCAAATTGTTGTGATAATCGAATCGACCTTAATAAGACTTTGAAGCCTTCCTTAAAGAACTCCGATGAACGCGAATTGCAGAAATTAGGAAATCGAAGAACAGAGAATTTTACGTGGTTTGATCAATTGATCTACGTCCACGGATGGGGTTGCTCACTTTACTAATCAATGGATAATAGTTACAGATTACAAAGCTTTCTCACTCTAAAATGTATATAATTCTATGTGTTACGAGTGTCATATGTTTATCTTTGGTTTGAATACGTATTTATAGACCTATCCCTTAACTGTCTTTAAGTTCATAACCAATCAACGAATTCGTATGGTTATAACCGCCAAGAATAACTGTTTCGACGTCCAATAGGATTACTCCGCCAGCTGTCTAAATCACCGACTTTATCACTCTGTTGAAATAGTCTTCGTCATACTCTGTTTTGCTCATAACTGTTAGCTCAGGATATGACTTTAGGATGAGTGACTCAGGAAGTAGTTGATTTCAGCTCAGGATGATAATCTCCGGATTGTGCCTTCAGGTTACTGAGTCTTCAGGAGACAAGTGCCTTCAGGATCTGATCACTCAGGATGAGTGTTAGGATCAGTGCACTCAGGCTCAGTATCAAACTTTCGCTCAAACTCAGGATCAGATTCTTTCAGGATCTTTCCTCCGGATCCAAGATTCAGGATCAGAATTCCTGATTAGTCTTCAGTATTTAAACTCAACTTATCTTTATATGTAACAATTCAAATTAATAGGATTGTGCTGAAACATCTTCATAAATTTGCAAAAATAAAAATATCTTCTGCAAAAAAAAAAAAAAAAAAAAAAAGATTTGAGACTGTAGGAGCCTGTCTACAAATCTTCACTCCATGAAGCACTCCTTTCTCCACCTCTCTCTAGATCAATGAAGATAAAGACAAAATGAAAAAAGAGAAAACTAGAAGCCTTGATATTATACTATAAAGACAGACAAATTTATTTATTTATTGATCTTTTAAGATAAAGTAACCAAAATAGGGAGGAAAGTTGTGGGCTTAGCGTTTTAAAATCAGTTGGAAAATTCGAATCCGACTGACACTCCAATCGGCACACCCACAGCCGACTAGTGAGCTGGTTAAAACGTTACATCAAACATTGTGTCGGATGAAGGGTACACGCATGTGGCACAGCAGTTTGGGCAGTGTAATACCTTTTGATCAGCCCCTTGACAAGGTACCTACCTTTTCACCAAAATATCTCTCTAACACCATGTCGGCATGTGCACTATTCAACTTCCAAATTAAATATTTGCTTTCCATTTGTATATTTCATATGTTTTCGGTATTTTATTTTCAAAATTTACCTAATTTAATATTTATAGAGTAATTAAATTATGTAAAATAATTTACATAATTTATTTAAAAATAAAAAATAATGAAGAATAAGCTGAGATAGGAATGTGACGAGAATTAGTATGCTACTCCAATATTCTAACAACACTATTTAAATGAATAATATAATTATTGTTCAAACAAATGTATTCCACATGTAAAATAATTAAATATTTTTTGTAAAAAATTAAATCACCTTGTAAATTTAAACGGTTTTAGTGACACTTTTTCAATGACAATTATCAATATAACTTAAAATAAAAAACCAAGATTAATTTATAAATTAATACTACCTCCGTCCCCCCAAAAGTTTGCGGTACTTTTGGGGGCACGACTTTTAAGAAAAAATGTAATGAGTAGAATGTGTATGATGGAGATTGTGAGGTAAAGATTTTAAAGGTGGAGATTTAAAGGAATATTTCCATTTTGAGAGTGTGCAAACTTTTGTGGGACAAACTAAAAAGGAAAGTATGCAAACTTTTGTGGGAGGGAGTACAAATATATGAAAAGCAACTTCTAATCAAGGGTGCGATTGACGCTTGGCGATGATCGTGTGGTCAAGTGCCGCCAAGCGCCTAGACCATCTAGGTGGTGCCAATGTTTTTTTTTTCTAATAATATTAATTTTTTAAAAATATATATTAATAAAAATGCACATTATACAATAAATTATACTCCATTTGTCCACCAAATATATGCACCTTTCTTTGCATGTGGTTTAATGCAATATGTCAGAGGATATTTAGGGGTATTGTGATGTCCGTTTATGAATAAAAATCATATTTTTGAAAACTAAATCATGTTCACTTTTCAAAAGGTATGCTGGACAAAAGGCAGCACGCTGCCCAAGCTGCTGTACAACATTATTGGCCATTAACAGCGAGAGAATTTGCACTCCAGCTCACCAGTCGGTTATGTGTGTACCGACTGATTTTAAAAAGCTAAAACCACCGGTTTCATCCCTGTTTTTGTTACTACATCTCAAAAGATCAATAAACAAATAATAGAAAAACTTATTAACTCATTTATTTAAAAAAAAGAAAGAAAGAAGAGAATTAACTACATTTCATAAACTATAGGAGTGTTTGTATAATTTCCAAATAGTTAAGCAAAACTTATGCTATCCAAGATGACTCAATCGCAGCAAAGAGAACCAGAAGCACACCTATTTGAGTCGTAACAAATCAACAATCTGTTTTTTTTTTTTTTTTATGTTACAGAATAGAGAGAAAATGTTGTGCGTAACAAATGAGGAGAGTGCTTTTGTGAGATGACCAATTTTTGAGAATGTTAAAAGAATTAGAATTTCATAAAAATATTCCAAAGAGAAGATGAATTAATATGTAATGAGTTGGACTAAATATTTAGTGGGTACATTAGTAATGTTAATCAAGAAATTATAGTGGAGAAATAATGACAAAATATGTGTATATTGTCAAGGTTGAGATTGTAAAAAAAAAAAATCGACTGACAATCTCACACTCTACATTTTAAACACGTCACAAAATGGAGATAAAAACACATTAACACAACAAACTATAATCATAGTACAAAACAAACATATAAGCTCAACCTTTTTTACCTTTTGTTGCACGCACTCAAGTCAAATGTCGCATGTATAATAGAAGTAGAATCCTGTCCTGTGTTGATATGTACAGTGAAAATGGAACCATAAAAGTATAGTCAGGGTTCTCCAAATTTCACCATTCAACTCTCAGTCAACACAAACCTATCCTCGTACCACCTACATTCCTACAACACCACACCACTTCACGCAATTTTTACAGCTACAGCCTTTCCTCGACCCATAGAGAACCCCTTAGTGCCATCTGGCATACGAGGGACCGGATTTGTTTTGCTTACACTAAACTTCTCACTATTATCAGAAGCAGCTTCTATAGCCACATACTCTGAGCTGCGTCCTCCACGTCCCTGTCCTTGTTTCTGACCCTTTCCCTTCCCCTTACTCTTCCCATTCCCATTGTAATTCCGCCCACCTCTCCTTTGTGTGCTGCTGCTTCCGTTATCTTCCCACTGAAGAATTAACAAAAAATGAATTCTTAGTATTGATTCAGAATAAGTATTACAGATGAGCATACAGTTACGTTTGGGATCTTTAACATGAAAATTTAGGTTATCATGATCTACAGAGTAGGATAACAATGTCAACAGATTTGCTAAATATGCCTTAGAATCATCATGATATCAGAGACTTAAAAAGCTAGATGAAGTTTTCTTGACAATATGCAAGTCCTTACTTATGACTTAAGAGTTTTGACTACTCTTTCCTACCTAACGTGAACCATGCTAGGAATTTTAGAATTCTATGTATAAAAGTAACATGAATCCTAGAAAAACGAGCAAACAGAAACTAGTTGATGAAAATGAGTTTTTCAGTTATGAATCTACTTATAGAAATTTGTCCTAATCAATTTCCTAATAACATAATTAACTTTGACATTAAGCCAGAGAACCTCAAGTGGCCTTACTTGTTGCTCAGGAAACTGGGAATCAGATTGGGGAATTGAATCTTCCAAGTGATTCTCCTTGAAACATTGCATCTCAGTAGTAGTTGTTTCATCTTTCCTGCCATTAGGATTACCTTCATTGCCAACTTTCTTTGCTCTCAGTTGAGTAGGTTTTACCTGCATTGGAGCATAACAGATGCATCAGAACTAGACGAATCATTCACACAATCAATTCACTTCAATTGAAAAGAAATATCAAAACCTTAGCTGGTCTAACTTTCACCAAATAGTAGGTTCGGTCCCCAATTCCCATTGCTTTTGTTTTAAAATTATCCATTCAGAAGAAAATGCATTCAGTAAAAACTATAGAATATTTACCAGTGTCATATAAAAATATATATAGTACATGTGACCCCTGTGGTTTATTATTATAGTTCTTTTGGCAAATAACAACAGAAATATGGCACTATCATTTGATTTTTTTAAGCCAATGCCGACAATATTATTTTCACTAAAACATTGATATTGATTTTCAAAATAACTAAAAGTGGTACGTACTGCATTTTTGAGCAGCAAACGAACTTTTAGGGTATTTCTCCAATTGCCCTCATCTGTTAATTCAACAACCTACCAAGAAGCCAATACAAATATAACATATGTATCAAGTCGCTAAGAAAAGTAAATAAACCAATGACAAATAAAGGGTGAGTGGGAGAGGATGGAAAATTCAATTATAAACAGGGAAAAAATATATTACCGCTTTCTCTGCTAGTTCAGTAGTTTCATATTCCACATATGCGTGAAACTACAAGAAATGATAAATTGCATAGGTTAAGGATGTGTTATCTTACAAAGATGAGCACAAACAAAAGCTTCTCTATCAGCTGACGGCAAATGTAGTAGAACATATTGCAGTACGTGCTAAGTGGTTAATAACAAATCACTATTGCATTCAGACAAAGTATTCAACACATGTAGATTCATTCAGAATAAAAATAATAATTAGAAAAGACAACTGTCACACAAATAAACAAGCACACAAAGTACATAATTCTATATATCAAATTTGATACTCCCTCCGTCCCTAACCAATTTGCACACTTTCTATTTTGGGTTGTCCCAAATCAATTTGCACACTACTTAAAAGGGAAGCATCGATTTGCGTGCACACTCACAAAACTTTCCACACATTTACCCATATACCACTACTTTATTTAAAAAATACATTTTTCTTAAACCACGTGCCATCCCAGGGGTGCAAATACCCCTGGGATGGAGGGAGTACTATATTACATACTAATCTTGTTGAATTCCACATGCAATTAAAAGTAACTTGAGTTTCTCCAGTGCCAGGTATACATCAAATAAGAGAAACCTACTTTGTTTGACTCTCTAATCACTATATTTCTTTTTCCTTGCTATATTTTCCCAGAGTACATAACAAGAAGATTTTTATTAAGATTAATGCACTTTCCGTTTAAGCAGGAAAGAATTTAAAACAATTTACCTAATTTTAAACAATAAAATAAAAGTGTCATGTTCTTTACCTGAAAACAGTCTGGAAATTCATATTGCAATAAAATAGTGGACAATTATGAGATATCTAACTTAGAAAAGTCATTTAGGTAAAGCAGCCTCATCCATCTCACTGAGACCCCTTATGTTACATGTTGGAATTTGTGATGATTATCAAACAAAGAGCAAAAAGAAAGGGGAAAAAGAAGATAACATATCACGATAGCTTCCATAAGGCACATCTGGAATTTTAGGGAAAAAGCAAAAAAAGGGCATTAGATCTCCACTATCAAACATACTAAACATCATGAAATTCAAACTTATCATGATAGCTTCCATAATAGCATTAGAAAAACAAAAATGTCTTTTGCTTGCATGAGAAACTATAGATTTGGATAGAATCATATGCAAAACTCTATGTTGATTAACAGCCATAGGCCAAAACTTGCTCATCATCTACATACCTTGCCAATTAAGTGTATCGAATCCCCTTTTCCTGTTTTAGACATGGATGATGCACCATTGTTGGAATTCTGAGGAGGGCAGGTACGAATTGACTTCACACTGATACAAAGATTCAAAAGTGCACACATTGCAAAATCATATTTATAATTTCAGTGGAAAATATCACATATGCATTTTTTTATACAAGAGTTGATCAACATGTACCTCCCTACAGATGAGAAGATCTTCATGAGGTTTTGGTGAGAATGATCCTCAGGTAAATTTTCCGCAATGAGTATACGAGACTACAGCCAGAACAAACCAATCAAGCACAAGTGATCAGGATAAATGAACTATTTTCGTTGTACAACATGCATATGTCAATCATAAACAATTACAGAACATAACAAAAGATGGTCAAATTACAATAAACTAGTAATTCATCCGTGCGATGCATAGAATGAATAATTTATACATTAACCTGAGATTTTGTAGTGTGAGATGAATTGTAATAAAAATTTTAACGAAATTATTTTGTCCACCTACCAATTGATACTTATTAATTTTACTAATAAATTACATTACTATATGAAGATTATAATATATAAACGTGCGTATCTCACATTAATATCATATAAATTTTTTATATATGTACTGAATTCACCACAAATACTAAAACTTACAAATAATAAAATACAAGAAAACTTATATAATCTATTTAAAATACAATAAGCTTAATATATATTATATAGTGTGTTAAAAATAGATTTTAATATAAAGAACTCATTGAAATTTGAATTGGTGAAAAGTAAAAGAAAAAGAAAAAGAAAAGGAAAAAACAAAAAAAAAAATTGATTGGAAAAACCAAATCCTTCTCTTCGGTGGAGAGTGACACTCTCACAACTACACCACAAAGCAAGTGTAGTTCCACTTGCTCCAATAAAGATTATCTACTCACTCTCCTATTTTTATACAGTTATAGATGGAAGAAATGATACACATCATGGCTTCTTGGGGTTTGATCTCAGATAAAAAAGAACAGAGAAACGGTATGTGTAACCCACTTGCAATTCTTCCATATCTGATTCACTCAATGGATTCTGGCGTTTAACCTTTTTGCCATCTTCACTGACCAACTGGAGAAATGCACACAGGAAAGAACTTAAGTATAAAGCCATACATATATCATTCGTGAAAAATGGATAGAGATTTTTAAAGATAATTACAAGTTTTCTTGAGCTCTGCAGGATAGTCACAAGCTGTGAGTTACTACTAATAGCACTTTTGATTTTCTTGAATGATGCAACAACAGAAAGTGGCACTGCATGACAGAAGAGAATCCATTGAAGTTGGTAAGGCAGTAACTTTAACTAGCTAACCATTTAATGTCAAATGGGCACGAAATCTTGTGAAAAACATCGAATGACAATGCTAATTAAATGTTATCATCGTGAAACTAACTTTTTCTAACAGATGTGTTTTTAACTCAAAACCAAGTTTTAAAATTTTAATCTGTTCTATAAAGAGAAATGTGTTAAGACACAACTGAATCCAGAACCCAGCACCCTTAGTCCCTTATTTTTTTCTTCTTCTTCTTCTTCTTCTCTTTCCTTTCTCACCATAATCATCAAAAAGGTGATAAGAGAAATGAGAGCACCCGCAGTGAGCAGTAAAATGTTAAAAAAATGCAATAAAATCATAATCACAATAAGTCTTGTGTTCAAATAAGACCTGCTTAAGAAGATGTCCTATCTTCAATTAAAGGCAAAAGGGGTGAATCTATTCACCAAGACATAATTAGTACTTACCATTAACCATTAACCATTAACTGTGTTTCCGTTCCATATATGCTTGCAGAATATTAAAATTACTCGAGATTTTAAGATATCAGAAAGAAAAAAAAAAAACATGTCTGTTTCTCTAACCTTCAGTACCCATTTGTAAAATTCATGGCATACATGATACACCACAAAGCACATTCAAACACCATAAAGCACCCATACATAATATGCCTAATCTTTGATGAGATAAAGTATGAGTGCCTTTCATCAAATTCTACACCTACTTACAAAAGCACAACTTTTTGTTTGCTTCTATGATTGCAAACAAGGACTGTAGTTCCGTTTATAAGACAAACAAACAAATAACTGAGCCTTTAATCCCAATAATTGGGTTAGGAATGAACCAAATAGTAAATCGAGTTGGGTCGCATGCAATAATTAATCTTCTCCACGTGTCTCTCTCTTTAAGTAGATATTCATAAAGTTAGTTTCCAAATTTAACTTCTATATAGGACGAGGAATAAAAAATCTTACCATATCCTTCAGGATCTTTGCTCATATATTTAAATAGCTGATCAGTTGTAGCCAGGTTTATATCACTGAAATAAAACTCGACCTGTTGAGCAGAACAACCAAATTAATGAATATAACCCATGATTATAAAAATGAGTAGACAAAGTTGTATTGATGTTACACATGTAGTTAACACATATTTCAGAGGGAAAATCCAGATGCGAGACCATAACGTTTGACAAAAGAATTCTCAACCTGCCACATTTATGCTTTGATCCAACTATGAAAGAGACATGGTTATGATAAATTCGGCTAATTTTTACCAACTCCAACTAGATCAGGTAATTTAAAAAGAAAAACTACTGTTTCGAAATAATAATCTTCATTACACTCTCTTTCCTCTAAGCCTACTTCACAAACAACAACTGCTGTGCAACTTGATTTCAGGATTCCACTCTGTTGTAGTCTAACAAGCAAACAAATTATATAGAGTATTCTCTATAGCTAGCTCTTTATCATTTTCCTTTCTTATTGAAAGTTCAAAACCATGAGACATGATGATTGCTGAGAGCCTAAATCTTAGCGTCATTTATCAAAGACACAATCTCATATACATTAGTTAAACCTAACCAATGAGCATAAAAGCTCTTAATGTGCGAACTTTTGCATTAAGTGCCACAGACGCTATATTTCAATACCAGTCCTTACATGTTTTTGGGGGTGGGAAAAATATTAATGTTCAATTGGGCAGCGAAGGAGAAAAGACACAGGAGGCAATGGAAAAAGGGAGTAGTGAAGTGCACGCGTCTACAACATCGCCTGTTTCTTGGTTGTAGAGGCGTTGACTTTTGCTTCCCTTCCTCCACGTGCCTCAGGCACATGCCACAAGGCCTTTAGCAAAAATGTACAGAATCAAAACCCCATACAACATTAACCCTAGAGCTCTCCCTTTTTTTAGGCATCTACTTAAATGGAAAACCTAGAGGAAAGGAACAGAAACAATCAACATCAACATGACCAGTTCTTGATGCATCATACTGATTCCCTTTCCTTCAGTATTTCCCTACCCATGCACACTAGAAAATATCATCTATGGGGTATGTTAGTGCGACCCAGAAATCCGCCTTTGAACTAAAGCCGGGGCATCAGAGTGAGGGGAACAACAACTTAAAAATCGCTACACATACAGCTAAACAATAAAACACAAGTGTCCTCTCGAATACTCAATAGAGGCAAATATATGTTAACTAGATGGCAATATGATGCTGCTTTTGAGTTACTGAATTTTAAGAATCAACTAGAAAGATCTAAAACTGAAAATCATCTGCAAGTACTTTTGTGAAGACTGTACAATCACATAACGTAATTTCAACTGAAAAACACCAGGATCAGACAATGATAGCCGAATAACAAAACAATAATGGCTCCTGAAAGTCAAGATTCCTATACTTGTCCCGTACTGCATCACAATAAAACAAGCAGCAGAAATCAACTCAAAGAATAAAGATCAAGAAATACGCAACAAGATCAAGGAAACCCACTTGATTGAGAATCTTCAGATGAGCATCGGACTGGCCATTTTTTGTAGAGGCCGCGGTTACAGTTGCAGCGCCGCCATTATTCCGATCAGCCCCCAACTCCGCGGGACTCACAGGACTGACATTATACCCGTAAAAGGGCATCGTATTTTGCTGGTAATAGTTATCGTATCCATAGTAAGCCGGTGGCAGAGGGGGCACAAACGACGGCGGCCTCGCGTAAACACGCTGCACCGGCTTTGAGGACGGTGCCGTGGCGGAGGATCGGGGGACAAATTCAGGTGCTTCGGCGCTGAGCTTCTTGGGGCTAAACGACGCAGATTGACTTAGGGCTTCGGAAGGCTGCTCCTGATCCATCGATTAAAAGCTAATCGACAGTCAATTCGTCGAATTGGTAAAAAAGTGGAACAAATGGAACAGTGTTAAAGATTTTCTCTGTTTTCTGTGGAACGAATGGAGGTGTCTCCACAGAAACAGAGAGATGATAGTGATGACTGATGAGTGAACTGTAGAGAACTTCAGAAGACCTCGGGTCTTTAGCAATGGCGACTAAATATAATATATATATATACACACACACATTTGGATATACTGAATGATCAAACCCATTGAAATTGAACACATGGCTAAATCACTGTGAAACAACCTCCCTCCCTTTATTATTTTAATTTATTTAAAATATTATTTTAAATGAATAAAATATAATTATAATAACTTCTTATACCCTTGGAAATTCAAAAAATTTAAAATTTAATGAATTTCAAATAATATTATTAGCTAAATATTAAATTTTTTCTTAATTTAAATTAGTTAAAGTGAAAGCTGGTAAATATTGTAAATTATTCGAGCAAGAAATAAATGATTGTATATTTTTACTCTATAATGATTGTATATAATTGTGTATTATATATATATATATAGATGTCAAATTAGCTAACCCTAAAATCTATTAGGTTAAAAACCCAATAAAATATCTAATTAGTAATATTCACACATATATATTATTTTACAACAGTAAATTTAAAATTTACAGTCTTAAATTTCTTTCATTTAAATATAATTTAAATAATTTGTTATTGCACACGGCTCAGTGTAGATCTTGTGTGAGATGTTACAGAATGTAATATAAAATAACACTTTAATATTTTAAAATAAATTAATATTAATTTGAATAGATTTATGCTAATTTGTGAATGAAATTGTTTTAAACAAGATTTTGCCATTATTTGTATTATAATTATTATTATTATGATACCATGTGGGCCATCTTATATTTGGTGGACAAATTAACTGAATATTAATTAGGGGGCGCTTGTTTCAAATTCTTCAATGGTAATGAGAATGAAATTTCATTTTCCTTTTTTGCCCTATATATGTTGAATGTGTGTTTTTATTTATGGTGGTTATATCAATAGTGTTGTGCTCCAATTTTGGAAAAAGTGGACAAAAAAAAAGATGTTGGTTGTGATATGGAGGATTGATTGATGAGGATGATTACAAGGTGAAGAGGGGGTAATCAAATGGGGTGTTGATTACCTTATTTAGGAGGAAAAACAATGTTAAATACATCATTTGTTCACATTTGCTACTATAATTACTATAATTATATCTCAATTCCCATTACCATTGAAGGATTTCCATACCAAGCGCCCCCTTAATCATTTCATAGTTTCATTCCACTTAAACCAACAGGCATTAGTAATACACACTCATAATTATAGTTTAACAGTATATGCATATATCTTTTTGGGGGGATGTATAGTATTAGTGTAACATTGTTTGTTTAAGATGAAATAAGTTAGCAATTAATACGTTTTTATAGAATAACTAATATTTTTTAAAATGAATAGTTAGTTAATACCCTTATTAATTCTCTTTAATTAAAATAATTATTACATTTAAAATATTTGTTATTTAATGAAAATTACTAATAACCTTTAAACAAATTCTACGTCAAAACTGGTTCATAACATAACACTTTAATTTCCAGTAATGTTATTCCTTTTGCTATTGTTTTTTTTAAATAAAAAAAAAATCAAAGTAGGTGAATTTGGAGTTAACCAAAGTTTTGTTTAAATTATTTGGTTTTATTGAATGAAATTCGCATTATCACTCTCTGTGATGAAGGGTGGCAAAATATTGTGCGTAGGCCCGAAAGGCCTCATAACGCAATGGACATGGGCCATTTTCTAAATGGGCCCGACTATATACCCCTCCATATTTATTTGATACCCCCAGTTAAATTATACTCCCTCCACGAAAAATACGCTCATATTTTTGTACGTGGTTTAATGCAATATGTCAAAAAGTATTACGAAATATTGTGATATCTGTTATGAATAAAACAAATATCTTTAGAAAGTACATATGATATACTTTTGTAGTATTCATTAATTTGCATTAAAATTTAATTTTTATATTATAATATTCATTAATATGAATTATACATTAAAATAGTCTAAATAAAAAATTCAAATGATCACATATATATGATAAAAATATTATAATTAATTAATATGATAAAAATATTATAATTAGCTAATTTATTAAAATTATATGTTTTATAACTTTATTGTATTATTTACTATTATATAATATTTAATAATGTTAAATAATATAAATATTAAATGGGGTGGGGTAGGGTAGGATAGGATGGAATGGGGTGGAATAACTAGATGATGATGTTTGTGGGCCATATGGGTAAAAAAAATTGTTTTAAATTGAAAATGGATAGAAAAAGTTATTTATATTTAAAGTGGGCAAAATAAATTTTTTGAAATTGAAAATGGGTATTTTGAATTGTCTCCCTTTTTTTTTATTTATAACGGACATTACAATATCCCGTAATACATTCCGACGTATTGCATTAAACCACGTACAAAAATGTGAGCGTATTTTTCGTGGACGGAGGTAGTATATTATTTTGATTTATTTATTAAATGACTTATATACCTCTTAACATTAAAAATAAAAGTAATACTAAATTGATATACCCACTTGAGAATTTAAAAATCATGAACATACACAAGAAACTGAAAGTTTAAACGCGGAAGCAGAAGGCTCAGAACCATTCGTCTTGTAGTTGCACCATCATTATCATCCTTACAACAGCTATACAACCTTAGTTCGTATATTTTGAAACAAAATTGGTGAATTCGCAGGAGTCTTCGACATATGTAAGTATATATTTGAATATTTATTTAATAAAATAAAACTAAAATTTTAAGTTGAATGTTGTTATCAGTTTATGCATAACAAGTATTTATATTTATTAGCCTATAAATTCGATGGTATGTTATTGTTATTCTGATGTGTTTTTAAAAAATCGCGACACTTATTTTTTAATCTGGTTTGTCAAAACATTATTCAGGTTTCGATAAAAAATTGTCAAAATATACTTAATATTTCGACAATAAATTATCGAATTTTTAATTAATTTTTGACAAGTTTTTGTCAAAATGTAATATAAATTTTGGTAAAATATTGTTGAACTTGTTTGTTTGTTTTTTTTTTCTAGAATTTGGACGATGATGATGATTAATTGATTATAGCCCACATTAGGTTGACGAACCAAACGATGATAACAACTCATATCACTGACCTCTATTATTTTCTGTCGATTCGACAGTGCTTTGTATCATTCTCATTGATGGGGCGGCGCCGGTTGATCGCCGTGTCCGGCGCCTTGCCATCACCGACGGATTATTTGTAAACTAGGTTTTAAATATATGAGTGTATTACTCTAGTTAGGCAGCGCATGACGCAGAATTCTATCTATAAAAAATGAATATTAAGAATTTTTTTAAGTAAGTGTATCAGTTTTTAAAATAATAAGGGTAATATTGATATATTTATTATTTAATGTGTCTACTAAATCGTTATTTAAAATAAAATAAATTATTTAAGTGATGGGGGGTGGGTATTGTTGAATGATTTTTCTAATTGAAAGTTTATGTGGCTAGTTAATCATGCGAAATCACTCAAACAATAATCAACGATATAATTTTGGAATTATAATGTGAATTTTAGAGAGAATTGCAGTGAGAGAAATTTCATAAGTGGGTTTCTTGTATTAGAATTCCCTCCCTTTACAAATGAGCTGATTACAAGTATTTATACCCTTTTGAGGGTGATGTGGCAAGTTTATAGGCCATGTGGCCTCTGGTGGTGACAAGTGTCCTCAACTTGTCACCACCTTAATGATTTGCTGCACTAACTCTAACCTTACTGACTTAGGCCTTCCCTATAGGTTCCTTGAACATCTTGTGTTTCCCTTCCTAGAAGTGAGGCGAGCAGCTTGGCGAGCAGTGTGGCGAGCAAGTGGGCGACCACCCTGAGCTTGTCCTCATGGCTTGGTGCCTTCTCACCTCCGAATTAGGCGACCAAGCCGGCGAGCATGATGGCGAGCAACTTGGTCTTGGCCTCATGGGCTTGTTGCTTTGTTCCACCAAGGCTTAAGCGGCCAACCTGGCGAGCACCCAGGCGAACAACTTGGGCGTGGCCACGTGGGCTTGTTACCTTGCCATCCCTGAGCCAGGCGAGCAAGCTGGCGAGCAGTGTGGCGGACAACTTACCCTTCGGCTTGCTTTCACTTTAACTATTCTTCAAATATTGAGCTTAACTCCTTTGATCAACATTTGCCCCCCAGTATATGCTTTGATTTGATTTCTCTTCATCAAAGTATATGCTGGAATTGATTCAGCATGCTGGCGAGCAGTTAGGCGAGCAGCTTGGCGAGCAGCATGGTGCTCAACTCTGTGTTCGGCCTTCATGCTCATCCTCTTCTTTGGCAACCGAAGTGACATTTCCGGAGAACGAGGCTCCTTTTCGTTTCTTGCGCCAATCGACCATGAAAAGACGCGCCCCTATTCAAAACCTTCCAAATCTTTTGTAGAAAAGCCCCTAAACCTTTTCATTTCCTTTCTTTTTACCCGAATGTATAAATAGAGTTTCATATCACTATTCATCTTCTTCTTCACTTTGTTTGTTCTCTGAAATTTCCGGCGACTTAGATCTCCAAGCTTTTTCCGGCGACCCTTGCTATTCCTGTTTCGACGAACAATCTCGGTGTTCTAATCAGAGGTAGTTTCACAATCTTTTTTTTTTTGCATTATCCTCTTTTATTCCTTATGTTGTTCTTGTTCGTCGGATTCTCTTCTTTGGGACAAACTTCGACCGCAATCAAGGCGGCGGAGTCATTAACACAATAGTTAGCAAATTCCTAGGGCCAAATTCCTTTTATCTTCTTTTCCCAAACATGTCGTCGTCTTCAAGCCGTACTATTTCTCACCAGAATCTGGGCAAACGTCCGATGGAGGAGGGAGGTCCGATCACTGGCCTTTCATCGGTACATATGGCGGGCACTGATCCCGAGGTTGTGGAGGTTGACCGTTCAACGGAGGAAGAAGGCGCGCAAGTCGGAGAGCAGATGGGCGAGCAGGTAGTCGAGCAACCCGCTGCTCGCCGCGATGGTGATGACCAGGAGGGTGTAGAGGCGCTCTCCAGTAGTGATGATAGTGTTGACTCTATCACCGAGTGGTTCGAGTCCGTAGGCTTTCCTCAACCTCAAATGTTAGAGAAGTCTATCCCTGAGGGTGTTGCGCAGGAGTTCGATTGGAGAGCGTATTACGATCGATACACTGCCGACTTTCCGACTCCTTCTCGACAATATCGAAAGATGGAAAAAGGTGTCCGTACCAACTATAAGGTAAATACCGTGGTGAGCGTTATTGATGAGGATGACCTTGATAGCATCCGGAGGGAGTATCATATACCCTGTGACGTGATTATGTACGCTCCTCAGGAAAAAGAAAGAGTTGATTGCCCCCCGGAAGGTCTAACAGCAATAAACATGCATACTCTGGCCGCCAGTGTGATGTTGCCTCTCCATCCCCTTATTGGCCGTTTCCTAGAGATGACGGGTTTGGCAATTACACAGCTAACACCCAATGCCTAGACGTATCTGATCTCGATGTGCACGGTCTTTGCTTTGGAGAAGTATAAGGATCTCCTAACTCCGCAAGAGGTGAATTACACTCTCTGCCTCAGCAAATGCTCTGAAGAAGGCCAAGGTTATTACTACCTCAAGGCGAGAAGTGACATGAGGATCCTTGAAGGTTTGCCCAACAAGGTGAAGGACTGGAAGGAACAGTTCTTCTTTATTGGTGGAGACTGGCGTGCCTCGGACAACAATGTGGGACTTAGTGGACGCATTATGTCTCCGACTGAGTTTGGCGAGATGCAGTGTAGGACTTGTTTGTACTTTGGATTTTGTTTTTCGATATTGTGTCTAATGTCTTCATTCTTTGTGTTGCAGGTTTGATTCCTCAGCGTTAGAAGAAGACGAGTCTTTCTGAGGAGTTCAAGTTTACTTGTATCCTTGTTTGTCGCCGGAACAAGAAGGATAGAACGTTCGAGTACTTGAACAAGTCCAGTTGCCGCATTGCCTCGGGGTTGATCACAACTCCTCATCACCTACGAGCTCAAGTAGTTCATCCCGCAGGTATAATTGTTATGAGCTTTTGTCTTGTGCTTTGAAGTTTTTGTAAAAACTTTCTAACTCTTTTCATATTTATTGATATTTGCAGCCGCGATCGTTACTATTGCCATTCCCCCTTCCTTTCGAGCTTTAAACCAGAGATTTGGAATGGCTAGAACCAAGAGGGATCCCCCATCCGTTGTATTTGCTGCTCAACAGGCGGCCAAGGCCAAGAAGGGTGCTGGTACTGGGCCGAGCACACGATCCACTGCTCCTCCTCGAGCTCCCCATATCAATGATCGACCAGCCCCCAGCGGCTCTCCGGGTGGTGGCCGCCGTTTACATCGTGGTGACGGGTCACGAGTGGAACGTGAAGCTGAAGCTGCCAAGAGGGCAAAGACTTCGAGAGTCTCGGGTTTCGGTGGCTCTGGCCGTGTTGAGGCTTCGGAGCCTACACTTTCGCTCTCAGCCGGTACCTCCACTGCCCCCGCACCCATCTGCTCTGTTGGGCAGTTGTCGGATATCTCCATCCTGGGATGGGATCAGGATCGAGCAGCAGGGTAACATTCTTCAGAAACTCTAACACATTTATACTTGGAAATTTCCAAATTTCTTGTGGAAATTTTTCTAAGTGTTATTTTGCATGGACTTTCTATGCAGGTATGACCCTTCACGTTACCAGCACCGCAGCCCGGCGGTTCACCAGTTTGCACTTGCCCGGCCTCCGAAGACTCTTAACGAGCTTGCGGGTCTTCTTCGGAGGTCCGTTGAGTCTGCCGCCCGCCATTGGACCCAGCCTCAAGATATTATTATCCAGCATCAGTCATTAGCCGACAACATCCGTACGGCTATGCATCATTCGAGTGGTGCCCTAATTACTGCTCAGTGCGCCATTGAGCAAGCCGTGACTTTGGAGAAGTCGTACGCGGTGTTGAATGACACCCTGAGGAAAGAGAGGGATGATATGAAGAAGAAGGTTGCCACATCTGAGGCTAAGGCTAAGGCTTCCTTAGATGCCGAGCAATCGGCGATCGCAAGTGCTGAGAGGGCTCAAGCTGAAGCCGATAGCCTTCGTGCTGAGTTGACGAGCTTGCGGGCTCAACTGGAGGAGGGCCGGGTTGCTCGTGGGAAAGTTGCTGAGTTGGAGAGAGAACTTCAAACTACCCGGACCCAACTTGCTGAACTTAAGGCTGCACACACTGACTGTTACACTGCCGAGGCCGTTGCTGATATTCGAGCTGAGTCTTCTGACTTTGGGTTCGTTTACACCTTCGCCGAAAACCTCCGGGCCTATCACCATGCTGTTGGTGAGAATGAGGACCCTTGGACGGCCCTGAAGAAGGAATTTACCGACTTCCTCACCGTGTGTCCCCTCAAGGAGAGGTTGGTTGTTGACATCGGAGATCTCGAGGAGATGGGTGTCAACCTTAGTGTTGTGCCTCCCACTCTGAAGATCCTTGATGGAAGCTATTCTCCCCTTCAAATTGACACCGAGGATGATGCGATGGTGGACACCGAGGGCTTGTCTCCCATTGAGGTTCTCCCGGGTCTCTCTCCTTCTGGCATTGGCGGGCAAACAGGCGACCAGGCTGGCGAGCACGTGGTCAAGCAGGCTCAGGGTGGTGGGCAGACAGGCGCCCAGTCTGGCGACCAGTAGAGTGTTGGCCTTCTTTTTGCCTTAGTCTTCTGCTTTTTGCTTTTTACATGTAATTTTTGCTTCCTTCGCCCTTGAAGGCGCCCCACATGTATCTGAATTCCTTTTGTCATTAATGAACATGCAGTTTCCTTTCTATCGAACTTGTTTGTGTCTTTAGTAACGTTTGTGTCTAAGTTATTTATTGCTCGTTTTTATGTATGGTGTTTTAATTGATTCGTCTTACTTTTCCTTTTGCGGAATCGCGAATTTACACCTTTATTTTCCATCTTTTTTTATGTGGGCTTATTGATTGGTAAGGACTCCCTTTTGTCGGTTATATCCGTAGGGTTAGTCTCAATACCTTGCCTTATTTTTTTGACTTGTAAGTCTTTTTGAGCTTATAACTTGAGACGTCTTTCGATACACCATCTTGTAAGGAAACATCTTCTTTATTCAACATAATATGACCTTACAGGCTTGACTTTCTCTAAAACGAACCTGCTTGCCCCTATACATGTTGGGCGAGCACGGTTTCAAAAGAAAATTTGTACAAGTCTTTATTGGTAGAATTTCTTGAGATGTGCCGCGTTCCAGGTGTACGATGAAGGGTTGCCTTGCATATCTTCCAAGTCATATGTCCCATTCGGCCAGCTCTTCGTTATTTTGAACGGACCTTCCCATCTTGGACCAAAAACTCCTGTAGGAACTGCCAATATCCGTCTCATCACCAAGTCGCCAGCCTTGAACCTTCTATCCTTGACCTGTGAGTTGTAATATTTTTCAGCTCGTCGTTTGTAGACGGCATTTCTCAATTCCGCCGAAGTTCTTGTTTCTTCAATCAGATCTTTCTCCACTGCCATATCATCTTTATTTGTTTCTTCATCATATTTGATTATCCTCCACGTCCGATGTTGGACCTCCACCGGGATGACTGCTTCGACTCCAAAAGCCATGGTAAACGGTGTCTCCCCGGTACTTGCTCTATAAGATGTCCTATAGGTCCATAGGACTTCTGGCAGCTCGTCGGCCCAACTACCCTTTCTTTCCTCCAACCGGATCTTCAGAACGTTTTTCAAGATCTTGTTCACAGCTTCGACTTGTCCATTTGATTGAGGATGATATGGTGTAGAGTAATGTTTCTTGATGTCCCATGATGTGCAGAAATCTCTTAGCTTATTCCCATCAAATTGTCTTCCATTATCTGTGACGATAGACTGTGGCAACCCAAATCTGCATACCAAGTCTTTCCAAATTAAGCTTATCATTTTTTCCTGGGTTATCGTTGTTAAAGCTTCTGCTTCGGCCCACTTGGTGTAATAATCCATGGCCACCACTACAAATTTTACTCCACCTTTTCCGGGAGGGAATGGGCTGATCAAGTCGATACCCCATTTAGCAAATGACCATGGACTATATACAGATTTTAATTCTTGCGCCGGGGTGTGAATGCTTGGAGCAAACTGTTGTCAATTCAAACATTTTCTAGCATATTTGATGGCATCATTCCGCAATGTTGGCCAATAGTACCCTTGCCTAATAGTTTTGTAGGCTAGGGCTTGCCCCCCGGCTTGGCCTCCACATATTCCTTCATGGATTTCTTCTAACACTTTTTGACCTTCCTCCGGGGAGAGACATTTGAGTAACGGAAGTGAGATTCCTCTTTTATACAACTGACCCTCGATCATCGTGTATCTAGCAGCTTGTTTTACAACTCGTCGTGCTTCCCACGGATCTCCCGGCTGCTCTCCGTTGGCCAAGTATTTAGTGATGGGCGTACGCCAGTCATCAATCACTTCTTGGTTGGTGATTATTTGTTGCCCCATTTTCAACACTTGATTAATATAATCAAATGTTGAAGGATTCGTTAGTTTTGTGACTATCACCTCCGAAATACTTGGTTCCCCGGTGCTCGTAGCCAACCGAGCAAGAGCATCTGCTTGCATATTTTCCAGTCGGGGGATTTGCTCGATGTACACCTGATTGAACTTAGATATCAGGTATGCGACGATCCTTTGATAGATAATCATTTGTCTATCCTTTGCCTCGTATTCGCCTCGGACTTGAGATACTACTAGCTGTGAATCCCCAAAAATTTGAAGTCTGGTTGCCCCCATAGCTAATGATAGTCTCAATCCGGCAATAAGTATTCGGCTTCGTTGTTAGTTGCAAGGAAGTCGAACCTTATTGCTGAGGTGAATACTTGTTTGTCGGGACTCACCAGGACAACACCTGCACCGACTGCGGAACTTGTTGCTGAGCCATCTATGTAGAGGTGCCATGGGTATATACATCCCCTCGTTGGATCTTGAGGGTAGGTTAGCTCTACTATGAAGTCTGCTAGAGTCTGCCCTTTGATCGCTGTTCGGGGAGCGTAGGTTATACCATACTGGCTGACCTCGAGTGACCATTTTAGCAATCGTCCGGCCGTGTCTGGTCTGTGTAAGACTTGCCTTAAGGGAAACGTTGTCAAGACTTCTACTTGATGATCGAAGAAGTAAGGTCGGAGCTTCCGTACGCTCATCACCAATGCGTATGCCAGCTTCTCCATTGGGGCATATCGCAGCTCAGCTTCGTGTAATACTTGACTGACATAGTATATCGGCAAGTGTGTTTTGCCTTCCGCACGTACTAAGGCTGAGCTGATGGCCACTTCCGATGCTGCCAAGTATAAATATAGCTTTTCTCCTGGCACGGGCTTTGAGAGGATCTGGGGGTTGCTGAGATAGCTTTTTATATCTTCAAACGCCTTTTGGCAAGCCTCGGTCCAGACATAGTTACTCTTTCCGGTTCTTTTACAGATGCCTTTTCCTTTGATGGACTCAAAGAACGGTCTATTCTTATCTCCGGATCTGGATATGAATTTGTTCAATGCCGCGAGACATCCCGTGAGTCTCTGAACAGCTGGAACGTCTTTAGGTGTTCCCATCTCTAGAATGCATTTGACTTGTGTGGGATTGACCTCTATGCCCCGTTGACTTACTAGATGCCCCAAAAATTTAGCGGACTGCACTCCAAAACTGCTTTTCTTTGGGTTGAGCTTCATGTTATATGTTCTCATGATGTCGAAAGCTTGTTTGAGGTGCTCTAGGTGATCTTCCTTTCTAAGGCTCTTTACCACAATATCATCGACGTAGACCTCCATTGTATCACCAAGGTGTTGGTCGAACATCTTGTTGACTAGTCTTTGATACGTGGCGCCGGCGTTGATTAACCCAAAGGGCATCCTTTTCCAACAGAATTTTTTTTTGTTTGTGTAGAAGGTTGTATGTTCTTGGTCGTCGGGGTGCATGACAATCTGACGATAACCTGCAAAGGCATCCATAAACGTCATTAGTGCGTGTCCCGCTGTATTGTCCACCAGTTGGTCTATGTGGGGCAAGGGGAAGTTATCCTTCGGACACGCGGCATTGAGATCCGTGAAGTCTATACAGAACCTCCACGTTCCATTTGGCTTCTTGACCAGGACGGGATTTGCCACCCATTGGGGACATAGTGCCTCCTTTATGAGCTTATTATCGAGCAGCTTCTTCACCTCACCAGTCAATGCCTCATACTTATCAGGCCCGTATTTTCTTCTCTTCTGACGGACGTGCTTCTTCGTAGGATCAATGTTGAGGCGATGGCAAGCATGCTCCACTGGTATACCCGTCATGTCCTCATGTGACCATGCAAATACATCGAGGTTAGCACGGAGGAACTCTTCCATCTTGCTCCTATAGGGTTCTTCCAACTCCGATCCAATAAAAAGTTCTAAATCCTCTTTATTGGGATCAACTTGTATGGACCTGAGCTCTTCGACTGGAGTGGCACGTCGCTTCTTATCCTTCCATCTCGGGTCATCAATGGGCCCTTCGAGATGTACGTCCATCTCCATCGGGATCGGCTCGTAACCCAACCGAGGTTCGATGTCTTCCGATGCACTTATCTGACTTTCAGGTGCTAACTTCATGTCACCACTTGCTTCGGCAACAATTGTTGGAATATGATCTTGAACTTCCGGGTCATTTTCCGTTTGCCCCCAATCTGTTGGTTTTGTTGGGATGTATCGTCTATCTTTATTTCTTCCGGTGTTTGGTCGACCTCCATCATTTCGGTGTCTACGGAGATAGCGTCCAAAATGTTAGGCTCATCTGGAGAAGGTTGTGATAATACATCTTCAAACACCAACACCTGGGTGACAGGCTTTTTTAGAGTTAGTAAGCATTCTCGCGCCTTCTTTTGATCCCCTTTGACTGTATCTGCACCTTTGAGTGTTGGGAATTTAATGCAATAATAGTAAGTAGAACATGCAGCTTTGAATTCTGAAATGAAAGGGCGGCCGAGGAACCCGTTATAGGTGGATGGTTGATCTACAACTAAGAAATCTAGTAACCTGGTCATCCTCCTTTCCGGGTCCTCTAGCGCTACAAGTTCTACAGACAGTCTTATTACACCTAGTGGGACGGTCACAACCTCTCTGAATCCCACTATTTTATGATTACAACATTCTATATAAGACTCATAATCTCCTAGCTGATCTAGTGTCTTCTTAAACAGGATGTTCGTGTATGCTCCCGTATCCACTAGTAGTCGGTGCACCCTTGTGTTCATGATATTGGCACTGATAACCAGAGAGTCATTGTGCGGCGTAAGGATCCCTTCGAGGTTTGCTTGTGAAAAGACCAAGTCTGCAGTTGGCTTAGCTGATGCTTTCGATCCAGACCCTGTTTCTTGTACTTGATTAACTGCTCGGATTTTTGCTTTCTTTTGCCTTTTTGAGGCTGGGCGTCCATCAACCATTCCTCCGGCTGTGCCAATTTCCTCGAGCACCAAAATTTCACGGTTAGGCTCTTGATGAGTGGGAACTACTGGTGGACCCCGACACACTTGTCTATTCGGAGCCCTTTCCACTTCATCATCATCCGAATCTGCTTGTCTCGGCTGACGCTGTCTCTTCCCCGGAGCTTTCTTGACGAATTCGACAAGTTTCCCATCTTCGTAGAACTTCCATAGTTATTTTAAGAGGTCACGACACTCGCTGGTGAAGTGTCTGATACTCTGATGATAAGCACATAATTTATTTGGGTTTAACTTGCTTCGATCTTATCGGATCCTCCGGGGTGCAGCCAACATGTCTTGATCTTTTACAGCTGTGAAGACATGGTCGATAGTGGTCGTCAGCACCTGGTTTAACTTTTCCTTATATTCAGTTGTGTCCCTGAAAGACTTGAGGTTTTTAGGAGCCTTGTACCCACTACCACTGGGTTTCTTTCCGCTCTTCTTGTCATCAGTCTCCGCGCCCAACTGCTTAGCCATGGCTTCTTGCATTGCAACATATACACCGGCTTTATGGCGGAACTCGGCGTACGTACTTGGACAGGATAAATGCATTTCTTTCCATAGGTCCGTTCCTTTACGCAGTCCCGCCATGACTGCAACAACCTTTGTATCATCGCTAACCGACTCACCTTCCAAAAGGATCTTATCAAAGCGTTCTAAATATTACTGATCGGTTTCTTTGGCTCCTTGTGAGATGTTAGCCAGTCGGTGTTTTTGAGTCAAGTATGTTCCAAATCCCAAAAAATGAGATAGGAATTCCCTGGTCAACTGGCCGAATGACTGGATAGATCCAGGTATCAATGCGGAGAACCATCTATGAGCACGGTCTCCTAAGGTTAGAGGAAAGTTCCTACATTGAGTTGCGTCTGATGCCCCCATGGAGATCATGTAATCAGCATATTTCGAGATATGGACCTTAGGGTCAGACTCTCCCTCGTACAGTACCAGTGATGGAAATTGTATCTTCTTCTGAATGGGAGCTGTGAGGATGGTTGTTGATAGTGGTGAAATGGGGAGGGATGTGTATGTTTCGGCTTTATCCTTGGTGGCCACTTGTTGCTGCAAGTCCTCCACTGCCTTCTTCAGTTTTTCTATCTCCAGAACCGACGACCCCCGAGATGATCCCCCTCCTCGAGGCTGTTCCGGGTACACCTCATACTGACGTGCTGCCCCCGGCAGTCCCTCACTTCGGGCGACCTCTCGATGTGGTCGTTGAAGGTTACTTGCAGCATTCGGGCCTAGTCTTTTGGACGCCCGTCTTCTTAACCTTTCCTGGACTGGCCTACGTTGGTGCCTTGCGTCAGACTCACAAGGCTCTTGCTAGTTCGAGTGTCCAGACCTTCCACCCTCTGAATGGTGACTTCGATTACTATGTCTATCTCCTTGGGTCCCCTCATGGTGTTCGGGCTGATCCACTGCTTGCCCAGCTGGTCGCCCATCTGCTCAACCAGCTGGTCGTTGGTCAGACCGTCTTGGTTGCGGTCCCAAGCGATCACACATCTTTTGCTTCCCTTTTGAGTTTTCAGGGGCGACGCGTCCACTACTCGTTTCTTCTTCTTGGGCGTGGTAGCTCGTCCTGGTTTCATGCCTTGTCTCCGTTTGGGCTACTTGAACCATAGGTTGTCGAGCTACCACCATCTGTTGCCTTTGCATCTGTTTGAGTGTAGCCATCGCCCACTCAATGTCCTCCGGGGTTCTGACCACCGACTCGATGGTAGCTTCAATCTGGGGTCTCTCCGGGGCTGCCGGCAATGCCGGGACTCGAGTTGGTTCCAATTGACGATGTCCCGAAGGCTTCTTTCCCCTCCACCTTCGACTTGTTGAGGTGGTGCGGGATTCGTCGTGAGAATCATCATACATTTGTCTAGTCATCTTTGATACAAGTAGTGTTGGGGGAAATTAATTCTTTTAGGAATTCTTTTCTATCTTGTGTTTTCGAAGGCAACTAGTTTTCGAAAACACTCACGGTTGAAGATATTCCTTAAGACTTACCAAAATTCGATGGGCGTTCTTGAGAGAATGAAGAACAAATTTAGAATTCTTTGATCAACGGAGGTTCGGACCCTCCTTCTAGCGCCAAATTGTTGAATGATTTTTCTAATTGAAAGTTTATGTGGCTAGTTAATCATGCGAAATCACTCAAACAATAATCAACGATATAATTTTGGAATTATAATGTGAATTTGAGAGAGAATTGTAGAGAGAGAAATTTCATAAGTGGGTTTCTTGTATTAGAATTTCCCCCTTTACAAATGAGCTGATTACAAGTATTTATACCCTCTCGAGGGTGATGTGGCACGTTTATAGGCCATGTGGCCTCTGGTGGTGACAAGTGTCCTCCACTTGTCACCACCTTAATGACTTGCTGTACTAACTCTAACCTTACTGACTTAGGCCTTCCCTATAGGTTCCTTGAACATCTTGTGTTTCCCTTCCTAGAAGTGAGGCGAGCAGCTTGGCGAGCAGTGTGGCGAGCAAGTGGGCGACCACCCTGAGCTTGTCCTCATGGCTTGGTGCCTTGTCACCCCCGAATTAGGCGACCAAGCCGGCGAGCAGGAAGACGAGCATGATGGCGAGCAACTTGGTCTTGGCCTCATGGGCTTGTTGCTTTGTTCCACCAAGGCTTAAGCGGCCAACCTGGCGAGCACCCAGGCGAGCAACTTGGGCGTGGCCACGTGGTCTTGTTACCTTGCCATCCCTGAGCCAGGCGAGCAAGCTGGCGAGCAGTGTGGCGAGCAACTTACCCTTCGGCTTGCTTTCACTTTAACTATTTTTCAAATATTGAGCTTAACTCCTTTTATCAACAGGTATCAAATAAATATGGAGGGGTATATAGTCAGCCCTTTCTAAATTGCAGGTTAGTCCCTCCATATGGAGGGGTATATATAAGCTTAGTCTTGTATGCACCAATTGCATCGTGCAACTCAAATTTATTTTTAAAAAGTTATACAAAATACTACTGAAAAGTTACACATGTTATTATTGAAAAGTGTATCTTTAATAGTGTAACTTTTCAGTAATAATTTGTGTAACTTTTCAATAATAAATAGTGTAACTGTTTAAAAATACACTTGAGTTGCACGGTATAACTGATGCACAAGATACTTACTCATATATATATATATATATTTTATTTAATATATTTTAAAAAAATTAATATGCCCTTATTGATTAGAATTTTAATATATCAATACACGCAGGAGTTTTATTTGCTGAAAAAATTTCTGTCCACCCCACTGAAGAAGAGACCTTCAAAGCCATGAACAGAGCCATAAATTTGCAAGCAACACTCGTTAATTAATTGCAATAGTTTTTAGTGTTCTTTTACAAGGAGTTTAAATCAATAGTTTTCTAGTGTTATTTGTTTTTTGAAAGGAGTTATTTGTATTTAACATCAATAGCTTTTAGAGATATTTGTCAGCGCTCTTGATATTGTGATACTGAGTATTGGTTGTTTGGCTTAAAAATATTTTTAATATTGATTATCAATACAAAGAATAATATTTTAAGTTTGATTTGTCAAATCTGTCATCATATTTCAAATAAAACTTGTCGAAAATAAGTAAAAATTTCGATAAAAACTTGTTAAAATATATTTTGGCTTAATATTTTTGAAATATTATCAAGTTTTTGGCATCTCTTTGTTGAAAAAACGTATACATTTTAATAAACCAGTTCCAAAAAATCCAGATGGTTAGCTCACCTGACCACCGGGTTCGATTCTCTTTGGGAACGAACTAGAAGGGAAATATAAGGTTGACTTGGAGATATATTTGGAGTGTTTGGAGACTTGGTGTACTAACCTAACTACTAACAACTAACATTACCGATAAAAACTGTGCCTCCAAAAGTACCCTAGACTTTTAGGGCACGGAGATAGTATCTTTCTAAAATAATAAAAAAAATCCAATGCACTTAACAATTATAACCAGCATGCATATACTTTTACGATATTAAAAGGAAAAAGTATTTTTATTTAATTTTTTTAGCATGTGTACGTGTAATAAGTTTAAGTTCTTGATTATTTTAAAATTTTAATAGGCTTGTCATGCAACCTCATGATAAAAAGTAAAATGGAAAATAAAAATAATACACATGATTTAATTTTGAAAAGAAGTAGGGGTACAGGTCGGTTGTTTCACATCAATTTAACAATTTATTGTTAGCTAATTAATACAACCAGGATATCGGAAAAAAAAAAAACAAGATACCAAAATCTTGTAATCATCTTGTTGAGTTATAAAATCGATCTCAACAAGACTTTGAAGCCTTTAAAGCAGTAATCCGAACCTTTAAAAATTCAGATGAACATGAATTGCAGAAATTAGGAAATCAAAGAACAATGGACAGAGAATTTTACGTGGTTCGATCAAATTGATCTACGTCTACGGATGTGGTTGCTCACTTTCATTAATTGATGAATAATAGTTATAGAATACAAAGTTTTCTCACTCTAATCTCTCTGTGTATTGAGTGGGTTACATCTCAGTATTTAATTCCTGGTTTAAATACGTATTTATAGATCTATCCTTTAACCGCCTTTAAGCTCTTAACCAATCAACGAATTCGTATGGTTATAACTGTCAAGAATAAATGTTCCGACGTCCAATAGGATTACTCCACCGGCTGTCCAAATAACCTACTTTATCACTCTGTTGAAATAGCCTTCATCATACTCTGTTTTGCTCATAACTGTCAGCTCAGGAAATGCCTTCAGGATGAGTAACTCAGGAAGTAGGTGATTTTAGCTCAGGATGATAATCTCCGGATTGTGCCTTCAGGTTACTGAGTCATAAGGAAACAAGTGCCTTCAGGATCTGAATACTCAGGATGAGAGTCAGGATCAGTGCACTCAGTATCAAACCTTCGCTCAGGCTCAGGATCAGTTTCTTTCAAGTTCGGGATATTATCTCACGATCCTTCCTCCGGATTCAAACTTCAGGATCAGAATTCCTGATTAATCTTCAGTATCCAAACTCAGCTTATCTTTACACATAACACATGTAATTTAAATATATTTCTAAATAATTATTAATTATTTTTATTGAATAACTATGATCCTAATTTCACAAATGAAAATGAAAGTAATAATATTTACAAAAAAAAAAAAAACTTATAAAATCTCAGCAAATAGAAACATGATATATAATATTCTACATTCTTTATTTCCATCACATTATCTTTAAAATTTATAAGCTGTTAGAAGTTTAATAACTTACAAATTATTTGATATGTTTTTTTAAAAATCAAACTGTTAAGTGTAAAGATAAGCTGAGTTTGAGTACTGAAGATTAGTCAGGAATTTAGATCCTGAGTATTGGATCCGGAGGAATATTCATGAGGAAAGTATCCTGAGCCTGACTGGTATCTATCATGAGCCTGAGCGAAGACTTGATCTTGAGTCAGGAGTGTTCTGATCCTGACACTCATCCTGAATGTCATCCTGAGTGGTCAGATCAGTGAAGTCACTGAAGACTCAGTAGAACTGAAGGCAAATCCTGAGAGATCATCCTGAGCTGAGAATCACCTACTCCCTGAGTCACTCAGCATGAAGGTGATCCTGAGCTGACAGTTAAAACAGAGCATGGCAAAGGCGACTTCACCAGAGTGATAAAGACGGTTATTTGGGCAGCTGACGGAGCAATCTCATTGGACACCGGAACAGTTATTCAAGGCGGTTATAACCATACAAATCTCATTGATTGGTTAAGAGCTCAAAGGCGGTTAAGGGTCTGATCTATGAATATGTATTCATTCCAGTTTTTTCAAAGAGTGCTTCATTCTAAATCTTATAGAGAGAAAGCTTGTATTCTGTAAACATTATTCATCATTTAGTGAAGTGAGCCAACCCCATCCGTGGACGTAGATCAATTTGATCGAGCCACGTAAATTGCTTTGTTCTTTTGATTTCCTGATTATTTCTGTTGAGTGTGTTCATCCGGCAAGTTCTTCCAATTGCTCTGAAAACTTCAAGTCTTATTGAGTTCGATTCATTCTCGGACATTTTCACAACAATTGGCGCCGTCTGTGGGAATCAGAGGCGGAATCGATTGGTTAATCATCAATCATGGCATCTACCAAGCTGGAATTTGAGAAATTCACTGGAGCAAACGATTTTGGTTTGTGGAAGATCAAGATGAAGGCTCTCTTGACTCATCATGGGCTGTCTAATGCTCTGAAGCCTGAAGATCAATGGTCATCGTCTTCATTAGAAAATCCAAGCAAGAAACATGAAATATTGGAAAAGGCACATAGCACAATCATCTTGTGCTTGGGGGATAAGCCTCTGAGGGAGGTGTACAAGGAGAAGACTGCCATTGAGGTTTGGAGTAAGCTGGAGAAGGTGTATCAGACCAAGTCTGTCACCAATAAGTTGTTCATGAAGCAAAAACTGATGTCATTCAGGATGAATGAAGAGAAGGAGTTGATTGAACAACTTGAGGAATTCAACAAGGCTACTGATGATCTTGAGAACCTGGGAGTGGAAATTGATGATGATGACAAGGCTTTGATGCTCCTGAATTCTTTGCCTAAATCCTTTGAGAATTTCAAGGATACGTTACTATTTGGAAGGCAAGATAAATTGTCATTTGATGATATCCTGGGTGCACTGAAAACAAAGTCTATTCAGCTACAAGCTGATAAGAAAAATTCAGTTCAGGCTGAAGGATTGAATGTCAGGTTCAAGAAGGGAAAGAAAGATTTTCAGAACAAGAAGAAGAAGAACACAAAGGGGCCAAAATCTGGTGATTTTGTTGAGAAGAGGAAATGTTTTGCTTGTCACAAAACTGGCCATCTCAAGAAGAATTGCCCTGACAGAAATAGGAATCAGGGAGAAGAACAAAAGGCTGATATAACTGTTGCTGTTGAAGGTGGGTATGATAGTGCTGAGGTGTTAACGGTTACTAACCTGAAACTGAATGATGAGAGGGTACTAGATTCTAGATGTTCATTCCATATGTGCCCTGATGAATCATTGGGAGTTGAGGAGGTTTGATAGAGGCTCAGTTGTGCTGGGCAGTAATCAGACATGTAAGGTGAAGGGGAGTGGTTCTGTCAGGTTGAAGCTGCATGATGGAGTAGATAAGATACTCTCAAATGTGAGGCTGGTGCCAGAACTGAAGAGAAATCTGATCTCCCTGGGTTCACTGAATCAACAGGGTTATGAGTTCAACACTGAGGATGGTTATATCCTGATAACCAAAGGCAAGAAGGTATACATGTAAGGCAAGAAAGTCAATGGGTTGTATATCCTGATTGGAAGCACTTCTTCAGGGTCAGCAAACAATGTTATGGACAGCACTGAGGCAATGATATGGCATAAAAGGTTGGGCCATATTGGAGAAAGGGGGCTCCAAGAACTTTCAGAGCAGAAGGAATTTGGGGAAGGAAAGGTGATGAAATTGGATTTTTGTGACAATTGTATCCTGGGCAAATCCAAGAAAATCCCATTCCCTAAAGGTAAGAAGATTACTGATGCACCTCTGTATTATGTTCATTCTGATATCTGGGGACCAGCTAAGGTGGAGACTCATGGAGGGGGAAGATACTTCATGACAGTCATTGATGACTTAAGCAGGAAAGTATGGGTATTCATACTGAAGCACAAGAGTGAGGCCTTGGCAAGGTTCAGGGATTGGGTCAGTGAACAAGAAAATAAGAGAGGAAGATCCATTAAACATCTCAGGACTGATAATGGATTGGAGTATGTATCAGAGGAGTTCAACAATTTCTGCAAGGAAAGGGGGATCACTAG
Organism: Prunella vulgaris; assembly: GCA_026898435.1. Lineage (NCBI taxonomy): Eukaryota > Viridiplantae > Streptophyta > Magnoliopsida > Lamiales > Lamiaceae > Prunella > Prunella vulgaris. Next base: position 86,977 of record JAPKLY010000448.1, on the reverse strand, counting down.
ACACGGGACTGTTCCTGCAAATCCTCAGCAAAATGGCTTGGCTGAGAGGATGAATAGGACAATCCTGGAAAAGGTCAGTGGTATGTTGTCAGATGCAAAGCTACCCAAGGTATTTTGGGGGGGGGAAGCAGTCAGTACAGCTTGTTATCTTATTAACAAGTCACCTTCCTCAGCAATTGAGTTCATGAAACCTGATGAGGTGTGGTATGGGAGGATCTCGGACTACAATAACCTGAAGGTATTTGGTTGCTCAGCTTTTGCCCACATCAGGTAGGATAAGCTGGAACCTAGAGCACTGAGATGTATCTTCTTAGGATATCCTAAGGGAGTGAAATGATACAAGTTATGGTGCTTGGAACCTAGACATAAAAGGTGTATTGTCAGTAGAGATGTGACTTTCAACGAGAAAGTCATGGGATACAATCTGCCCATCAGCATACACGACTCAGATGGTATACTTTCAGGAGATGGATCTCAGGTTGAGGTGGAGACTCCTGAAAGGAACTCAGGGCAAGGAATTTTTGAGGCAGGTGAAACCTCAGGAAGGACTCAAGAGGAGTCAGAGGAAAGTGATAATGACAACCATTCTGAACACTCAATTTCAAATACTGAAGGCCATGATCTCAGAAACTATAGTCTAACAAGAGACAGACACAGGAGAAACATACACCCTCCGACTAGATATGGTCATGCTGATATGGTGTCCTATGCCCTGATAACCGCTGATGTTAGGATATCTGTGTTAGATGTTTTGACGATATAAAACAAATCAGCTTGTAATAGGACCAGCTGAACATGTTAGTCAGCTGATGAGTAGTTAGGATTAGATAGGTTCGAGTAAGGGGGAACCTACCTTGCTGCCTAGAAGATCCGAAGCTTTCATAGAAGAGAAGACCAGCTGAGACCTTGTGGACTTAGCCGATTTTAGAAGACAGAAGATTTAATCAGCTGACACTGGAGCATCGAAAGCAGATCATCAGAGAAGTTTACATCAGCCGATAAGCTGAAGAGCAGATTAGCTGATATCAGAAGATTAGCTGATCAGCTGAGAGCACGTCGCAGACAAGACAAGGACCATGGATAAAAGACTTATTCGGACGAAGTCAAGAAGACCAGCTGAGGTGCACACCAGCAGACTTGCACATCAGCTGAGGTCCAAGTATCAGCAGACTGATACACCAGCTGAGGAGACAGATCAGCTGAGGTCCTGTGCTCAGCCCAGATTCTTCGGAATCAATTTAAAGGGTTAACTTGCGATATAAAAGGAAGATTCCCAGAATAGAGGATCAATCAATCAAGGGGACAAACTTGATTGATTGAAGGTCGCGAAGATTGACGGGAATCAAGAAGGAAATTCAATCAATCACAATGATTGATTGAATGCGAGATTATAGGATCTCAGATTTCTAGTCCATTCCAACGGCTAGTTATTTGATCCTATAAATTGGAGTAATTGTGATAATTTCAGTATTGGATTCACACGCACATTAAGCTAGCCAATACTCTGTCAGTTTTATCACTTACACTCAAAAAACACCATCCATACTTATCTTTTGTAAAAGCTTTGTAGAAGCTGTGAGAAGTCAATTGCAATTATAGCATTGACGAGTTGTAAAGAGAGTAGTACTCTCAAAATTGTGTAAGAAAGTGAGTAAGTGAGTTAGTGGAGAGCCCCTCAAGTCCAAGTTGGATTGAGGAGAGTGGATGTAGGACAGTTGGTCCGAACCACTATAAACCCCTGTGTCTCTTCGTATTTCTTTCTGTTCTTATCTGTGCACATCACTTAAAATCAGATTTTCTTTAAAACGTTTCCGCACTATACACAGCGCACTAATTTCAAAATTCAGATTACCTCAAGTAGTCTGCTGTTTTTCTGAATAAATCAGTAAATTTGAAAAAGGTTTTTTGAATCCTTACAAGTCTATTCAACCCCCCCCCCCCTTCTAGACTTGTTCAAGTGTATTCTTCCCAAAACCTGCCTTTGGGACCAACAACTGAAGAGGTGGAGCATTAGGAACCACAAAGCTATGCTGAAGCTGTGTCAGGAAAAGATAAGGAGAGATGGATATTGGCCATGACTGAGGAACTTCAGTCATTAGAGAAGAACAACACTTGGACCTTAGTGAACAAAGTTCAGGGACAGAAGGTAGTCAGTTCCAAGTGGATCTTCCAGAAGAAATCTGAAATGGGATCAGGAGGAAGAGAGAAGCTGAGATATAAGGCGAGGCTTGTTGCCAGAGGCTTCACTCAGAGAGAGGGGGTAGACTTCAATGAGGTATTCTCACCAGTGGTAAAACACTGTTCAATCAGAATCCTATTGTCAAAGGTAGATCAGGATGACTTGGAGCTTCAACAGTTAGATGTCAAGACAACCTTTCTACACGGAGACCTGGAAGAAACTATACACATGCAACAACCTGAAGGTTTTATTCTACCTGGAAATCAGGATAAGGTGTGTCTACTGAAGAAATCATTGTATGGACTGAAGCAAAGTCCGAGGCAATGGTACAAGAAGTTTGATAGTTTTATGATCTCCATAGGCTTTACAAGATGCAGGTATGATAGTTGTGTCTATCTTGAAAAACAAGGGAATGAAGTATTCACATATCTATTGATCTATGTGGATGACATGTTGGTTACAAGCAAGAGTCCTGAAAGAATTTAGAGATTGAAGAAAAAACTGAGTAGCACATTTGATATGAAGGATCTGGGTATGGCTAAGAGGATACTGGGCATGAAAATTATCAGAGATAAGGACAAAGGGAGGTTGTTCTTAACTCAGAAGGATTACATCCTGAAGATACTCAGGAGGTTCAACATGCATGAAGCCAGAGTTGTATCTACACCCCTTGGTCAACAGTTCAAACTGACATCAAGTCAGTGTCCGAAGTCAGAAGAAGAGAAGGCACACATGAGTAAAATCCCTTACTCAAATGGGATATGTAGCATAATGTATGCTAGGTGTGCAGCAGGCCAGATTTAGCACATTCAGTCAGTATGGTCAGTAGATTTATGGCAAATTCGGGAAAGACACACTGGGAGGCTTTTTAGTGGATAATGAGATACTTAAAAGGAACTGAGAATCTGGGGTTAATCTTTGAAAAGACTAAGGATGACACTCAACCACTTCAGGGATATGTGGACTCAGATTATGCTGGAAGCATTGATACGAAGAAATCCTTATCAGGATATGTGTTCACATTATATGGTACAGCAATCAGCTGGAGAGCAGTACTTCAGTTAGTAGTGGCACTCTCAACTACTGAGGCTGAGTATATTGCGATGACTGAAGCAGTGAAGGAAGCAATGTGGCTCAAGGGTATGATTAAAGAATTTGGAATCAGACAAAAGGAAGTTGCAGTTTAGTGTGACAATCAGAGCACAATTCATTTGGTTAAGCATCAGGTCTTTCATGAAAGGTCAAAGCATATTGATGTCAGACTTCATTTTGTGAGAGATGTGGTGGTAAAGAGGGTGATTTCAGTGCAGAAGGTTTCCACTGAGGACAATGCTGCGGATATGCTGACTAAGGTCTTACCTATTTCCAAATTCAGATATTGCTTGGAGCTGATCAAGCTGCAGTCATGGGATGTACCATGAGCTAGGTCCTGAGGTGGAGTGTGGAATGGGGAAACTCACTTACTTTAAGGTGGAGAATTGTTAAGTGTAAAGATAAGATGAGTTTGAGTACTGAAGATTAGTCAGGAATTCAGATCCTGAGTATTGGATCCGGAGGAATATTCCTGAGGAAAGTATCCTGAGCCTGAGCGAAGACTTGATCCTGAGTCAGGAGTGTTCTGATCCTGACACTCATCCTGAATGACATCCTGAGTGGTCAGATCAGTGAAGACATTGAAGACTCAGTAGAACTGAAGGCAAATCCTGAGAGATTATCCTGAGCTGAGAATCACCTACTCCCTGAGTCACTCAGCATGAAGGCGATCCTGAGCTGACAGTTAAAATAGAGTATGGCAAAGGCGACTTCACCAGAGTGATAAAGTCGGTTATTTGGGCAGCTGGCGGAGCAATCTCATTGGACGTCGGAACAGTTATTCAAGGCGGTTATAACCATACGAATCTCGTTGATTGGTTAAGAGCTCAAAGACGGTTAAGGGTCTGATCTATAAATATGTATTCATTCCAGTTTTTTCAAAGAGTGCTTCATTCTAAATCTTAGAGAGAGAAAATTTGTATTCTGTAAACATTATTCATCATTTAGTGAAGTGAGCCAACCCCATCCGTGGACGTAGATCAATTTAATCGAACCACGTAAATTGCTTTGTTCTTTTGATTTCCTGATTATTTCTGTTGAGTGTGTTCATCAGACAAGTTCTTCCAATTGCTCTGAAAACTTCAAGTCTTATTGAGTTCGATTCATTCTCGGACATTTTCACAACACAAACATTTATATAGAGTATATAATCTCTTAGATAACTTATAAACCGATTTAAAAAACTTATAAATTTAGGTAAAACATATAATTTATAAAATATTTAAACTAAAAAACAAGAAACTCTTGAAAATTGCACTCTGCACCGATGCACAATATATCTATTAAAATCTCAGTCATAAAAATCTAAGCTAATTGCAGTATAAACTTAACAGTAGTCAAGGAAAATAAATAATTATAATAAGTGCCGACATTAGGAAGCAAGTGGTTAACAGCGTTTGGCAAGTGAGATGAAATACTTGGTAAGTTTATTAATCACAAAAAAACACTATGCCGAATTTTGTGTTAGGTTTGAGTTTATATTAACCTTTGAATTAAAATTTAGGTTAATGTCATCACAATTAATATCAGTAAAATGAATTAATTAATGTCTGGTTCTATCAATTAATTAACCTACCAAGTGAATTATTTTACCCCCCATTAATGTTCGATTAATTTAATTTAGGCCAACCATTCAACCCTAAATTGCCACTACGCAACTACTTGGTTTCAACTATAAATAAGTCTGCAAATTTGTGTACAAAATTCAAGTCCCTAATTGCTTCCAAATTAATTAATTCTCTTGATTTAGAGAGAATTAATTAATTAAGGACTTCATTTGCAAGAAAATAAATGGCATTTCTAAGTGCTGCAACACTTGCTTTCATATTTGGCCTTCTTGGTAAGTTTTTTTACGATTTTGATATATATATATATATATATCGAGTCTGATGTTTTGATTTATGCTGAAATTGAACTTTCTATATATATAATGTCTGTTTTGAAACACTAAAAACAATTTCTAGAATTTTTTTTTTTCAAAGTTATCCTCACAGCTTTTAAAAAAAAATACTTTTAGAAATTATTTTATAACACTTGCAAACATGCACGTATACCTGCAATTGATCTAATTATACTTATTTATTATTTTGTGCATGCAGGCAATATAATATCCTTTCTCGTATTTCTCGCTCCATTGTAAGATTATCCTAATTACACTTTAACAATTTATCATGATATATATCGAGTTAATTAATATTTGTATGCATATGAGAATTGAATCTAAATTAATATATATATAGGACTAATTAATTAATTGATTAATTCTTCATATATAATTATATATATATTATTGCATGCAGGCCAACATTTTACACAATTTGTAAGAAGAAATCATCGGATGGGTTTCAAGCAATACCATATTCAGTTGCATTTTGCAGTGCTTCATTGTTGCTATACTATGCCTATCTCAAGAAAAATGCTTACATGATTATAAGCATCAACGGCATCGGATGCGTCATCGAGACAATTTACCTTATCATCTTCGTCGTCTATGCATCCAACAAGAACAAGGTTCGTCTTGAGTATCACGTTTCATGCACGAGACGATTAAATCTAATTATAATATAGTTAAATATATATTTCAGATGTCCACGCTGAGATTGATAACCATATTCAATGTGGGAGGAATGGGAGTGGTAGTATTGGTTTCAATACTAGCTTTTAAAGGTCGTGCAAGGGTTTCTCTAGTAGGATGGATTTGTGCCATCTTCAACATACTTGTGTTTGCTGCTCCTTTAAGCATAATGGTAATTTATTTTATTAATTTACTACCATTAATTAATTTTTAAGTTCAAGTATTAGTTTTATCGTGCGATTCAAAAAGAAATTTTGATGAAATAACTAATACTGTTGTAAGATTGATATATACGAAATGCAAATAAGTTTTACAGTGAAACTGGTGCAAAGTACCTAACTCAAGAATTCTAAATTATGATCATTAATATTTAATTAATATATATGATTTTATTATAAAAAAATGCACTAATTCATTTTTTTCTTTTCTTATAGAGACAAGTTATTAGAACAAAGAGTGTGGAATTCATGCCCTTCACACTATCATTCTTCCTCACCCTTTGTGCCACAAGTTGGTTTTTCTATGGTTTCTTCATCAATGACTACTACATTGCGGTATGTACCAAGTAAATTATACTCTACCAATTAATGATATTCATTTTAATTCATTGATTTGATTAATCCAAGTTTACATGATCCAGTTGCCAAATATTTTGGGATTTTTATTCGGAATTACCCAAATGATCTTGTACTTTATCTACAAGAATGGAAAGAAAGGCGTCGAGCCCAGCTTTGAGCTCGACGAGACTGTTTCGAATCCCAAAAAAGATATCGAAAAGAATTTCAATTTGGAGGTGGAGGTTGATGCTGAAAATGCCTCTAAATGAATTGGAAGAGAGGGAGAGCATGAGAACAAAATAATAATCCATATAGTTTTATGGTATTTTAATTAAATATATATTAGATTTAGAGGCTATAATCATTAATGGTGTTTTTATTTCTTATAGTATGCTTGTATTCTTAGGGCTGAAATAAGTTCAGTGCTCTCTTGATGATGAACACAATTGTATTTGTTAATGTCATGCCTATTTCATATAATTTATAATCCCATGCACACACAGACACACACACATATATATATATATATTAATATTTTAAGTGCATTACCAGAACATCATTAATTACAAATAAGTATACAATTAGTAAATAAAACTATTCATGCACTATATATATAGTAATTAAATTGTTGTCTGAAATGTTTAATATAATTTCACTTTATATATTCCCATGATTTGATATCACGTAAATCTGCCCAACCTCGTTTTAGTTAATGAGTAGGTTTTTAAATAATCTTTAATCTTTCATTTTATTAAGATACATATTTTTAATATGTGTGTATATTGTATATATATACTACGTCCAGATTTACATATTTACAAAGTATTTACACTATATCATTTGGCTACGGAATTAGGCAAATAATTTATAGAAAAATTATATGGCATAATACATTAAAGGACCTCTGAACTATCATTTTTTATTTTAAAAGACCCCTAAACTATTTTCGTTTTAAAGAGCCCTCAAACTATCAAAATTTATTTCAAGAGACTCTTATTTAACGGTCTATTTGTCAAGCGTTAGTTTATATATGAGTGCATCATATATTAATATGCCAACTAGGATTATAATAAGTCATATAGATAAATAATTCTTAATATACTAAATCTATAAAAAATTTGGAAAAAGAAGTCGTAATATAAAAAAAAAAAAAAAAAACTCAAAAGGTGTGACTTGAGAAAATTCTCAATTCTCAAACTCTAATTTCATATGATTGGAGAAAATTCATATTTGTCTACTGCTTGTACTGCAGAGATTTATGGAGATATTGACATTGACGATCATGAAATCAATTGTCTTTGTGGATTTCGTTCTCAAATGTGAGTGTATATGAATGAAACTCCACAAAAATAACCAAAATCCTCAATCCTCTATGAAGTATAAACCCGCCAACAAAACCGCTACGGATCACACAAAAATCACCCAATAAAACCCTACATACTCAAAAATCCTTGAAACTTTTGAAGTATTCTGAAGAAATTTAAGTGAGGTTTGATTTGTAACAATAGATCTTTGAATTTCAGATTTTGAAAGGAGTAGCGTCGTTTGAATTTCTTTTGTTTGAAAGAGTCAATTTTTTTTTTCAAGAATTCTTTTAATACATTTTGTAAAAAGTAAGAGTTATTTATGGTTTATTTTAATCCTAGCATATTAATATACATCACACTCACATAAATCGGTGCTTGAAAAACACTTATTAATGGACTGTGAAATAAGAGCCTCTTAAAATAAATGTTGATAGTTTGAGGGCTCTTTAAAATAAAAAATAGTTTAGGGGCCTTTTAAAATAAAAAGTGATAGTTCGGGGATCTTTTGATGTGTTATGCCAAATTATATCTAAGAATTTTATTTTATATGTAAATTTAAAAATGAGGATGCCAACATTAATAGAGATTAAAAAAAATTGTGGTCAAGTTGGCATATCTATAATTTGGCAGTTTTTTATTTTTTTGTGGTGTCTAAAAAAACAAATTCATAAATTTAATCTATTAATATTTCATGCATTAATTCGATGGAGCAATAAACGTCTAGTGAGAAATGTTCAGCATCAACAATAATGAAAACATAAAGACAGATTTGTAAGTGAAAACAAAGAGGGTCATCGATGAGATCTGATAGATGATAATTCTCCCATGTGGTATTCGACAAAATTAGCTATAGCATCAAAGTTGCACTTTCTTTGAGAATTTTCCAAAATCATGTCACCCAAATTGTATATTAATTTTCAAAAACATTAGTATATACAATTATTACGAACAATAGTATAAGTGATATTCTTTTAATTTCAAAGTGATATTATACAATTTCTGAGATGAACCAGTCTATATAAAGTTTTGCTTTGACTTGAAATTAGTTCCTTTCGCTGATGGAGATTAATGGATTATAAATTTTCAAAAAGAGCCGGATACTGAATATATTTAAAAAAAAAAAAACAAGGTGACTTGTGCAAATTGACACATAAAATTCAAAACTCGAGTTTGACTCGCTCTACGTAAGACGTTATTGTCCGTATACTGATGTAGTACGACTCATGACAAACATCCCCATGATACAATGACTTTAAAGTGTTCTGTTTGTTGTTTATGAGCGAATTGTAAATAAGCATTCAGAACTTTTGGGCTCGAATATAATGCAACTTCTACATTTCAAGTATACATTTATTTGATATTATTGCACAAATGAAATCGATTTTGAATTGAATTAGTATCGATTCAATGTGTTATAAACGACAATGTGAGAGTATATATATATAAATTTTTAGGAATTGCGGATAATAGTTGTGACTCTTCACCATTAACTTCACATTTTCAAAAGTCGCATCCTGTAGAAATAGATAACTATTGACCAACGTTATCTCTTAAAATCATTAGTTACATCACTATTATCATAATAAACACATTTATTAATGTAATTATTCACATATTAAATGCTATTAATTTTTCATTCACCCTAATTTAATAATGAGAAATCAAATTCATTTACGCAAAATGAATAGTTAAATTGTCAAATTATATTTAATTAAAATATGTTCAATATATATATATATGTACATATATATATATATATACATATATATAGAGAGAGAGCAAATCTCTTGTGCATCAGGTGTACGGTTCACTCATTCAACAATTGAAACAGTTTATACTAAAAAGTGAATGTTGATTATACTAAAAAGTTGCAGGTTGATATATTGAAAATTTTACACTAAAAATTGATAACAATGTAAAATTTTCAATATATTAATCCGCAACTTTTCAATATATCAACCGCCGCAACTTTTCAGTATAAATAATTTCAACTGTTAAGTGAGTGCATCGTACACTAGTTGCATATGAGATCTTCCTATATATATATATAATGAAATAGAGAGTAGGATTGAGATTACTAGGGATGACTCTTGCCATAATTTGAGCTTATAGCTTTCAATTTTGTCATTTAATTATCACCTACACAACTACACTTTTTATTTCGCATATAAGTTGAGACACTGAGACACATGTCCAATATTTGTGAATTTTGGTTAAATATTTATTTAAAAAGTGCCCTTTTTAATTGCATCTAAACTTTCACAATTTCAATAAATATTTCGGGCACTCACAAACATAGGTAGCGTCAGGTGTTATCATTGCTCGAAACTGACTATGAAACGGGTGTATGTGTTTTGTCCAAAAAATTATTCGCAAAATTGTAATTACAGTTCATCCATTTTTTAAAATTATTCAAAAATTATTAATTTATAAGATTTACTCCCTCCGTCCCAAAATTACTTTCACACTTTCCTTATTTGGACGTCCCAACTCTTCTTTCACACACCTAAAAAGGAAATTTTTTACACTCACAAAAATCAATAAAATAAATTTTTTCTTATTTTATTATTTAACTTTACACTTACATAGTTACTTTTTTTTAATTCGCGTGCCCGGAACTACTATACTATGAAAGTAGTTTCGAAACGGAAGGAGTATAATTTACCGACCATTCATTTCATGTAAGAATTTGTTCTTTATGTACTGATCCCTCAAGACTTGCTTCTGAAAAGTTTTAAAAAAAAAAACACATTTCACTACAAAAAAAGGCTCGATTAATGAGGGAATTTAACGAGGGTACATGAACCCTTGTTATTAGAGAGAGAATTGACGAGGGAAAAATTTAACAAGGGTTTTAACGAGTGTGAAGTAAACCCTTGTTAATAGCGAGTGAAATAAAGAGGGAATCTTAAACCCTCGTCAAATTCACGAGGGAATATCTGACAGATAAAGTTGGCAAGGGCAGCTGCATTCCCTCGTTACTGCCGAGGGCCCCGCCCCTCGTTAAATTGAAATGTGGCAGACGAGGGCTTCTTCCCTCGTTAGGTGTACTGTAGACTCTGGTTATATTAACCTTATTACATATATTTGTGCATGTATATATGTATATATAATAAGATGTGCAGGTTATATATGTTAATTAATTATATATGTTTAATTAGTTAATTAAACACATACGTATATATATATTGTATATTAATTATGTATACATATGTTTAATTAGTTAATTAAACACATTCGTATCTTAATATATAAATATATATCGATCTATATAATATATAATTATATATATACACACGGTATATATATTTTAATAATAAAATTATTTAGTATCTATATAATTTATATATTATTAATTCATAATTATAATTATTATATTTGTGTAATTAATTATTAGCTTATTAATTAATATTAGCGAGGCAGGGTCGAAGCTGATCAGTATCAATACACACATCGCGCGTCCAAATATATCATCGTAAGTATTTGTTTAACTAAAAATTATTTTAATTCCAATTTATTAATTGTTAATTTATAATGTGCGTTTTAGTAATATATATATAGATTTGCATAGACGACGTTGTTTATGTTGATGTGGATATTGGAGTACGGGTTGATTGTTGGTATTGTTTGTTATAGATGTGCGTTCCGACTTAATCAACTAATTAATTAAGTCGGAAATGGATGCACTATAGGATCTTGATGAATGGGGAATTTGTGACTATTATCGACATCGACTATTATATTGATCTCTATTATCAAATATCATAATTTGCCGGCTCTCTACATTATTATTATTATATTTTAAGAAATGTGATTATTCTATAATTTTATGAAGAATATTGAAAGCGATAAAAACATGTGTATATACCTACTCGTGTAAATAAATAGTGAAAAATATTACAAATGTGATTATTCTATATTTTTCATGGAAAATATTTTAATTAGACGATAAAAAAAATATGTATGTACGTCCTCATATTAATAAATAGTGAAAAAAATATACATTAACTATTTTATAATTTAATTAAAATGATCAAGAAATGTGTATATGTAAAAAATATAAAAATAATTATTTTATCATTTTAATAAAAATTAATTCATTAAATTTATTTTCTACAATAATATTTAATTTTATATCTAGTTATAACAATTAAATAGCTATATACAATGAAGAATTAAAATTACATTTTATAAAAGAATAATATAAATATAACATATAATATATAATATATAACATATAATATATCTATATATAATATATATATAATATAGTTGAATAGCATAACGAAAATTTTGCCTAGCTCAATTGGTTAGGCGCTCATACATGCTCTCTCTCCAAAGGAGAGATCGCGTGTTCGAAACCCGGGAGGTAAAATTTCGCCTATTATATGCTACAGAATAAGGACAAATATTAACTTGTCCGTACCATGACAAAATGGTTGGGCTAGCTTGGTTGGTCTGAATTCGTGGGGTGGGGCTCGTTGCCCGGGTTCGATTCCTCGCTGTACCCTTTTTTTACTGAAAATAGAAGGCGAGGGAAATTCCCTCGGTAAGCTGACACCGTGTCAGTGGCGAGGGTTTTCATTCCCTCGTTATTACCGAGGGTCAGGGCGAGGGATTTAACTAGTGTTTTTACGAGGGAAATCGAGCCCTCGTCTTTTTCATTCCCTCTTTAATTCTCTTGTCTTCCAATACCCTCTTTAAAACACTCGTTATTTATTAACGAGGAACACTTTAACTAGGGAATTTTTCCCTCGACAATACCCTAGTTAAATTGATATCCCTCATCAATTCCCTCACTAAAGCCCTCTTTAAATTCCCTTTTTTTTTAGTGTTTCCAGATTTTAAACCTACACCAATAGGCCAATTTTGGGTTGTGATGTTGGTGCAATTTAATTTAATTTTACTTTAATTTAATAAGTTTTGTATAGGAATATTCATAAAATAATAAATGAGCATTAGTTTATTAAAATAAAAATATTACTTTATGCATATTACAATATTAAGAAGCGTTTGATTCATAATTTTTTAATAGAAATAGTAATAGAAATGAAATATTTAATAATGATAGTGATTAGTAAAAATAAATATTAATGATCAATTCTCTTTCTCCATATATACACATAATTAGTAAAGGTAATGAACTCAAACAATCTAATTACTACTCTCATTAACTACATCATTTATAATTCCATCATTTTACTATGGATGATTTTTGGTTCAAAAAATTCACTATATTTATAAATTGGTTCACAATATTTATATAAAAACATATTTTTTTCTGTACAGAATCAATTTTGTAATTTTCCCTTTTACTATTAAATCCTTAGGGCTCATTTGGTTCGTAAGATAAAAATATCTATCCGCCAAAAACATGCATGCTTTTGGCGGATAGATATTTTTATCTTACGAACTAAATGAGCCCTTAGTCAACAACTAGCTTTCATGGTTTGATTAATTTATTCCAATTATATTAATGTAGCATTAGACTACAATTCATTAATATTCAATGATTCTGTTATAGTCGTTCTCATTGAAAAATTTAAACTAAAATCCTCTAATTTGTATTTTTTAGTATAAAAACTGCGGTGGCAAAAAATCAAAATCCGTATAAAACAAGTAATATTATACATTATGATTGGATGGGGGTAAAAAATTTATGAACGCAACAACATACTATTAATTGCGTCGACAAATTTAAATTATGTTTGTTAATAGCAATACAATTATATATATAGAGAGGCCACGTTTCATTAATTTAATTAAATAAATCATTGCCAATTTTATTAAAACATGTCACGTAGTCTTAATTATGATGCACACATGCACATGTTGTGTTATTAATTAAGCCTACTTTAAATTGCAAGACGACACAACAAGTAACGTACCAAACAAATTTCCAATATGGAGATTTTTTCATGTAACGTCGATTTCACAAAAAAATATTAGCTAGTTTGAAGAAAAATTAATTAAATTGGTAATTTAATTTTTTATTTAGATTTCCCTTTTTTCTTTTTAATTTCAAGTTTATGAATAATTAAATATAATATATTAAATGCATATCGTGCAACTGTTTGCTACATGGTAAAAAAATATATACTTAATATTTTTTAATATAAATAATAATACTATCAAACTATATATAATACATTTTAATAAAATAACTGATATTATGGAAAGATCATACCAATACAATAAATGCACAGTAAAACTAATATATATATATATATGGTCTTATTCTTTTGTTAATTCCCATACTTGTCATTAAGTTGATTTAATTTGGTCCCTATTATCTTCCCGTTTATTGTATATATACTATTGGATATGGATCATCTCCCATAAAAGAGGGACCATTGTAGATTTTATAGCTTATTTTCTTAATTAAACTGAATAGCATCTAATTAATGACTAGAAATATATATGCATTGGATGCCCGGTTGCAAATCCTATATAAATACAACTTCTTCAATTCCTTTTGGAATTATATTAATTAATTAATTAGTCATGTTTTAAAAGAAAATTAGCTTTGCTGACCAACTAATAGTGTATAAGCCATCAATTCTCATTTACAGTACTCTTGATTTAATGTATGAAAACACATTTATCTATTTTGTCACTGTTGAGCTAACAATGATTGTTTGAAATCAATTGGAATAACGAAATTGAAGAACTCCAAGATTTACGTGGTTCGATCAGAAATGATCTACGTCCACGGATGAGGGCACTTCTCTCACTAATCAATGGAAGATGATACAGATTATAAGTGTTTAGGATCTCTCTAGAGTATACTGAGTGTTTTCTGTGTTGATTGTTCTCTATACATATGTGCGTATATATATATGAATGAGAACCCGAATTAATCATTGAGTTTGTAACCACCCAAAAATAACTGCTACAGTTGCAACCGAAAATGAATAATGATTAGAGCCCAACTGTTTTTCAGTTTTAATTTTGTTAAACTGATCGCCAGTTGCCCAATTTGGAAGTTTAAACCGCTTCGTAACTGATTCTTGGTTAATTCCTGACTTGGAGTCAGTATGCTCCTTTCAGGTATGCTGATGTGATATGTCCTCAGCTGAGTCTGAGTACTCAGTTGATATCATCAGTAGACCTTTATCAGTAGATCTTTATCAGCTGATATCATCAGTAGATCTTCATCAGCTGATATCATCAGTAGATCTTCATCCTGACTAACCAGTCCTGACCATCATCCTGACCTGACCAACCATCCTGACTGACCATCCTGACCATCATCCTGACTGACCATCCTGACCAGTCATCCTGACACCTCAGCTGACCTCCTCAGCTGACTCCGCTGATATACCAGATGACTTAGTTAACTTTCCTGATGACCTCAGTAGACTTCCCAGATGATCTCGGCTGACCCCATCAGATGACCATCAGCAGACCTATCAGCTGACTACCTTCAACTGATAGTATAATGTTCAGTTATAATCAGCAGTACTTGCTCATCTGATCTTTATTTCACTTTCTTTGCACCCATAACAATTCTCCACCTCAAAGTAAGTGAGATGCCTCCACCTAACCTTCACATCACAGTAGTATTATGGCACATCCCAAGACTGTACCTTAACCAGCTCCAAGCAGTAGTTGAATTTTGAACTTGGTATAACCTTAGTGAGCATATCAGCAGCATTGTCATCAGTTGAAACTTTCTGTATTGTGACTACCTTCTTTTCCACCACATCTCTCACAAAGTGAAGCCTCACATCAATATGTTTATATCTTTCATGAAAGACCTGATGCTTGACTAAGTGAATGACACTTTGGTTATCACATTGCACAGTAACTTCATCTTGTCTGATCCCAAACTCCCTGATAATACCCTTCAGCCACATAGCTTCCTTTACTGCTTCTGTTACTGCAATGTACTCAGCTTCAGTGGTTGACAATGTAACCACTGACTGTAATGCAGCCCTCTAACTAATGGCTGTGCCATAAAGTGTAAACACATATCCAGTCAGAGACTTTCTTATATCTATGCTTCCAGCATAGTCAGAATCTACAAAACCTTGTAGAGGTTGTTTGATATTCTGAGTCCTTTCAAATAGTAATCCCAGATGTGTTGAATCTTTCAGATATCTCATTATCCACTTGAAAGCTTCCCAATGTGCCTTTCCAGGATTAGCCATAAACCTGCTGACCAAACTCACTGCATGAGCAATATCAGGTCTGCTACAAACCATGGCATACATTATGCTTCCAACTCCATTTGAATAAGGTATCTTGTTCATCTGAGACTTCTCCTGATCACTCTTAGGACACTGATCAGCTGTCAGTTTGAAGTGTTGCCCAAGAGGAATAGAGACTGATCTTTACTCATGCATATTGAATCTTCTCAAGACTTTCAGTATGTAGTCCTGCTGAGTCAAGAACATCCTTCCAGCTAACTTGTTCCTGATAATATCCATACCAAGAATTATCTTAGCACTTCCAAGGTCTTTCATGTCAAAGGTTGAATTGAGCTTATCCTTCAGTTTCTGAATTCTTCCAAGACTTTTGCTAGCAATTAGCATATCATCCACATAAAGTAATAAATATGTAAGTACCTCAGAGCCTTGCTTTTCTAGGTACACACAACTATCATACTTGCATCTGATGAAGCCTATTGACATCATGAAGCTATCAAACCTTTTATACCACTGCCTTGGGCTTTGCTTAAGTCCATACAATGACTTCTTCAGCAAACATATTTTTCCTTCATCTTCTGATAGTATGAACCCCTCAGGCTGCTGCATATAAATGGTTTCTTCAAGCTCTCCATGTAGAAATGCAGTTTTGACATCCAGTTGTTGTAACTCCAGTCCATCCTGATTCACCTTAGACAATAAGATCCTTATTGAGCAGTGCTTCACAACTGGTGAAAATACTTCATTGAAGTCTATTCCTTCCCTCTGAGTAAATCCCCTTGCAACTAATCTTGCCTTGTATCTGATCAGCTCCTGTCCATCTGACCCAATTTCAGACTTTTTCTTGAATATCCATCTTGAGCTGACAACCTTCTGCCCTTTTGCTTTATCCACAAGAATGTATTGTTCTTTTCAAGTGAATTTAACTCCTCTTTCATAGCTGAAATCCACTGATCTTTATCCTTCCTTGTCACTACATCAGCATAAGTTTTAGGTTCTTGATACTCTACTTCTTCTGCCACTGATAAGGCATATGAGATCATGTCAGCCTGCCCAAACCTGATTGGTGGATGAATGCTTCTCCTATGTCTATCCCTAGCCAGACTGTAGTTTCTCAAATTTTGACCCTCTTCATCTGAATTTTCAGTTTGATCTTCAGAATCACTATCTGCTGATGCATCAGACTGATCTGCTTGTGGATTCCTAATATCAGAGTTATCCTGAGCCTGTTCTTCATTCAGAATCCTGGTTGTATGCTCCACTTGAACTGGTGTATGTCTGATTATGGGGTTATCCTCAGCATCCTGAGTATTTTCAGATGTATCATATCCCATAACTTTCTCATTGAAAGTCACATCTCTGCTGACAATACACTTCTTGTGTCCAGCTTCAAGACACCACAATCTATAACCCTTGACACCTTTTGGATATCCCAGGAAGATGCACCTCAGAGCCCTTGGTTCCAGCTTATCTTGCCTTATGTGTGCAAAGGCTAAGCAACCAAACACCTTCAGATTATTGTAATATGACAACCTACCATACCAAAGCTCATCTGGGTTTTGAAGTCAATAGAAGATGAGGGAGTTTTGTTTATCAAATAACAAGCATAATTAATTGCCTCTCCCCAGAATACTTTAGGTAGTTTAGCATCTGATAGCATGCATCTGACCTTCTCCAAAATAGTCCTGTTCATCCTCTCAGCAAGTCCATTTTGTTGAGGGTTTGCTGGAACAGTTTTGTGCCTTGTTATGTCTCTTTCCTTGCAGAAGTTTTCAAACTCTTCTGACACAAACTCAAGCCCATTGTCAGTCCTGAGATGTTTTAAGGTTCTGCCTCTTTTATTCTCTTGTTCAAGAAGCCATTCCCTGAATTTTCCAAAAGCTTCACTCTTCTGCTTCAGGATGATCACCCACACCTTTCTGCTGAAATCATCAATGATAGTCATGAAGTACTTTCCACCTCCATGAGTCTCAGTTCTTGATGGCCCCCAGATGTCAGAGTGTACATAATCTAGAGGAGCATCAGTATGATGTTGCCCCTTTGCATAAGAGTGTTTCTTGGATTTTCCCAACACACAGTGATCACAGAAATCTAATTTGATTGTTCTTGAATCCCCAAATGCCTTCTTTTTGGAGAGTTCATTCAGTCCTCTTTCACCAATGTGCCCTAACCTCTTGCGCCACAAGATAGCATCAGAACTGCCCATAACTGCATTCACTGATCCAGGAGCTGAGTTACCAATTAAAATGTACAAGCCATTCACCTTCTTGCATTTCATCACAATGTTATTATCCTTGGTTATCAATATGAATCCCTTCCTTGTATTGAATTCATATCCCAAAACATTGAGTGATCCAAGAGAAATAAGATTTCTCTTCAGGTCAGGTACAAACCTGACATCTTGTAGTATCCTCTCAGCACCATCATGCAGCCTCAACTTTATTGAGCCAGAGCCTCTGACCTTGCACATCTGATCATTCCCCAAGAGAACTGATCCACCATCAAATTTCTTGAGATCCCTGAATAAATTTTCATTGGGACACATATGAAATGAGCACCCAGAATCCAATACCCAATCTTCACTCAGCTTGACATCAGTAACAGCCAAGACCTCAGCACTATCATATCCTTCCTGAGTAGCAATTGTGACATCAGCATTCTGATCCTCTTCTTGCTTCCTGGATTTGTCAGGACAATTCTTCTTGAGATGTCCCACCTTCTGACATGAGAAACATTTTCTCTTTTCCACAAATTTTCCAGTTTCAGGGCCTTTACCATTCCTCTTCTTCTTTCCTTGGAACTGTTTCTTCCCTTTCTTGAATTTGATATTCAGCCCTTCACCTTGATTTGTGTTCTTCCTTTCAGATTGCATTTGAAGCTCCTTAGTTTTCAATGCATTCTGAATATCATCAGGTGATATCTTCTCTTGCCTTCCAAATAACAGAGCATCCTTGAAATTCTCCAAGGATTTTGGTAGAGAATTAAGTAACATCATGACTTTATCCTCATCTTCAATCTTGACTTCAAGATTCTCCAAATCATCCACTGCTTTATTGAATTCTTCAAGCTGTTCAACAAGATCCCTATCTTCAGTCATCTTGAAGGAATGAAGCCTCTACTTCATGAACAACTTATTGGTAACCGACTTCGTTTGATACACTTGTTCCAGCTTGTTCCAAACATCAATGGCAGTCTTCTCCTTGTACACCTCTCTCAGAGGTTTGTCCCCCAAGCACAAGATGATTGTGCTATCCAAGTCCAGAATCTCCTGCCTCTTTGCAGGATCTGTTGAGGATGATGAAGGCCACTGATCCGCTGGTTTCAGAGCATTTGATAATCCATGGTGTGTGAGGAGAGCTTTCATCTTCACATTCCACAAACCAAAATCATTCGCTCCTGTGAATTTCTCAAACTCCATCTTCGTAGAAGCCATAGCAGTTGATTTCACCAACAATCTTCTTTCCCACAGACGGCGCCAATTGTTGAGCTAACAATGATTGTTTGAAATTAATTGGAATAACGAAATTGAAGAACACCAAGATTTACGTGGTTCGATCAGAAATGATCTACGTCCACGGATGAGGGCACCTCTCTCACTAATCAATGGAAGATGATACAGATTACAAGTGTTTAGGATCTCTCTAGAGTATACTGAGTGTTTTCTGTGTTGATTGTTCTCTATACATATGTGCGTATATATATAGGAATGAGAACCCGAATTAATCCTTGAGTTTGTAACCACCTAAAAATAACTGCTACAGTTGCAACCGAAAATGAATAATGATTAGAGCCCAACTGTTTTTTAGTTTTGATTCTGTTAAACTGATCGTCAGTTGCCCAATTTGGAAGTTTAAACCTCTTCGTAACTAATTTTGGTTAATTCCTGACTTGGAGTCAGTATGCTCCTTTCAGGTATGCTGATGTGATATGTCCTCAGCTGAGTCTGAGTACTCAGCTGATATCATCAGTAGACCTTTATCAGTAGATCTTTATCAGTTGAATATATCAGTAGATCTTCAGCAGACCTATCAGCTGACTACCTTCAGCTGATAATATAATATTCAGTTAATCAGCAGTACTTGCTCATCTGATCTTTATTTCACTTTCTTTGCACCCATAACAGTCACAAAGTTCTGCTTATGGGGTGAAATTGTTTTACTTCTATTATATCTCGAAATTGTTTTACTTCTATTTATGGGGTGCACAATTTATTACGTAACATTTCGAAAAGAAAATGTGAAATCTATTAGGAGACGAGCTATAGGGATCGAGTACTATTTTTTTGGATAAAAATGGTTTGGGAACCTATGAATTTGATTTTTTTATATATATATATATATATATATATATATATATATAATTTAGATAACTTGATATGCATAAAGTACATATATAGCAATAATATGTATGTATAAATAATATTAATAATAACTAGTGTCTCAAGATTTACACAATCTAGCTAGCAACACAGCCTCTGGTTTATTTACTCATCCCCTAATATGCAAGTAAAGGGGAAAAAAAGGGATATATAATGGATCGAGTACAAAATTATTACAACATATATAGAAATAACAAAGGCTCGCCCATATATAACTAGGGTTTACTAATAGTTTTTATTGTGCTTCCATCTTCTAATTCATTTGGGCATATTTCCAACATCCTTGGCCTCCTCAAGGTTCAAGTTGTTTTCAATATCCTTACTCGGCTCGAGCTCGGGCTTCGTTGTATTATCCTTCTTCGCGTTCTTGTAGATGAAGTACAAGATCATTTGAGCAATCCCAAATATAAATCCAATAATATTTGGAAACTGGATTCAATCATACAAAAGGACAGTTATCAAAGAATTGTACTAATCATGATCAATTGAAAACAATATATAATAGTGGAACAATTGAGTAATAAATTTAATGATGCTACGTTCTTATAGAAAGATTTGAGTTGATCGGTTAAAATTTCATTTTGGTCTCATACTTTTTCGTTTGTTGTAATTTCTGCAAAAGACGTCTTAAATTTGTTAGGTTTTTCAATTTAATTTTAAAACTTGTAAATTGATCCAATTTTGGTCCAAAAGCCGCTGGATTTTGATGTATGACATCATTTTGGGCGATTTTTTTTGGACTTTTTCCGAGATTGCAAAAGTTATAATAACACCAAATTTACCCTCACATCCCAAAATTGTTCCTCAAAACATCATACTAAATTTAAAAAAAAAAAAGTTTTTGTGACCTAGACCAAAACGATTTTTAACTCTCTGAATGATTTCCAGTTCAGTTAATTTTGTTTTCTATATTAATGAATTTCATATTAATTTTTAGAGTTTTGATTATATATATATACATACTTACTGCAATGTAGTAGTCCTTGATGAAGAATCCATAGAAAAACCACATTGTGGCACAAAGGGTGAGGAAGAATGATAGATTGAAGGGCATAAACTCCACACTTTTAGTACGAATCACCTTTCTCTGCGCAGGGAACACCAAATTAATTAATTAATTATTAATGAAAAAAGGGAAAATAAATTAATTAACAAAAAAAATAAAATAAAAATTACCATGATGCTAAATGGAGAAACAAATACAGCTAGGTTAAAAGCAACACATATCCATCCCACTAGAGCCACCCTATGTGAGCCTGCTTTAACACATAACAACGATACCAACATGATCATACCTAAACCTCCAACGTTGAAGATGCAAATCAAAGTCATCGTTCGAATCTGTTTTTTTTTTTTTTTTTTTTTAAGGAGAGAAATTAATTAGTGACCATTAATTTAAGGGATTATTAGTTTTTTGTCCCTTAACTACTTTATTCAATTTTGAATTCACTCTAATTAATTTCAAAAAGAAAAAATAAAAAATTTGAAGAAGAAATTAATTAGTAGTACGTAGGTACCTTAGCCTTGTTGGGTGCATATATTATGTAGATGAAGAGGTAAATGGTCTCAATGAGGCATCCAATACCATTTATGATGACTATCATATATGCATTGGTCTTAAGGTAGGCATAGTACAATAACAGTGAAGCACTGAAGAATGCAACTGAATAAGGTAAAGGGTGAAACCCATCCGATGATTTCTTCTTGCAAATTGTGTAAAATGTTGGCCTGCATGCATGCAGTAATTATAGAAAAAATACATTAATTAATTAATTCCTAGCTATGCATTAAATAAAAATAATTTGTATTAATTAATTCGAGCAATCCTTACAATGGTGACAAAAATACCAAGAATGACACAATATTTCCTGTCCAAATTCCAAAAATAAGATGAGAAACTTTATTTATTGAAATATATATATATATAACAAAACTAATTAATATATAATTTTAAAAAATTATACCTAGAAGGCCAAATAAGAAGGCCAAGTGCTGCACACTAAGCAGTGCCATTATAGTGTTTATGTTTTTTAAGTGTTTGAAAAATATGCTAAAAAAAACAATGTATGTGATATTGTCTGATGTAAAATGAATGTGGGGTGTCTTATTTATAGCAGAAATTTGGTTTGACAAAATGTGTTGAGTGTTTGGTAATGAAGAAGAATGATATCACGACACTACATGCAGGCTAACCCTACATTTACCTAGGTTATTAACTTTTTTTTTTTTTTTGATAGGTACATTTAGGGTATTAACTATATTCACATTTTGCACTATAGGTCAATGCATGGCCACAACCACTTATATTCATCTTTTTCTTTCTTTTTTTTCTCTTTTCAAATATTAATTACCCGTTGTAAGACTGACATCTGGAGTTTCCCAAGAAAATATTTTTAGGGCAGGTATTCAGATTAGAACATTATGTGTTTTAAGTCTTAACTATAAGACAAAAATCTTTTAAAATTTAATTATAGGATAAAATCGATAACTTTAAAGGACCTTTTAGTTTTAATTTCATATGATTTTGCATGTGCATATATATATGGCTTCTTAATTATTCTGTCTTTCTCCCCTATTGATATTGGATGAGTGTATAATTTTAAGAAAAGTCGGTTTTATATATATGAAAATATAAATGGGTGAGTGTTTTTAAATCCTTGTAAAAATAATTTTTCGAGCGTGAATCTCATTAAAACTAATTTTCTATGTCATATAGAAGATTGAATAAGCTAATTTGTTGGGTCTCTTTTCTTCTCTCACGATTCATACATGAAGCATCTGGACAAAAAGTTCAGACCGTCTGTTAGACGAATACTAATCCAGTGAGAACAAAAAAATCTCCAAGTGTAGGGATTGCACCCGTAGCACTAATCGCTTCTCCACTCTCTCTCTCGTATGTACGCTCGCTCAAGAATAGAGGAGAAACAACCCGGTATTAAATCGAGGCTATCAAACATTAGGGTTGGAGAGTGGGTGAACCTAAGCATGATAATTAAGTCCACCAAAATACAATAAGCCCTACAACCCAATATATATATATATATACCATCAATTGGGAAAGGAACGATAATTTTAACTTGATTAAAACTTAACGTATAAAAATATTGTTAAGGAAGTTGTATTTGTAACATCATGACTTGGGACTCAATTGGCGTGTTATTTAAGTATAATAATTAGCGATGATCGAGAAGACGGGCCGGGGGCGGCCTTATATATATCGATGATTGATTCAATCCCATATATTAATGCTCACTAATTATTTATTTGTCATTAATAAAAAAAAATATAATTAATTTTATAATGTGGTTTGGTAAACTATATAAACTTGTATGAGGAACTATTTCCATTGACCATATTACCCTTGCTCACCACCAAATTCTTTTATATGGCCTTACAAATTTAATATCAACAAAAGGATCGTATTACTTTTTCTGAAGGGAACTAATTTTTGTTAAATTTTTATAGAGTCGGTCATATATTAATCCTATACAAAAAAAAAGGATCATTAATTACTAATTTTATACATATCAAATAGATTTTTCAAAATAGTAAAAGCCATAATATATATGCTTAATTATATATGTGTGCTACCGAACATTACTATCGGAAATGATTTGTATTATTGCAAATATAAATGACCTAATTGAAGGGGAAAAAAGAGAATTATACATTGATGACCGAAAACAAGTGTACACACATTTGAATAATGTTAAAAAAATATATTTATTGTTCTCAAAAGGTTCATTATAAACAAGTATAATTTAAAATAAGTTAATTTTGTGGTTTAAAAAAAATTAAATATTTATACTAGTTAGTGAAAATAATTCTATCATTATAGCTTTTCCAGAAAATTTTTAATGACAAGGGAACAATTTTTAATGATAGAGTATTATTATATTAATTAATTAATTAATGTAACCCTATATATATATATAGGTTAATTACCATTTGAATTAATAATTCCTTTAATTTGTCATCATTAGTCCTTTCATGGATTTGTATTATATAGATTTTGGGCGTAGGCTAGCGTTGACATTAGTTAACTTAGGGGTTAATAAAAACTCAAACCTAATTTAATTTCGACATTTTTTTTTTATAACTTTGTAAGATATACCGATCGAATAAATTCAAAATAAGTACATTCTAGTGTTTATAAGTGTAGAATCGTTATTTATGGCTTTTCTCATTTTTATTACTTTAAAGATGAAAGCTATAATTTGAAAATATTGAATTTTGAAGTTGTGCGTGCATGCAGTTTCAGGCTTTTACAAACATTGTTTTGTCTAGTCGATCCACAACCTAAATTGCGGATCATGCATGCATGTGAATCCCATATGTTGTCACGTCTTGTGTACATGTATCGTGCAATTTAAATATGTCGTAATTTTATTTTATTTTTGAAATGTGACCGTTATTTTCACCGAAAAATTATTCATCGACACTGAAATGTAATAAAAATAGCAATAATTTAGTTAAGAATATGTTTAAGTTGCATGATGTACCTAGCGTAGAAAACACTTACTCCAACTTTTTTTCCAACATCATTGTTGTACATACAAGTTACGTTATTATATAAAAAAACATTTTTAAAAAGATAAATATGTTGTGAAAAAAAAAACGTGATTGTCCAAAAAACAAAAAAAGAGTTCATGTGGACGAATTCGTCTTATTGTGCAAATGTGATTGTCTAATATTTTTTTGTTTTCAATTTTTTTATTATAATAAACAAAAAAGTTACACTTTTAATTCTAAAAGAATGCGTTCATTTCAAAATGATCATTTTTTTGAGTGTTTAGTCCCTTAAATTTTTTAACACTTTTAGTCTTAAGAGAACAATTAAATTGTATTTTTATTGGATAAATATCATTTTTTAGAATAAGTCTTTTGTGCACCAGTTACACGATGCAGCTCAAGTTCATTTTTTAAAAATAATTTTTATAAAAATTTTAAAATTTCAGGAGTATAAAATTTTCGTAAAAGAGAAAATATTTTTTTTATAATTGACCACAAAAATTTTTAAATACTCAAAAATAAAAATATTCCCTAAATCTTTAT
The DNA here is from genome assembly GCA_026898435.1 of Prunella vulgaris. NCBI lineage: Eukaryota > Viridiplantae > Streptophyta > Magnoliopsida > Lamiales > Lamiaceae > Prunella > Prunella vulgaris. The sequence continues at coordinate 61,684 of JAPKLY010000448.1, read as the reverse complement.
TATTAAATTTTTATCTCATAATCTTCATATTATATATTTTAGAGTAAGTCTCTTGTGCACCAGTTACACAATGCTCAAGTTCATTTTTTAAAAGTTACACAATTTATTACTGAAAAGTTACACTATGAGATACACTTTTCAGTAATAACATGTTTAATTTTTCAGTAGTATTTTGTGTAATTTTTAAAAAATAAACTTGTGTTGCACCGTGTAACTGGTGCAATTAATCATATATTTTATTCATTATATGTTTTTAATTTTTATTCTAAAAAAATTCTAGTGTGTGAAAGATGGAGGCAGCATATACTACTACTAACAAAACTCAACAACAGAAAGATTTGTATAAAAATAATTCATGATAAGCTTATCATAAATCAGTTTTAAAGTATCAAGCATTTAACTAGGTGTATCAAAAATCTAATTAGGTGTATAAAAAGCTGATGTCAATTAAATATTAACCTCAACTTTTAATACATCTGATGCATATTTTGATGGATTAGTCTTGTATGCAACCAGTTACACAGTGCAACTCAAGTTCATTTTTTAAAAGTTACACAAAATACTACTGAAAAATTACACATGTTATTACTGGAAAGTGTATCTTTCATAATGTAATTTTTCAAAAATAATTTGTACAACTTTTCAGTAATAAATTGTTTAACTTTTTAAAAATAAACTTGAGTTGCAACGTATAATTAATGCATATGGGACTTACTCTATTTTGATATATTTAATTAAATATTTAATACTTTAAAATAATTTTATAATAAATTTATCGTGAATTATTTTTATACAATGCCTAGCCAATAAATAAAATTTTGAACGAAATTTTAGGAAAAAAGAAAGAAAAGAAAACCACAATTCCTAATCTTCTCAGAATCCCCGCCCAAAAATCCCAAACCCCACATTTTATTTTATTTTTCTATTTTCTATATTTAGAATTAATTTCGGTGAGAAGATTAGCTACAACAATGGCGGAAGCAAAATCCGATCTTCACCTCACCACCACCACTTCTGCCACCGCCTCCACCGCCACTGAAGGATGCAGGCTCGGCGCATTCTTTCAATTGGGTCGGCCGAAGCTCCGGGTCACATCAGAGTACGACAGCGAAACCTCCGTTTTCCTTCACAAGGTGTCTTGCAAATTACTGGACAATTTAGCAAAGCTGAAGTTGTCGTTCTACAACAACAGCAAAGGGGAAGTGTCGGAGCCCCAAATTTCGTTCAATTCGAAGTTCTTTTCGCTGCAATACGACGTCGAGGAGAGCGATGCTCTACTCAAAACGTCGTTCGATATTATGCCTGGAATTCAATTCAGAGCTGAGCATCAAGCCAAGGTATTGTTTCGATATGCGTTGACTCTCATTTTCTCCTTAATCCAGTGATTTTTGTTTTCTGGCGACTAAAGAATTGAGGGTTGATGACTGAAGCAGCTGAATGAGCCTATAATTTATCCATTTTTCTGGGATTTCCTTCGATGGAGCTGAGATGTTCAATGTGTTTATTCCTGTTGAATGTTCAATTGAAGAATAGGATCTTAATTCTCCACAAATCTTGAATTCATTATTTCAGCAATAATTTGAATAACATAGAAAAGATATATGATAGATTTGGGATTTTTTGCTCTCGGCTGAAACTGCCAGAATTTGGTTTCTTGATATTGACTATTGTATGGCTCCTCCATTCTTAATGCAGATCTTTCAAATCTTTTTGTTAGGTGACCTTTTATTGAACTAAGTTCGTGGTCAGTATAATTTCTACAATATAAAATTACCAACAAACTCACTCGCCATCGCTCTTATCAATTTGTTTCTAAGTAATGCAAAATCCATATGTTTTTGGTATTCATTAAGGCATATCATGATATTTGGAAAAACAATGTCCTGTGAACATGTATAAAATTCACAGTTTTGTTTAGTTTATGAGGGTTACCTGATCTAATATTCATTTGGCTTACTGTTAATCCTAGGCTGGACAAGGAGAGGTGGCAATGGTTGCAGATCTTGCAAGCCCCGGGTACAAGTTTGAATTGTCGTCCGCTATTCCATCTGTTGGCATGGTCAGAATTGTTTGGCTTTGGATGTTTTATCACTTTATCTATTTTAATATCTAGTGATGTGAAGTATATGCATAGTTCCCAATGGAGTTGAATTTTGAAGAGCTTTTCATTTCATGCAAGAGACATTTATAAATTAAATATATATATATGTATATATATATATATATAAAATTTTCATGTTGCAGCCAAAAGCAACTTTGAAATTTCCTCTAGGTGAAGTTTCTTTGGAGGAGAAAGACGAGGAAGAAGAGGAACAGAAAAGAACTGTAGCATTGAGTGGAATTGTCAAAAGTCACATTCTGGATGGGGTGTGCACTGCTCATTACTATGATGATAATTTGGATTTCAGATATGCATTCAAGGTAGTTTCTCTTGGACTTACTATCATGTAATGCTTCACCCCAAAAGATATTAATAAGGCATCAAGAAGTAGGATTTCTTTCGTTTTATTATTTATTGTCAGATTTCGCTTTCTGTCCTTATGACAGTTAATGTGGATTCCTATCACTCTTCTCTGAAACTATTAAAATAGCCAGCTTAAGTGATGTCTTTCCTTCAAAATCTGAATTATAATCCTTGAACTTTCTTTTGTGATAGCAAATAATAAGTTTCTTATCAATTTATTAATGAAGATTTTACATTTAGGATGAGCAAATGACTTTCATTCCGAGCATTTCTCTGCCTTCGAATGCGGTGTCATGTGCATTTAAGCGAAGATTCAGTCCATCGGACAAGTTGAGGTGCTCTCTCTCCCTCTCTCTCTCAGCATAGGAAATGTAAATTGCTAGATTCTAAGATATATAACAAATGACTTTTGCTAATTTTTAATTCATAAAACAACCTTTCAGGATATCTGTTCATGAGGTGAATCTAAATTCGTGCCAAAAAGCCTGTTTATCTTCTTAAAGAATAGTGGAGAATGTTATCCTTACATAATAGAAAGAAAGATCGGGTTTGGTCTTTTTTTGCACAATTCAGCTCATCAAAATTGCTTGAACATAATTCTATTTAATGTGGAGACTGGCTCCATAACTGTTTTAAAATGCCAAGTTCTGATTTAATTTAACTTGTGATTACTATATCTGGCCCAAAGGAAGATAATGCTCATAATGCTTATGGGGAGGGTTGGTCCAAAAAAGTAAACTGCCTTGTTGATCATTCTGTGAACATATGAAGTGGTGCACGATTCTATGTTCCATGAGAAAAGCTAGTTTTATTTATTCATTCTGTGTGTAATTAAAACATTAATCAACACAACGAAAAAATGAAGGGTTTTGTAGGTAAGAAGACCCAAAATAAACGAGAATTAAGTAAATCCATATAGATTTTTTGAGATCACATCTTATCCAAAATCAAATTGCAAGTTTGTGACACCAAAATAGGCATCGAAAAATGACTGCAAATTTGTATCTTATATTTACTGTATGTGTATCCATGAATGGAAACACATGTCTTGTTACCACATTATCTGTAGTGAGGGAATTGTAGGAGATACAGTATCTTTAAGTACGATATGTTTGCAAGGCTACTAATGCAATACGATTTGTCTGGTTTTGTGGTCAGCTACCTGTATCACTTCGACACAAACAATTGGAATGCTGTCTACAAACACACAGTTGGGAAAGACTATAAGTTCAAAGCAGGCTATGATTCTGAAGTGCGACATGGTTGGGCATCTCTTTGGGTTAGCTTCTCAACTTCTTTCTCAATATCATCGATCACTATATGCATTTATAAGAACTCTTCTAACATTTTATTGGCTTAATTTCTATCATGTCTCTCTCTGAGTTAAACGTGGCCATCTTTTGTTTTTCCAACTTCGTCCTTGATGCTTGAACTTGACCTCTTCTTGTGATGCTTAATACATTCTTTTGCAAGTACTATGTCGCTTCAACACATCTTTACAATTCACTAGGGATGATATCATTTTGTCACTAAGATTCACATGTTTCCAGTTTTGAATCGCCTCTTTCACTCACTGTCAAGTTTGGTCCTAAAAGTACTCTTCCCACCATTAGTTGACCAACTTGGTGTGGGTCTAAATTTAATATTTTAAAAAAAATTTGAATTTTTTATTTTTTTTGATAATTTCCCTTTTACGTAAAGAACTTTGAAATTATTACCTTTAACACCCTTAAATAGTTGATTTGCTCAATACCGGTAGGACCAAATGTGAAAATAAGTATATTTTGAGGACCAAATGTGATAGTGAGTGAACGGGGAGGATCAAAACTGGAAAAAGTCAACTTTTATGGACCAAAAATGATAATAAACCAGCAAATTTAGGATGCTGGATCTTATGTACAATGCTTAATGGTTCAGGTTGGAGATGAAGGTGGAAAAGCGAAGACGGCCCCTTTGAAGATGAAAGTGCAGTTCATGCTCCAAGTTCCTCAAGATGATATTAAGTCATCGGTTCTGATGTTTCGCGTAAAGAAGAGGTGGGACATATAACTGTGTACAAAGCCTGGTGAAGATCGAAGGCGAATACTTGTGTTTCCACACACATTTTGTAATGATTTTCATCTTGATAAGTTCAGTTGTTGATACAAATGTTCTGTGGCTATTGTTATTCTAGTTTAACTGGAAATGGATTGATTCTCCATTGTGCTTTTGGAGTCTAGTTGGCGTTATAAGCTCAGATTATTTACAAGTATTTTTGGCCTTAATACATAAAAAATGGTTTAGAAATTCTTGAAAAATGAATTTTGTTTTAATGTACTATTTCCGTCCCATAATAAAATTCTCATTCCATAAAAAATAAAAACAACACTTCATATATTAATAAATAAATTAGAGATGTTAAACGGGTTAGCTCTAACCCTATAGGGTCAGCCCTAACGGGTTTCAGGCTAAACGGGTTAGGGCCTTATCCGGTTCATTCTTAACGGTCCTCTAATATTGGAGACCTAACCCTAACCCTAGCGGTCCTCGGGCTAAACGGGTCATAAACGGGCTATGTCACAAAAATAGAAAAAATATAAATTTTAACACATAATCTAAAATAATGGTCATAAAATATTAATATTTAAACTAGAACCTAAATATTGTCCATAATTTCATTAAAATTAATAAAAATAGTTTAACATAATGACAAAAGATCAAACGTCAACACTTAAAAAGTTCAAAATATTGGTATTTAAAAGTTCAAATATAAATACTTAAAACTAATATATATAACACCTAAATAGAAATTGGGGATAATTTCAATTAATAATAATAATAACTAGTAAGTATATTATATATTTAATATGTACATATAAAATATAAAAAAATTATGCGGGCTAGCGGGCGGGCTCGGTTAACCGGCGGGCTAGCCCGTTTAGCCCGCGGGCTAATAGGGCCGGGTCAAAAAAGCCCGGATTTAAACGGGCCTACCAAAGCATGGCCATAACCCTGCATTTTTCAGGGTTAAACGGGCCGGCCCTATTAGCCCAGCCCGGATTAACATCTCTAAAATAAATATCCTTTTAACCTACTATTTTTTACTTTTTTATAATTTTTATTCCCTCTGTCCACAAAATTATTTCTCACTTTCCTTTTTTGTTTGTCCTCAAAACTTTTTTCCATTTCCTTATTTGTAAACAACACACACTCACAATTAAAAGTTTGAGTCCCACAATACCTCCATTTTTTCCTTACTTTATCTATCATTTCAATATAATACTAATTTTCATCAAATCTCGTGTCACTTCACAAACGGGAAAAAGATTGGTGGACAGAGGGAGTATTATTTTTTATAATTTTTTATTATTGTATACAAAAATCGACATATGATCCACTATATTATAATAAATAAACATAACAGAGGGAATAATTTTTATAGTTTGACAGTATAATTTAATTTTTTTGTGGAAAATGGAATCCTCAAATATCTTCTTTTTAGCATCTCTCTATGATCTGCAAGGATGAAAATATCCAGATATTTCCCCGATATATCTATTTTTTCTAGTCACCGATATCGATATTGGGTAGAAACAATATTTTTATAATATTCATTAAAAAAATAAAAAATATCGATAAATATCGGCCTGTAATATCGATATCGCTTATTTTTTCCACAAATTAAACCAAATATCGTTAGATATCGAGTAAATATCGAGAAAATATCGATGAATTTCGGGAAAAACTCCAAAAAAAATAGTGTATGTATATAAATTTGTCACAACTGCAAAAAATTTTAAATTCTTTTGTTAAATTTATGTATTAAATGTTTGCTCTTAAATTTTTTATAATTTTTAAATTTACCGATATCGATATATCCATCGATATTTTTATAAATTTAAGACCTCGATATATTTCCATCGATATCCATATTTTCAACCTTGATGATCTGAACCCTTAAAACTATCGGAAGCATTTTCAATTTGACAAAATAATTATTATCTTCATCTGCAAAAATTTGTAGTATTTTTGGGGTACTATTTTTATTAAAAAATATATTAAGTAAAATATGTAGGGATGAAAGTTGTGTGGGTAAAATTTTAAAGAAATATTTCTATTTTTAGAGTATGTAATTTTTATGGGACAAACAAAAAATATATACAAATTTTTATGAGATGGAAACCGTATGTGGGATGATTTTTGTAGGGAAGGTTCACAAACTAAATACAAATTAATATGCATTTCTTTTGAAGTTATTAAAGAATTACTTTTCAAATTACGGTCCATTTTACTGGAAGATGGTGAAGATAAAATTGGGATGGGGAGCATATTTTAGTATTTGGTAGTATATTTTTTAAAATATATTATTTTTAAATTCTTGATTGGTAGAATATAATTTAAATGATATATTTATTTTTTAAATGATTTAATTTTTATTTGATAGGGGATATATGTATTTACCATTTTGAATTCACTTAGTCTTTTAATCGAGTCATCGATCTTCACAGATTCTATACAAAGAGTATGATACCAAACAATTATACTAGGGTGAATTTGAATTATTTATGATTCCATTTAGATGATGAATTTAATAATAAATAGATTTAGAAAAAACACAAGTAGGAAAGCATATATTTTAAGTAATATGGTTTTAAAGAGAATTTAGAAATTTTCCATTTTAAATATACATAACTCAAATCTAATTATGTGGCCTTCTTCCTCTCTAAGAGGGCTTCCAAGAACAATCTCCAATCATTGTCCACTTGCGCTTGAAATAAAAAACATTAATTGGGGGCCAAAGCCCTTCAGATTTATTAATGCATGGTGCTCACATCCTGAGTTCTTGAATTTTGTGAAAAACTCTTGGAATAGTTATGATATTGAAGGCTGGGGGGTTTCAAAGTCAAGGAGAAACTCAAAAAACTGAAAGAGGATTTGAAGAAATGGAATCAAGAGGTCTTTGGCTCCTTCGAACTTAAGATCAACAAGTTGAGAGGGGATATCCAGAAGCTTGATCTTTTTGATGATGCTTTTGGCCTGGAAGATGATGAAATCATTAAGAGAAAAGAAGTGACAGCAGAGCTATTTAGGTGCTTAAATCAGCGGAATAGTTTGCTAGCTCAAAAGGCTAAAATCAAGTGGCTTAAGGAAGGTGATGTTAATTCTAAGTTCTTCCACAGGGCAATAAATTTCAGAAGGAAAAGCAACGAGATAGTCGGGCTGCTCATTAATGGCCTATGGACAGAGGATGTTAGAGCTGTAAAAGAAGAGGTGCACTCGTTTTTCAGTGAACATTTCAAGCAACCAAATTTCTCACACCCGAAACTACCTGCTAACCTATTTGATAGGAAAATCTCTGATAATTGTGAAAGCTCCAAAAGCCCAGGACCTGATGGTTCAATTTCAAGTTCATTAAAACCTGTTGGAGCATTATAAGGGTGGGTTTTCTTCAGATGCTTACCGACTTCCATTCTTACGGCAGTTTGGTCCGAGGCCTTAACCCATCTTTCATAGCACTTATTCCAAAAAAGGAGGATGCCACAAGCTTATCAGACTACATACCGATCTCTCTCATTGGGTGTGCTTACAAAATTCTTGCAAAGCTATTAGCAACTCGTCTGAGCAAGGTCATGGACAAGCTGATCTCACCAAACCAAAGTGCATTCTTGGGTAAAAGAAACATTATGGATGGGGTAGTCATTCTAAACGAAGCGGTTGCTGAAGCAAAACGAAGGGAGGTAGAAAGAGCTTTTTTCAAGATCGACTTTACAAAGGCCTACGATTCGGTAGATTGGAATTTCCTTGATATGATGCTCAAAGGTTTTAATTTCTGTAGCAAGTGGAGGAGGTGGATAAAGGAATGTGTGTCTAGTGCATTTGCATCGGTATTGATAAATGACAGTCCTTCCAGAGAATTCAAGCTTGAAAGAGGACTCCGTCAAGGAGATCCTCTATCCCCTTTCTTGTATCTGCTCGTTGCTGAGGGATTAAGCATTTTAATGTCCAAAGCTACGGAGAATAGAGCCTTTAAAGCGGCTGAAATTGGTAAGGAGAAGGTGATTATCTCTCATCTCCAATATGCTGACGACACAATCTTCATGGGGGCAGTGAGTACACAAAATGCATGGGCTATGAAGAGAATTTTGAGGAACTTCGAGCTACTCTCAGGTTTGAAAATTAATTTCAATAAAAGTTGTCTGATGGGTTTGAATGTGGATAGGGGCAGATTACTTGACATGGCTGCCATCTTAGGATGTGATGTTGTAGAAATTTCTTTTTCATATCTTGGAATACGTATCGGTGCCAGCTATAAGAAACCGAGCGAATGGTCGTCTTTGATTGAGAAATTCAAGAAAAAAAATAAAGTCTTGGGAAGATTGTAAGATTTCATTTTGGGCCGAATCACTCTATTAAAAGCAGTTTTATCCTCGTTGGCTATCTACCAGTTCTCCTTCTACAAAATACCAAAAAAAACCTTGAATGTTCTATCAAGTTTACAACGAAAATTTCTTTTGGGGGGGGGGAGTGAGAATAATAATAAAACGTGTTGGGTGAGTTGGAAAAATATTTGTAAACCAAAATCTGAGGGGGGGAATGGGGTTAGGGATTTGGGGATTTTTAATAGGGTGCTTATGAGAAAATGGATTTGGAGATTTCTTGCTGAGGGAGATGTATTGTGGGTGAGAGTGTTAAGATCTTTGTATGGAACATTATATGTGGGACGGTCAGGTATCATTACTAAGTGTAGTGTAGTTAGAGGGTCTAGCTGGTGGAAGGATGTTATTGGAAATGTCTCGGGAGAAAGTGGGAATTGGCTTTGGGCTAACTTAGATAGATGCTTAGGAAATGGGGTTGAGATAAGCTTTTGGGACAGCTGTTGGGTGGATGGAGAGAACCTTAAGGGTAAATTTCCTAGGTTGTTTCATTTGAGTGCTATGAGGGAGGCGAAGATAAGTGAGATGGGGGATTGGGAAAATGGAGCGTGGAAGTGGAATTTAAAGTGGAGAAGGGCATTAAGAGATCGGGATTCACATGCTATACATAATCTTTTGTTACTTATTAACACCTTTCAACTACAGGAAAATCTGGCAGATTCATGGAAATGGAAGACGTCTATTGACTCAAAATTCAAGACTAAGAAGGCGTATGAAATTGTGAGTTATGAGGTTGCTGCTAACACTTCGGATTCAACAACTTGCAGATTTCTTCATTGCATTTGGAGCAAAATTCCTCCTATCAAATCATCGGCTATGGCGTGGAGACTACTACAGGATCGACTTCCTACTAGAGTGAACTTGGCAAGAAGACACATTCTACCTCAAGATGAAAATGAAAGTTGTCCATTATGCGACTCAGCCCCGGAATCAGCAGACCATCTTTTTTGCAATTGTTTTGTTACATTGAATATATGGATTGAATGCTTCAAATGGTTGGGCATCTCGACTGTCTCTCATCTTCAGATATCAAGACACTTCGTGGTTTTCTCAGGACTGCTTCTTGGCAAAAAAGGTAAAATGTTTGCTATCAGTTTGTGGACATGTATTGTTTGGTCTATTTGGAAAGAAAGGAATAAATTGGTTTTTGAGGGAAAAGACTTTGAAGTGAAGAAAATTATGGACGAAATTAAAGGTTGATTTTGGAATTGGTGCTCAACGAAATTCTCATCCTTTTGTAATTTTACGTTTGGTGAATGGCTAGAGAATCCGAGAAAATACTTGAGTGTTAGGATTTGTAAACTTTGAATTATGTACAGGGTATTGTTATACCCCATTCTTACATTAATGAAAATTTTACTTACAAAAAAAAAATCTAATTATTTATAAATTTATAAAAAAAGTAATTATTTATATATAAAATTCACGAATTTCAAGTTCACCTATCCAACCCAACCAACGCCTTACAAATTACAATATAATAAATTTAACCCACTTTCAATTTTTAAAATATTTCAAACACTTTGTTCCTAAAGAAAAGTTAAAAAATCAAATTGGGACCAAGTAGTTAGGACGCAATTCATTCCACCCATTCATTTTGATTCCATGTTCCATGCATATCTTTTAAATTTAATTGTAATGAAAGATGATTCGTCCCATGTTTCATGCTTTTAACTTTAAAAAAAAAAAGTTTCATGCATTTAAAAGAATAAAATAATAGCTGGTGAAATTGGGTGATATATTATTTTCCATTCCCACCCATTCATTCCATGCCTACCCACATTTTGAAAAATAATTAAAAAAAATTAAATCCATCAAGGCATCACCAATATTCAGCATGTGGATAAAAAAACATGTTTTTAATAAAGATATTACATCTTATTTTACTCAAAATAGATATAAATTACTTTATGTTTGCATAACTAGTGGGTTTTGAAAATATATTTTTCAAATAAATAAAAAAGCTAATTATGTTTACTTTTCTTTGTATCATATCTCTATTTTACATAAATAAATCAATGTTAATTAAATTAAACTCATGTCTATGAGTATAATAAATTTGGATAGATAAAGTATAATTTCTTTTAATAACTCAGTATCTGATTCAAAGAATTGGTTAAGTTGAAGGGATCAATTTCATTATTCTCTAATGAGGACCATAATTGAAAACAAAACAAAATTCTTAATGGAATTAATTATTTTACTTGAAAATTGAACTCTTTAATTTAAAGAATTGATCATGAATTATGATTTCATGAGAATATCTAACAAGTAGCACGTGAATAATATATATAACAATTAAAAGCTTCTTATTCCTCCATCCTAAATAAATTTCATAGAAGGGAGGGTACGTTTAAAAATAAATATTCTATTAATTTTTTAGATAAATAAATAAAAAGTATCTTCAAATAAACCAGATATTATGAAAATATTTTATTTTAAAATTTAGAGTGTAAACTCTATTATGAAACATCTTTAAAAAATATAAAATTTATTATTGAATAAAAGGAGCACAATTGACAATTTGAGGGTCGTACTTCCTTCATCTAATTTCCCTATTGATTGAATATATTATATATAGGGGAATGGAATATTAATTGTCAAAACCTCTAATTAATTAAATATTAGTCTTGTATGCACCAATTACACGGTGCAACTCAAATTCATTTTTTTAAAAAATTACACAAAATACTATTGAAAAGTTACACATGTTATTACTGAAAAGTGTATCTTTCATAGTGTAACTTTTCAGTAATAATTTGTGTAACTTTTCAGTAATAAATTGTGTAATTTTTAAAAAATAAACTTGAGTTAAACCGTGTAACTGATGCACAAGAGATTTACTCATTAATTAATTCAATAACTACGATTATATATATTCCATTTCAAGTTGCTATTTCGATCCAATATGATTATATGAATGGCTTCTAATGCATTCTACAAAGATTATACTTATTTTCTTTTTTTATTTATCCAATAAAGATAAATTTATTGCTATATTTACTCTTTTGTACTTTCAACCTTTTCCCTATTAAATGTATTCTTTTATAGTAATTGTTTTGAAAAATTAATATTAATATTAAGAGCTAAATGATAAAATAAATTATTAAAAATCTCTAGTTATAATAACTTCTATATATGTATAAGTGTGAAATTTGTAAAACCATGAGAGGACTAACAATTCTCTTGTAAAATGAGTGAGACCACTCATAATTAGCCTCCATATATACACATACCATATCAATGCAAAACCTTTTTGATTGTCAAACAAATAATAAATGCACAAAACCTTACCCCAAGTCGTAATTTGAAAATTCTTATTTCGATAAGCAATATTCTTATAGGAAATTAATATAAATAAAATAATTTTATACAATTTTTTATATAATTAGATTTTTAAATGAGATGCAATGTTTGTTGGGTCACCCCCTTCTCACCACGTCTCACAGTTTGGTTCTGGATCTGGGTTCAAAGGCCTAGGTGGACTCCAAACCGGTGTTGAGAGAACGGCAGTCAAAGGCCCGTCGGTAGAGGCTGCAGTTCACACCACAAGCTACTCAACTCCAACGGCATTCAAGGATTTCAAAATCAATCCGCATCTGCAAAGGGGCAGCTTTGTGGTTTTATATGGAGGCGTCCAATCTGCCTAGGATTAGGAACATGAGTGGGCCTTAGAAAACCAAATGGGCCAAAACCCATTGGGCTCATGCCCAACAATGTTGGCTAATGTTCACATTCTTGATTCAACGTCAGTTGAAAGTAATTTCATCTATATTAATTTGTCTGTTAAATTGATCTCCTCTCAATATGATAAATACATTAATTTCACATTTTTTTAATAAATTGGAACTTTAGGTAATATGAAATTCTCCTCCATTTTACAATAAGTCTCCATATGCATGTATTAATAGGACCATACATGCTAATATTAATGCAACCTATGCAATGTATCATCTATGAGAGTTTAATGAGTCACTCAACGGCTTCTTCCTACACATGATTCTTCTGTACATGAGAAAATCTTCTTACGTGTATATAATGTCACATCTAGAAAGCCGTCTGTTCAAATTAACAAAGCTTTATAAATAGGCATGCTCTTAATGATCAATGACCATCACCATCACATGCGTGATCATGTCACATAAAATAATCCAGCAAGTTTATATTATGCATAATATAATATAATAAAAATAGCATATTTTAATATTATGTGTACCGTATAATTAACTTAAATATTTTTTTAAACTATTAAGATTATTTTCACTGACTGATTAGGATCATTTACAATGAATAATTATGTTTGAGTTGATGTAATTATCAGTGTAAAATATCATAATTTTTTAAGTCTAAACCATTATTTTTTAGAACCGATTGAATCGAAATTTGGTCAAAGAATCAGTCAGAGTACTCCCTGAAAAATTATTTTGAAGTTCAAATGGAAAAAATAGAACAAAACCAAAAAGAACCAGAAATAAATTACTAACATAAGTCCCACCCAAAATTGAGTCTAGGATTTAGTTAATTGATTTGACTCTCATTCGAATTACTAACATAAGTCCCACCCAAAATCATGACTTTATATAAGCTCACCTTTTTTTTAACCTCAGAGACAAAAGTCAAATATACAGTAATTTTTCTATCTACTAAATTTATACATTACTTTATCCATTCGTTCATTAAAAATATATAAATATTTTACATAAAAATTATCATTTTTATTTTTACTTTCAAAATTAATTATTTTATTAATAGATGGATCTCACAATTTATATACCTTATCTATTTCTTCATAAAATTCGTACAAATCATATTTACTGGCTAGATGAAGTAATAATTTATTTTTTCTTTCAGAGTATTGTTATAAATTACTCCCTCCGTCCCAGAGGTGTTTTCACCTTTGGGATGACACAACTTTTAAGAAAAGTAGAGTGTTGTGTAAAGTTATATTATTAAAATAATGAGATTAATTGGATTCTGAGGATAAAATTAAAGTAATAATTTTCATTTATAGGGTGTGAAAATAATTGTAGAACGGACAAAAAAGGAAAGTGTGAAAATAATTATGAGATGGAGGGAGTATTTATAAAAACAATAGAAAGAATAAAGGGCATAAAGGGAATAAACGAAAAAAAGGATCCTCCCTTTCCCTCACAATCATATCCAGACTCTCTCTCTCTCTCTCATAAAGGAGCTTTACCAGAAAGGATGGCAGAAGCAGATGCTCTCTCGCAACAGCTGTGAGCCAACCAATTGAAAAACATTACACCTCCCCTCATTACTGCTCTCCTTATTACTCCTCACAATTAAACCCAATTTCAATTGAAGATTTACACAAATTAAGCATTGTTATCGAGAAAGAAAGAGAGGCGAAAACGAAAAAAGAGGAGAAATGACCACACGGCCTCTTCCTCATTTTGATTCCTTCAGACTCTCTCACTTCTCTACTGCTATTCCAATTGCACCAACTGGCACTACTTTCACCCATTCCCTTTCCCTCTCCTCTTCCCATGCCCATAGAAGTTTTCCCTCTTCGTGCTACTCCTCTTCCCACAAAAAGAAGGTAATTTGTTTCGCTATTTCTTCTTCATTTTACCCTCCCTTTCCTTAATTTATATATTAGGGTGCATGGTTGAATTCTTTCTTCATTTGGGGGATTTTGGAAACTGGGTTTTCTAAAATTTGTGTTGGAAGGGGGAAAGGGTTTCAGCTTTGTACATTTCGTTGGATTTTGGTGTGTGGGTTTCAGTTAATTTTCTTGGATTTGAGAATTCGTTCAAGATTGAAAATGCGTATACAGATTAGTTGATTTTTTATTTTTAAATCTTGGGTTTTTGTGAAAACCATATAAAAGTGTTGGAAATTTATGCATATATTTGTCTTTGAAGCTGCATTCACGGCCTACAATTGGTCTGTTTCGATAATTGATGATGTTTGTGGTTGGCACATTTGGGTTTTCTTGCATCAGTGACTTTTCTATTAGTTACGTTCTGATTCAGTTGTAGATGCATCATCCGGTGATAGATTGGGAAGAGGATGATGATTCTTTAGCTTTTGGTTGTGTACTAGACGTCGATATAGGTAAGGGGAGAAACTTACACAAAAAACGGCAAACTAAGCCTTTATCTCGCTATTTGGCGTGCTCACATGGAAACATAAGATATTGTGTTGAGTGAGATCAACAGAGTAGTGTGCTGAAAGACATCAGTGTCCACAGAATTGTTTGGTGATAATATGACTGCATGAAGTTGAATAGTGAATCATTGATCTAGATTTGTTGTATGAAGTAATGCATTCTATAAGTTGAGTTTTTATTGGTGATTTGACTAGTAGTTTCTACATAGCTTAACATAAAGGGTTGTCATTAGTGGTTATTCACTTATTTGGTTTCCTAGGTCAAAAACTACTCATAATCAAGGTTAAAAATGGACTTATGTATGTGATGGAAAGTAACTCTTGTATGATAGAATGAGTTACCATTTGACATGCGTGACTAAAAGTATCTGTTTAATAAATACAAACAGAATGTGGATTTCATAAAATGGAAAATTTTCTATTATGACGTTAGATGACTTAAGATCCCGAGAATGCTAATTTCCCTTTTTAAGCTAATAAAATGTTCTAGTAGTTTAAATTGTTTTGGACTAGATACATAACATACTGCATGGCCCACTGAAAATTAAATGCCTGGCGACTTCTTCATTGGCCTTTGTTGTCCAACTTAAAATTAATTTATTGGTCTGATCAAAAACAAAAGTTTATTAATATTTCCTTTCGTTGCGTAGGGCCTTGATGCAATTTCCACTTCGTATTAGATATTCCTCTTGATGATGGTACTTGTTTGAGCACTGATGCTTGGAAATTAAGTTACAACTCCTACTTGTTTACAATCTCAAACAGAATCAAGATATTGCATACCATAAGATTCAATCTAAACCAACTTCAATTGCGAACCATAACTTCAACAATGCATTTGCTCATGTTAAAAGTGCACCAGTTTGAGCCTCCTCAATTGACTTTATTTTCGTAGCCCAATTTTCAACGAGTTCAATTTACTCAAAGATTCTTGCTATGTGAACTTTTTAATTTCACCTAGGTCTCAAATCGTTTTATTGTGTTGATCAAGAATGCTATGTGGCGTAATCAAATATCAATGGTTGTTTTAGATTTCCATCTATGTTAACTCCATAAGTAATCAAATTTATGGGTCATAAATGTAATTGGGTAGTGATTTTTAATTTGCATCCTCTTCTGGCCCTTTACTTGAAACTATATTTATTTGTATAAATTGTTTTTGATTGTTTATACCTGATTTGGCAGAATGACTGTTTAATGATTTACGTGATCTTCAATAGATTAGTATTTTTCTTTTAATTTACAATTAACATTACCTAGCAAGTAAACTTTGAAACACGTATGACCAGTAAAATTGTCCTAGTCATATATTTCCATGTGTCAGTTGGTTTTCACTAATGATTTACTACCAGGGGCTTCTGTTTTTTCTATGTGCTAGTATAGTGGCTTTTAGGATATGATCGAACTCATCAAAGCATAGAGAATTTGGGAGATGGAGATAAGAATCAGATCCAAATGTACGGTTCAGATGAAGAAGTCTCGACACAGATTCCAACTCAAGTTCAATCTCTTGTCGAGGGGTCTGGATCCGTCTTGGTATCTGAATATAAGCCTGCCCCTGATGTGGATTACCTGCAGGTTCGTTTATATTCAACTCATATCTAATTATCAATTCCGTTGTGTGACAGATTTGACTGAATTTCAATTTGATTAATTGCTACACAAATCACGACATTCACTTTTTTTTTTTTTCAATTATAACATACTACCTCCGTCCACGAAATTTATGCTCACATTTTTGCACGTGGTTTAATGCAATATGTCGGAGGGTATTACGGGATATTGTGAGGTCCGTTTTGAATAAAGAGAATATTTATGAAAAGTATATCATATGTACTTTCCATAAATACATTCTTTACTCAAAACGGACCTCACAATATCCCATAATACCTTCCGACATATTGCATTAAACCACGTGCAAAAATATGAGCATAAATTTCGTGGACAGAGGGAGTATGTTTTTAAAATTTGTAATTCGCTACACAACCTTCCATATTATTTTAATTCTATCACATGACTATTTTCCGGCAAGTCCTGTTTGACGTGGCCATGTATGCAATGCTACACAAATCACCTCAGTCACGCTTTTCAATTATAACATATGCTTTTAAAACTTGTAATTCGCTACACAACCTTTCATATTATTGCAATTCTATCACATGACTATTTTCTAGCAAGTCCTGTTTGACGTGGCCATGTATGCAATGCTGCGCAAATCACCTCAGTCTCTCTCTCTTTTTTTTTTTCCAATTATAACATATGTTTTTAAAACTTGTAATTCGCTACACAACCTTTCATATTATTGCAATTTTATCACATGACTATTTTCCAGCAAGTCCTGTTTGACATGGCCATGTATGCAATGCTGCACAAATCACCTCAGTCACTCTTTTTTTTTTTTCAATTATAACATATGTTTTTAAAACTTGTAATTCGCTACACAACCTTTCATATTATTGCAATTCTATCACATGACTATTTTCCGACAAGTCCTGTTTGACGTGGCCGTATATAAATTTATAGGTTATGATTGTATGGAAACATTAACAAAAGGCCGTGAATTTATTTGCGATTTTTCAAAGATTTCCGGCTGCTACATCAGCATAAGTTGCTGAAAAATAGTCATGTGATATAATTGAAAATTTTAAAAGTTGGTGTATTGAGTTGCAAATTTTAAAAAAATATGTTGTAATTGGAAAAAAACATGAAAATGTTGTGACTTTTTACGGATTTTTTCCACTTATATTCGTTGGTACTGGGGTTTACATTATTTTCAGTGTACTGACTGTTAAAATTTTCATATCAATGAAGGTCTTTTATAATGATACTGCAATTTTATTACCTAACAAAAGATATTTGTAATAAATGAGCTAAAGTACTGGTTCTGGTGCAGTAACCTTCATTTGCTACATCTATCCAACGAATGCTTTTTTATCTATCTACCCCTGCAAGCTATTCAAATGCATAATCTACCACACATCATGTTCGTGAATCCAAAAGGCTCAAACATTGTTCCATGTGCTTATCAGATCAGGATTTTGTTTGCTGTTGGCTGATTTTCTAATATGCCCGACATATAACAATCAATCATTTACCTTTATCAGGAGTTACTAGCAATTCAACAACAAGGGCCTAGATCAATCGGCTTCTTTGGGACACGAAACATGGGGTTCATGCACCAAGAACTAATTGAGATTCTCAGCTATGCATTGGTCATAACTGTACGATTCACAAAATTTATTTCACCATACCTTTTGTTTTATGTGTTGACTTGCCTGTTCTGAATATTATGCACAATTATGAAGATTTAATTGTTGATTCCTTTGTAGAAAAACCATATCTTCACATCAGGGGCATCAGGGACTAATGCTGCTGTCATTAGAGGAGCTCTTCGTGCTGAAAAACCAGAGCTGCTGACTGTGATATTGCCACAAAGTTTGAAAAAGCAACCTCCGGAGAGCCAAGAGTTACTTTCTAAAGTAAGAACTGCGAATCAAAATTGTTTATCTTTAAATTTGATTGGTCCATTTTTTAAACTGTTTTTTTTCTATATTTATGAGCATTATTTATTTCTTAGAGAACTTTTTTTGCTTTTATATTTTATACCTTAGAATTCTTGCATTAATTTCCATGTGCTAGGATTTTAAGAGTGGTGGCCTGGTGGATAAACACATAAAACATATCGGTTTGATATGACTTTACACGGATTTTATAGTGCATACTACATCCATCAATATCCAGTTTAAGAATTTGGTAATTTGCCAGGAAAGATGATAGATACACATGCACACATCATAGTAAAAATATTCAATTTTGTACATGCATTGGCAGTAACGTGATCTGATAATGACGGAAAAAATACAGACCATCTCGAAACATTGGCTTTCAATTCATAATTGTAATGATGTTTCATTTTAGGTGGATTGACGTTTCTAATTGCTGTTCTTTTCTTAATTTGAAAACCGTTGATGTCTATATCTGCCCATATTTTATCTATAAGACGGGGGTGCCAATAATATGATTTGGTAATGACATAAAATATATATTATTCCTCAGGCATTGGCATCTAATTGATGGTTATATTGTCCGTCCATTCTAGGTTGCTTGAAGTTTACCATCGTTTTGACAACCACTGATGTCTATTTCTGTTATATGGTTCTCTTATATATTTTAATTAACTTGGTATTGTTGGGGTTGAATAAGATTAAAAGATTGCCAATAGTATCTTCATTTATTTAACGGGTTGCGTTTATAAGTTCCTAACTCCTAACGTGCATTCCTTCTCGGGGTTCACAGGTAAAAAATGTAGTAGAGAAGCCTTACAATGATCATCTCCCATTGATAGAGGCCAGCAGGTACCATCGCTTTTTCATAGATATTGCCATTATTTTTCGTGTTGAGGCTAGCACAAGGATGCGATTAACTTGTGTATCGGGTAGTTTCTGTAATCATCTGTGGAGTCAGATTTACAGATTACTAATAAAATCTACCTAGTGCCAAAGGACTTTGTTTTGATCACTGTGAAATAACTCAACCGAATTGTTTATGTAAAATACAGGCTGTGTAACATGGACATCATCTCACAAGTACAGCAGGTTATTTGTTTCGCTTTTCACGACAGTAGGCTGCTCATGGAAACCTGTCAAGAAGCGAAGAACATGCGAAAAATTGTTACTCTTTTCTATCTTGATTGACCCCTCAGGCCCAAAGGCAGAAGAATTCATCAGTGAAGTATTTTCCCAAAAACTGACCTCTTCTTTTCCCTGTATTTTAGAATGCACAAATTTAATCTAATGTTTCCTTTCTTTTTCAATCCAGATCGGAAATACTCAAGTGTACGGCTGATTCAAGTCCCGTTCGACCATGGTTTTTGTCTTTTTGACTGCATACTCAACAGAGCAGGAGGAATTAGGGTAGTCTTAAAATGAAGTGATGAGCATTAATTGCCTATTTTCATACCTTAAAAATTACAGGATTTATGCTCTTTGGCTAATTTGGCCATCTCTTTGATACCTTTTTGGTGACACATATTTCGCTTTGAATTACAGTTAATTATTGGAACACTTGTGCTCTTGATATATGTGTGTATATATTTGTAGTCCCTTTGTCACATAGTATCGTTTTAGAGGTTAACTTTTTTTCACGTTTCTTCCAAATTTACCTTTATTTGTATTTAGCTGAGGGTAAATGTATCAAAATTTTATCTTCTTTAATTTCATTCCAACTTCTAAAACGATACTTAATATGAAACAAACATAGGGAGTACAATCAAATATGAAAGGACTGAGGATAAAATTTCATAGGCTGGGTTTGGATTGTATGTGAATTTTTTTAAGATTTGGATCAATTACAATTTTACTCCCCCCGTCTTAGTTGAAGTTTGTCATATTTTCTTATCATATTACAAGTTTCATTTCTTTAATTAGTAAATATGGTCCATATATCTCTCTTTATATATTTATCTCACTATCTTTTACACATTTAATACTTTTTTCTTAATTTATGTGTACAAAATTTCTGAAAAATATTAATTGGAAGAGATGGAATATATATATATATATATATACACATGTTTCTTTCTTGGAACAATCCAACCACAAACTAGATTAGAAGTATATCAAGAACTGATTCATACAATGTAACAAATATATATCAAGAACTGATTCTTTACTTAATATTCGTATGTCATACAAGTCCAGATTTTGAGAATGATGCGATTATAAATTCAATATCCAAATCTTTAAAACCCCGGGAAACAAGAATTTTTATATATATTGCAAAGATTTACAAATTGTCACAGATGAAAATGGCATCTTTTGTACACAAATAAGCAAAAAGAAATATAGTCTTCTCAGAAGTTGAATGGCCCATAACATTCTTCATTACACCCGCATTCAAGCAGGTAACGGTTCCTCCATAACTGCAATCATGTAAACAGGAAATTTAATTTGGCTGAGAGAGAGAGAGAGAGAGAGAGAGAGAGAGAGAGAGACCTTTTTTATGCGAAGAAATTTCAGAAGGAGAATCTTCGATTGCTTCTGTAATGACTGGCGCTTTAGTCGGAACATCAGGAAGATCGAGCTTCTCTTCTGGTTTTTCAGTAGGTGTTGCTGCAGCTGGAACTTTGGGCAGATCCTGAAGGGTCAACTGCAAAAGCACAGGGACCTTTAGTAGACACATACTTTTGTTTACCGCCTTTTCTTCGAATATTCAACAAATGTATAATGTAACCACATAGTTTTAACAAAAATAATTGACATTGGAACAAACTATGTTTTCAGAAGGGAAAATTATCTATTTATAAGTAACTACATAACTGACATCAGGCACAATGGGAGAAGTAACAAAAAAAAGAAAAAAGAAAAAAAAGAAAAGAAATACAGACCTGAGTCTCAAGATCCTCGAATTCTGCAAGAACTTCCTCTTCATCTTCAGCTGATAGCTTCTCTCCCAAAATGGCACTAATTTCCTATAGCACCAAAAAAATAAAATAAAGAAGAGTAAAAATCTACAGAATTGGCTTCTGGTTAGGAATCATAAATTGCAAAATGAAAGCAAAGATAAATCCAGCAAACGCTAATTTAAAATCATAATTTCTTTATTTGTATTCAATAATCAACCTCTCAAAAGGTTCCAAATGTGCAATGAGATCAAAGGAACAGAATGTACCATGTATACGTGGATGATAAGATATTGAAGTACTTAAGAGAAAGGTGATAGCACCAACCAATCTTATCAAAGGAAAAGAAAACATACTGATCAACCATGAGATTTATCAAAATAACGTAGTGATTAGATAAGACACAACAAGTTAAAGGGCACAGACCACTCCAGATGTAAGAACTTATGAAAAATAATGGTACGAATATTCTGTCCCGTCTAACGAAAATAAACAGTAGAGCAACATCTCATACAGAAATGAAAGAGGAAATATGCGACTCTCACATCTTGATAAGCTTTTGCCTCAGCAGTATCATCCATCAGTTTTTGAACATCATCAAGGTTTATCTCACTTTGCATTGCTTTAACAGCAGTGTTTCCAGCCTTTAAACTCTCAAACACCGCCTTTTGCTTGCTTGCCAGCTCAACATCTGCCAACTGAAGCAAACCTCAACTACTAAACTATGTAATAGGTATATGATGCAACGGAATTTGTAAAGGAATATCGAGAAAGGGGATGAAGTGAACTTCATCAAAATTAAACCTACTTGTTGCTCTACATTAATAAGCCAACCATCGACTTGCTTCAATAGGTCTTCTTGAACCTTCTTCTTTTTCAATGCTAACAATGCCCTGTCTTTTTTCTTTTCACGAAGTAAATCTTTTGCAGCTTGCTTTTCGGCTTCAATCACAGCCTCTAGCTGAAAGATGTGAAGCACAAAATGGTGATATATATATTTAGTCTAGTCATTGAAAAGATTATAAGTGTAATATAAACAACAAAAATGCCGTACTTTTTTTTTCTTCATAAAACCATTAGCAATCAACAAGGACTTTACATGGATAAGTGGAAGGACCAATGTTCATATGCACAGGATATTAGGATCAAGACAGTTTGTTATGCAGATAGAAATAGATTTCAGTAAGAGTGCTTTTGTTATTGCAACATACTTATTTATTTTAAAAAGTTCATAATAACTTACATCTAGAGAAACAATGTAAAAGCCGGATAAGAATATTGCTCAACGCTGTTTAGACATTTACTAGAATCCGTGTAATCAGTGATCTCATTCAGAGGAGACAGACCATGACACAATAGAATAGGGCAGGGTTGAGAATTGAGAGAATCATTACAAAAAAAAAAGCCCTGCAATGCCTAGGGCAAATTTGAATCAGGATTATGATAATTTCAGAATGGAGGGAAGCACCCTATGTGAACTTCGCTACGACTATCATATCAGCAATGAAACAATTCAAAGAAAGTTAAGAAGGTTAATGCGATCTTCTTCACATATTTAAATGAAAATTGAACAATTATTGAACCACAAAAGGTTATGAATCCAGTTGGAACAATCTATTACAAAAACATCTAATAAAGAGTGTACTCATTCTCAAATAAAAATGAAAACCACTACTCTTATCCCCTAAGCTGTAAAAAAGAAAAGAAAATGATACCCTGTATGAAGGCCTATCTTTTCAAACAACCAGTACATTTATGATGACCTTATGCCAATCACCAGGTAAAATCTTAGTAAGATGAATCACATAGGATAAACTCAACCTTTTCATACCTCAATCTCATAAGTATGTTCTACAATAGTAATGCTCCATTAACACACAAAAACGAATAACGAAACAAAGTCATAATTCGAGAGCTTGCACATGCCAAGTCGAACATCACAATCAACTCATCCATACAGTACATAGATGTGCACTATAGACTAAATCATTCAATGCTCAACAGGTTGAAAAATAGATGATCTAGATACCCTGTCGCATGAATTAAATTAGCTACCATACTAAAGGAGGGGGAAACAAAATAATCATGAGATGAAAAGTGGAGCTTAACAATTCCACATATTCTAAACACACAAACTCAGCTTTACAATCATCAAAATAAGGAATTATACAGAAACCCCAAATTTATTAAATTAAAAGAATCATCGGAAAATGATATATACTGGAAAAACCGTACCTGCTGCTGGTATTGACCAAGCTTACGCCTCTGGGTTTTGAGGGAAAGAATGGCTTTATCAACTTCCGTGATCTTTGGTTTCTTCACAAAAACATTCCCCATCCTTTTCAATTCTGTTTTGCCCAAATGCAGTAAACCTCAGGAAATTCAAATAAGAGATTTATGGGATTTATTAGATCACAGGAATCAAATCTCTCTCAACTCAAATCATTCGTCGATTGATTGAGAGAGAGAGAGAGAGAGAGAGAGGAGGGGGAAGAAATTTTGGAAGGGTTTGGGGCAAAAAATGAAGATGAAATAGACGAGGGGTGGAAATGTCTTTTTGTTATCCTCGTTCCTTTTTATTTATTTTTAGGACATGGAAAAAGGGTGCAAATTTTAAGAAATTAATAATTTTTAATTGGTTTTTAAAACTAGTATAAATTTTTGTATAATATAGTAAATAAAATTGAATAGTAAATTATTTTTTTCATAATGTATTAATTTAAAATAATAATTAAAATATAACCATTTTAAAATTATGGGTCACATACATATTAGTTCAAAAAAATAGTTATATTTCCAAATTGATTAACAATTTCTGCACAAGTATAATTTTTTCCTGCACAGAAGTATATTTTTTTCTGCACAGAAACCTATTTATAATTTGTGTCAATTTTGTAAACCATTTTGTAACTTTCTCTAAAATTATCATTTTAAAAAAGTATTAAAAAGTCCATTTTACCCTTCAACTTTCTCAACCTCCATTGTCTATTCTTTAATCCAAATTCCAAAAATTTGATGAAGCAATACCCCTTGAACAGATAAAATTGGGGAACCAAGAAATTTTAGAACAAAACCCAAAAAGTTAAAAAAAATAAAAAAATCAGAAACTTGCTAATGCAATTCCATAGGATTAATTGCAATCTAACTTTTATAATTCCATGAAAGAGGATGAACTCAATTCAAACACAAACTCAATTGTGAAAGAATAAATTGCAAATTAACCCAATCTCACAAATTAAATCAATTTCTGCAATCTCACAAATCCAAATATTTACCACGAAGAAAGCCTAGTTGCTGCTTAATTAATTATGGAGTGCCGCCTAAAATTTTCAAAAATTGGATGGTTGACATTAATATAGAAGATAGGGGTGTTTTAATACTTTTATCATTAGCATCATGAATTAATACTGTTACAATGGTATTTCAATTTTACTAATTTTTTCAGTTACATAATGATCAGTTAAATATATTTAATAATGGGCTATATCACCCGCGGATTAATAACAAAATCGTCCCATAACTTTTTAACTTTTTCGATTTGGTCTCATAACTATGTAATATTTCAATTTAGTCCCATAATAATTCAAATCTAACCAAATTAGTCCCATAACTATGTAATATTTCAATTTAGTCCCATAATAATTCAAATCTAACCAAATTAGTCCCATAACTACGTAATATTTCAATTTAGTCCCATAACAATTCAAATCTAATTAAATTAATCCCAAATTTCACTACAAGAAAAATATTCTTTAGTCACAAAAATAATAGTGAGGAGATTTAATACCCTCACTAAATGTGCATTTTAGTTTATTTTTAGTGAGAGTATAAAAATACTCTAATTTGTTTATGTCATTTCCGATGATTTGAGACTAATTTGGTTAGATTTGAATTGTTATGAGACTAAATTGAAACATTACTTATTTATGGGACTAATTTGGTTAGATTTGATTTGTTATGAGATTAAATTAAAATATTACATAGTTACGGGACTAATTTGGTTAGATTTAAATTGTTATGGAACTAAATTGAAACATTACATAGTTATGAGACCAAATAAAAAAAGTGAAAAAATTATGGGACGATTTTGGTATTAATCCCTGCACCCGCTTTTGTTTGGAGCACACACTCTGAATTAGTATACACATCGTAAAATTAGTACACTTACCACAAAATATTATTTCCAACCCTTTAAAAAAGCCTAATTTTCTTAATTTCCCTCATTTCTCATATGCACTCACTCTCTCTTCCCCCAACTTCCGTACCGGCACTCTCCTCCCTTCCCAATTTCTCTCATTTCTCCCTTCCACCACCCCCCTTCTCACTCCCACCACCAAATCACTCCTTTCCTCTTTTGCTCTCCACTAAGACCACTACATTCACAAGTTACAGAACAGGTTTGATTCCTCCGTCCAAAATAAATAGACCACCTCTTTTGTACGTAATTTAATGTAATATGTCGAAAGGTATTAGGGTATTGCAATGTTCATTTTCGAATTTAAAAATTATATATAAAAAATATGATTGTATACATTTCATATACAATTTTTAAATTCGTATATGGTCCTTACAATACCCTATAATACTCTCCGACATAATGCAATAAACCACATGCAAAAAAGGTTGTCTATTTATTGTAACATTTATTATAGACGGTTAGAGTTGTACGCTCGATCTTATTCTGTGTCTATCACCCTTTGTATTGATTTTCTATTCGTGCCTATCACGATTCGTATCTGATTGAGAAAATGTTTAACTGTTCTTCTCTTAATCCAATTGATAACTCCCATTCACCTTTGGCTTTGCATCCAAACGACAATCCTGCTATTTCCAACGGTTCAAATTTTATTTCATGGAGCCATGCAATGAAGCGCGCCTTGAGTGTGAAGAACAAAGCACCGTTAATTGATGGCTCATTATCAGTTCCAGCTGAGGTAGATGATCGAGTGATAGACCTCCGATGATCGTGTATCGGAGGAGGTCGAAGAAGAAGACATGAATAATTAATAGTGGCTTTCAATTTATTATTCATAGTATTAATTAAGATATTATTAGTTTCCTTAAGTTATTATTAGTTTCCTTATTAGTGCTTATATGTTATTTAGTTAATTATTGGATGGGCTTTATGCATGGGCCTGGATTTGATTTAACCTAGTAAGGGAGACTATTTATTTAGGAATTTTTCTGAAATGATCTATCGGCAATTATATTATTGAATTACGATCACTTGGCTTAGGCAGAGAACACAGTTCTCTGAATTCCTCTTGGAGGGGTGTTGTGATTTTATTGCCTATATCTTAACTCTATCAATTTGGTCTGACCTGCCGGATCCATCATAACACGCTCAACATTTGATAAGGAGCGAATCGATACGATAGAGAAGACCATAGGCGTATATAAATAGATTATGGTCGAGCAGGGATCAAAGGTGTTGAACCTGGTTTCGTCCATCAAAGGGCTTGAGCAAAAATTTGAACTTTTGCTCAAGAAATTGGATAATTCTGATACAGTGGGATCTAAACCCTTGTCACCTAATCCCACCACCAGTGAGTTTTAATTAGTGGAGTGGACTTGATTTTGGGAGTTTCGTGGTTGGCCACGTTGGGCGATGTAACAGCTAATTGGGCCAATCTCACAATGGATTTTGAGGTTGGGGGTTCTAGGATGAAATTATTTGGTGACCCGTCGCTCACCCGAAAATCTTGCACTAAGGGGGACCTTGGATCTATGGAATTAGGGGATGAGTGTTGGTTTTTGTGGGTTCTAGAAGGGCACAACAACCTCAATCAATTTCAGAATTCAGATTCTCTCTCAACTGCTCAGCAAAACACCCTTGACAACTTGGTGTCTGAATTTCCAGCCGTTGCCACGCTCGCTACGGGCCTTCCCCCCCCGTCGAGCTAGTCACCATTGAATTATGTTAGAACCAGGGGCTCCACCAGTATCGGTTCGGCCATATAGATACAATCATTCTAAAAAAGATGAGATGGAGAGGCTGGTATCAGAAATGCTAACAACAGGTATCATTCAGCCAAGTAACAGCTCCTACTCAAGCCCGATGTTGTTGGTACGTAAAAAAGATGGGTCTTGGCATTTCTGTGTGGATTACCGAGCTTTGAATAAAGTTACAATACCCGACAAATACCCAATCCCGGTAATCCAAGAACTTTTGGATGAATTACATGGTGCTTGTTGGTTTAGCAAGCTTGACCTCCGAGCTGGATACCACCAAATTCGTATTGCACCTGAGGATGTTCCAAAAGCTACTTTTCGCACGCACTCCGGCCACTATGAGTTTCTTGTTATGCCGTTTGGGCTGACCAACACCCCAGCCACCTTCCAGAGCCTGGTGAATGACATCATCCGGCCCTACTTGCGCCAGTTTGTGCTCGTCTTCTTCGACGACATTTTAGTATACAACAACTCATGGAGTAGCCACCTCAAACACTTACGCCAGGTATACACTGTCCTCCAGACTCATTCCTTGGTAATTAATCCAAAGAAATGTATGCTTGGTCATTCCAGCGTTGAATATTTGGGGAATGTAGTATTACGGGACAGGGTTCGGATGGACCCGTAAAAAAATGGGGCTGTTCTAAGGTAGCCCACTCCTACTACTCCTCGTGGGCTTCGCAGATTTCTTAGTTTGACTGGGTATTACCGTCGTTTCATCTGCAACTACGGGAAAATTGCAGCACCATTAACAGCATTACTCAAGAAAGAGGGGATGATCACCTGGCGATGGACACCTGAGGCGGATGCAGCATTTCTGAGTTTGAAGGAGGCCCTAACTTCTGCACCCGTCCTTCGTATGCTAGACTTTTCAAAGCCATTGTGATCGAATGTGATGCTTCAGGCCACGGGCTAGGAGCTGTACTTATGCAAGATAAACAGCCTGTGAATTATTTTAGCAAGCAATTATCTGGGCGTTTGCTAGCAAAATCAGCTTATGAGAAGGAGATAATGACATTGGTGCTAGCTGTCCAACACTGGCGTCCTTACCTTTTGGGACGTCGGTTTACAATCCGTACTGATCAGCGAAGTCTCAAGCATCTTCTCTCACAACCTCTGACAATGCCAGCGCAACAAAATTGAGCAGCAAAACTGCTGGGATTTTATTTTGACATAATTTACAAAGAGGGAGTTAACAATAAAGCACCTGATGCTTTATCTCGGAGGGATGATGAGTTAGATTTGTCAGCAGTTACGATGCTGTTATGGCGGGATTGGAATGGCCTTCAATCTGCAATTCGGGTAGACCCGAATTTGGCTAAAATTATGGTTGACTTGTGTGCGGGCCGGGCTGCTCCGGAGCACTACACTTTCTCGCAGAACCTGCTATTTTACAAAGGCCGCTTGGTTATACCAAAAGGGTCGCAGTGGATCACCAAATTGTTGCAAGAGTTACATACTACCCCATCCGGGGGTCACTCGGGAGCCTTCTGGACTTACAAGCGTGTATCCACCAACTTGTATTGGCCAGGTATGCTGAAAGATATTCAGAAATTCATGGCGGAGTGTGAGATATGCCAGAAGAATAAATATGAAACGAGATCGCCGACTGGCTTACTATCTCCCCTACCCCTTCCTACTCGGGTTTGGGAGGATATTAGTATGGACTTTATCTCTGGGTTGCCTCGTTTAGGTGATATTGATTGCATCTTGGTAGTGGTTGACCGATTCTCGAAATACAGTCATTTTTTGGGGCTGTCTAACCCATTCATAGCAAAGACGGTCGCTGACATCTTCGCCAAAGAAGTAGTCCGCTTGCATGGGGTATCATCATCAATTGTTTCCGATCGGGACCCGATTTTCTTGAGCTCGTTCTGGAGGGAACTCTTTAAATCTTGGGGAACAAAATTATGAATGAGTTCAGCATATCATCCGGAAACAGATGGTCAATCAGAGGTGTTGAATCGCTGTGTGGAAACTTACCTCTAGTGTTTTGCTTCGGAGAGACCCAAAGTATGGGGGGAAATGGCTGTCATGGGCAGAATATAGTTATAACACGAGTTTCCATTCTGGAACGGGTATGACGCCTTTTGAGGCAGTGTATGGTCAGCCACCACCGGTATTAAATCCTTGTCGTCCTGGGGAGATTCGTACACAACTATTAGCAGAGTCATTAAGGGAACGAGATGAGATACTGACAGACTTGAAGTTGCACTTAGACCGGGCGCAACAACGCATGGTAAGGGAGGTAAATAAGCATCGTCGCCCGCTAGAGTTTGTGGTAGGCGACAAAGTTCAGACCTTATCGCCAACGTACTTTGTTTGCTGTTGGACATCCGAAGTTGGCTCCCAGGTTTTTTGGTCCATTTGTTGTGGAAGAACGGATTGGGGCAGTAGCATATCGGCCAGTGATGCAGAAATCGGGCTAGGCGGCCACATGCCGACCTGATTTCTGCAAAATCGTTGATTCTAGGCGTTTTCGGGCCTAGGCGGCCTCTAGGCGGTTCTCATTTTGTATTTATTTTTTAAAATAAAAAAAACTAGGCAGACGCCTAGGCGGTCCTAGACGGCCCTAATTTTGTATTTTGTATTTTTTTAAAAAAAATTAAAAAAAACTAGTCGGCCGCCTAGGCGGCGCTTAGACGGCCTAGGCGCTAGGCGGCCTGAAAACGCCCGATTATCGATTTTCGACTTCTACAACCTTGATATCGGCTGAAGCTACCAGAAGGTTTACGTATCCATCCTGTGTTTCACGTGTCCCTCTTGAAACCAGCTATTGGGGATGCACAGGTTTCACCGACATTACCTGAAGATTTGTTGGCAGTGGAACCCCATACCTTCCAGCTGATATCTTGGATCATCGCACAGTTGACAGAGATGGGAGCAGGGTTGAGCAGGTGTTGGTCATATGGCATGGTTGTGATGTGGAGAACAACACTTGGATGGATGTGACTGATATGAGAGGGCAATTTCCAGAGTTCCGCCTTGAGGACAAAGCTATTTCGCCCGGGGGAGCAGTTGATAGACCTCCGATGATCGTGTACCGGAGGAGGTCGAAGAAGAAGACATGAATAATTAATAGTGGCTTTCAATTTATTATTCATAGTATTAATTAAGATATTGTTAGTTTCCTTAAGTTATTATTAGTTTCCTTATTAGTGCTTATATGTTATTTAGTTATTTATTGGATGAGCTTTATGCATGAGCCTGGATTTGATTTAACCTAGTAAGGGAGACTATTTATTCAGGAATTTCCTAAAATGATCTATCGGCAATTATATTATTGAATTACGACCACTTGGCTTGGGCAGAGAACACAGTTCTCTGAATTCCTCTTGGAGGGGTGTTGTGATTTTATTGCCTATATCTTAACTCTATCATCGAGTGGTGTTTGCTACCCGGGTAATAGCCAATGACCTGGTGTTGATGTGGATCCTCAACTCTATCAAACCAGAGTTCAAGAAAACCTTGGGACTATTTCACTTCGGCCAAGGAGGTATGAGAAGAACTTCACATGAGGTACTCTAAATCTGATGATACCCGTGTCTATGAGTCAGAAAAATCTCTAAGTTCGATTTCTAAAGGCAATTCTACATTAGTCTCTTATTACAACCAGTTTAAATCTCTTTGGGATGAGTACTCAGAGTTTAAACCTATTTTACAGTGTTTGTGTGGTGCATTGATTGGCTGTGTTTGTGATTTATCTTCGAAGATTGCAAAGTCTCAAGATAGAGATGAGGTAATGAAATTTCTAGTAGATTTAGATGACTCATATTCTGCAATTATGTCTCAAATATTGTTGCAATCTCAGTCTCTTTCTTTAGATAAAGTGTACTCCTTATTGCTTCAAGAGGAGTCTCAAAGAGCCCTTATTATGATTCTGTTATAATTTCGGAATATGTTGTAGATCCTGTTGCTATGTTGGCTAAGAACAGTAGGTTCTTTAAAGATAAGAACAAGGCTATTACGTGTAGTCATTGTCACACTCCTGGGCATACTATAGATATGTGTTTTCAGTTGATTGGTTACCCACTTGGGTGGAAAGGTCCTAGAGGTCCTAGAAAGGCTTACAACCAAGCTAATGCTGTTATAAATTTTTGCCTTGATAAGTTTGAGTTACTAAGGCTGAGCCTACTGATTCCAACCCACTTTTAACCCTGAATTGTTTGAGCAGTTTCTAAGTTATACTCCCTCCGTCCCACTATAAGTTGCTCATTTGGCTATTTTTGTCCGTTCCACTATATGTTGCTCATTTGCTTTTTCATCTTTTTTGGAAATTATTATTCACTTCTTTATTATTATTTTCAATACTTTTTACACTATTTTCATTACTTTTTCACTTTTTTCATCACACCATTTATACCTTAATTCGTGTGACCAAAAGCAACAAGCAATTTATAATTGAACGGAGGGAGTACTAAATAACGGAAGGCTGATAAAATACCTCATGCTACTGCTGGTGCGTTTGTTGATGGTACATCAGTCACAGCTGGTCCTTCAATTCCAGGTTTAAACAAAAAATATTTAGCACTCGTTAGTTGAAAAATCTAATTTCCAAATTTCCACCAACATTTCTTGTGGAAAAAGTTGCACGTGGTCTCTTATGATCTTATCGATCTTCAACATCAAAGCAAATATTTCCCCAAAAATTAAATTAAAAATATTTGTAAAAGTATAATAACTTGTTCAACACGAACAAACGCTGGTCTTCCGTACATACCAAACAATATATGGCTTTAACCACATAAACTTGCGGATACATATATAAACCCTAAATCCTATCCACACATATACTAACTACCAATGGCTGCAATTAAACCCCAAGCAATAATGGTGGAATTCATATTCCAAGGCCACATCACCCCCTTCGTACACCTCGCCACAGCCCTCGCTTCAAAGGGTTGTACCGTCACCTACATCCGAACTGAATACGTCCACCACCTCATCTCCATCTCCACTCCTCAATCCGATGATTTCCCCTTCGCCGGAGCTCGCCAATCCGGCCTCGATATTCGCTGCCTCACTATTTCCGACGGCTTTCCCCTCGATTTCAACAGCCACCTCAACTTCCAACAGTTCTACGGATCTGTGTTGACGGATTTCCCTGCGCGCGTCGACGAGCTCGTCGGAAAGGTTGTGGCGGAGAGAGGCGGAGGACTGCGGCCGTTCCTGGTTGCCGACGCTCTGTATCTGTGGCCGCCGGCGGTGGCCGCCAAGCATGGGATTCCGAATGTTGCGTTTTGGTCGTCGACGGCGCACCAGCTATCCATAAGTCATCACTTGATGCTCTTCGCCGAGACTGGCCTTATGAAAACACGTGGTATGTAGTACATTTCTGTAAATATATATATTATTGTTAGATAATGTGCATGTATTGAATATGAAAAGTCATGAGTCATGCATGAATTTATTGGTCAAAATGAATCAATTAAATGTAGTCAAGATATGAGAACTCATTTAATCTTGTGTCTAGAATCATCTTATCTCATGTATAAATATTCATGTAATGTCGAGGAAATGATCAAGTCAAAAAATTAAAACAAAACAAAAGTGTCCTGCTTCTCTAAATACCCAACATATTGGCATCAGAGCCATGGCCAACAACAATTCAGCCTTCACAAATGTCCAACCACCACTCTTTGACGGAAAAAATTATGAATTTTGGTTTGTAAAAATGGAGACCCTCTTTCGAGCATTACGGGTTGAAAGTCTCGTTCAAAATGGCGTCGAAGAAGGTGAAGCTTCATCAGACAAAACTGGAGAAGATGAAGACAAGAAGGCGATCGATGCGAGCACACTAAGTCTCATTCAAAGAGCAGTGGTTGATTCCATGTTCTCTAAAATAATGAGAGCAACAACGTCGAAGGAGGCATGGGATATTTTGAAGAATGAGTATCAAGGTGATGTGAAGGTGAGAACAAAGAAACTCCAATCTCTACGAAGAGACTTGGAAAATATAAAAATGAAAGAAAGTGAGAAGTTGGATGAATTCTCAAATAGAGTCATCGACTTGGTGAATCAAATGCGTAGCTATGGCGATGATCTTGACGATCAAAGAGTGATTGAAAAAATCCTAATCGCTCTACCTCCAAAGTTCGATCCTATTGTGGCCGTGATTGAAGAAACTCGAGACCTCACCAAACTTTCAATTGAAGAATTAATGGGATCCTTAAAATCATTTGAGCAAAGACTTACTCGACGCTCGGAAGACTCTCTTGAGAGTGCATTTCAATCTAAAGCTTTTGTCTCATCAAGCCATAACTCGTCTAGAGGTGGACGAGGTAGTAGAGGAGGTACACGAGGTCGAGGATCAAGAAGTCGTGGAAGAGACCATAATGGAGATCGTCATGGAAATGGAGAAACCTCATTGTATTGTGATGTATGCCAGAAAACAAATCATGAAGAAAAGGACTGCTGGTTCAAAGGAAAGCCACAATGTCGCAAGTGCAAAAGGTTTGGGCATGTTCGAAAGGATTGCAGATCAAAGGAAGTAGCACAAGCAAGCTTCTTAGGAGAGAGACCAATTGAGCCAAATCTCTTCTACACATGCCAAAAAGTTGCAGATCAGAAAAGTGAAGTTTGGAATCTGGATATTGGTTGTAGTAACCACATGTCAGGTACTAAAGATGCATTTCTCAATATTGATTCTTCTTATAACTCGAAAGTTTATTTGGGAAATGGAGAAGCAGAAGAAATAGCAGGAAGAGGCAGCATTGGAGTTGAAACAAAGAAAGGAAATAAGGTGATTCAAGATGTTTTTTATGTCCCGAAGTTGGCTGAAAATCTGCTTAGTGTTGGACAGCTTTTGGAGCACAATTATATACTCATTTTTGAAGATCGAGAGTGCAAAATCTACTACAAACAAAGGAGATTAGTTGCTGCTGTAAAAATGAACAAAAACAGGTGTTTTCCTCTCTCATTTAATTACACCAAGCATGTTGCTCAAATAGCTACAAGTGAAGATGCGTCGAGGCTGTGGCACAAAAGATATGGCCATTTTGGAGCACTCAATGTACTTTCAAAGAAAAGTATGGTGTATGGGCTGCCATCTATTGAAGAAAAACAGAACATATGTGAGGGTTGTGCTTTGGGAAAGCATCACCGTCAACCATTTCCAAAAGGTGTTGCATGGAGAGCAAGAGAAAAACTCGAGTTGGTACATACGGACGTGTGCGGACCAATGAGAACTCTCTCCAATTCAGAGAACAGGCACTTCATTTTATTCATAGATGATTTTACCCGAATGACTTGGGTATATTTCATGAGAGAAAAGTCTGAAGTCTTTAGTATTTTCAAGAAATTTAAAATTCTTGTTGAGAAATAAAGTGGCAGATTTATCAATGTTCTGCGTAGCGATAGGGGAACGGAGTATAATTCCAATGAATTCAAGAATTTTTGTGAAGATGAAGGTGTTGAGCGACAACTCACAGTTGGCTACACACCACAACAAAATGGAGTTTCGGAGAGAATGAATCAAACAGTAATGGAGATGGCAAAGTCAATGTTGCACGATAGCAATGTACCGAGAAGTTTTTGGGCGGAGGCTGTTAATACGGCTGTGTACTTAAGAAATCGGAGTCCTACAAAAGCTGTGCCAGACCAAACACCATTTGAAGCTTGGAATGGCAGAAAACCATCGCCATTAGATGTCCCTAATGAAGATAATGACGATGAAGAAAATGCAGTCTCCAGCCCGCAATGCCAAGACTAAAATTCGCCAAGTTCTACACCAATCAAGATGCGAAGATTGAGTGATATTTATGCTCGTTGCAATTTGTGCATTGAGGAACTAGAAAATTTTGAAGAAGCAGTTCAAGATGATGCTTGGAGAAAGGCAATGGAAGAAGAAATAAGCATGATCGAAAAAAATAAAACTTGGGAGCTTGTTGACAAGCCGAAGGACAAAGATGTAATTGGGGTGAAATGGATTTACAAGGTGAAACATAATCCGGATGGCTCCGTGCTAAAGAACAAAGCTAGATTGGTAGCTAAAAGGCTACTCACAACAAGCTATTTGGTTGAAGAGAATCTTAGAAGATTTTGGAGAAAAAGAAAATGGAGCTGTGGTACTTCATTGTGACAACAAATCTGCAATTGCTATGGCTAAGAATCCTGTTTTTCATAGTCGATCAAAGCATATCGCCATCAAGCATCACTTCATTCGTGAAGCCATTGAAGATAAAGAAATAGAGATGGCTTATTGCAAAACTGAGGAGCAGATAGCGGATATTTTCACCAAGGCATTGCCAAAGGAAAAGCTCCAGCAACTTAGAGCAGCAATGGGTGTCAAACCATTCACACATTAAGGAGGAGAATGTTAGATGATGTGCATGTATTGAATATGAAAAGTCATGAGTCATGCATGAATCTATTGGTCAAAATGAATCAATTAAATGTAGTCAAGATAAGATGAGAACTCATTTAATCTTGTATCTAGAATTATCTTATCTCATGTATAAATATTCATGTAATGTTGAGGAAATGATCAAGTCAAGAAATTAAAAACAAAACAAAAGTGTCCTGCTTCTCTAAATACCCAACAATTATATATATAAAGTGGTCCATTTTATCAAAATTGACGGATCAATAAAATCTCGATCAGAAAAATAATTTTATGAGAATTTATGTTCATGAATTTGATTTTTTTTAATATAAATGGTTTCATAAAATTTCTATGTTAAAACTAATGAATTAATGTGAAATTAAATATGTTGGGACTATATATGTGCAACTTATTTTAAAAAATCTCTTATATCTTTCGCAGTGTAATAATTTATTTTTTAAAAAATAATATAATATTTATTTTATTTTAAATATTCATTTGTTAATTTAAAATGTAAATAAAATTGGTTGGGCCGTTTTCATCACGGGATCACTTATGGTTGTACGGTCTTGCACAATCATTACGCATGCTTAGATACATTGCATAAATGGATCCATGAAAATGTATGCGATCATAAATTTGATTTTTTTTAACATATGTGGTTTTATAAGTTTTTTTTTAAATTAATAGATTAATAAGAAAGTAATTAATCTGTTGAGCACAATTCTTATGAAATTATATGTGCAATTTATTTTAATGGGGAAACTAAATATCCTTTATAAAAAAAAGTGAGATCAAATATATTAATTACAATTTTCATGAAATCAACAATGAAATTTACATAGACGATTATGCTTTTGTTGTAGTGAGATAATATATACTAAACATACTTTCTAAATGATTGATTAGGTGACTACAAGAATCATTTAAACGATATACCGGGAGTAAATTCGAGCAATATCATAGAACACATGGAATGGACCAATTAAGCTGAGATAGTGCCCCAGAACATGAAAAACAGCATGATGCAGGCATGTCTGCAAGTCAAGAAAGCTGATTTCGTGCTATCCAACACTGTGCAAGAGCCGGAAAGCGATGCCATATCAGGCTTAGCTCAAAAGCTTCCCATCGGCCCCACCAATTTCTCCACCAGATTCTCCACCCCGGAGAGCCTCCGCCCGGCCACCGACTGCGCCGCCTGGCTCGACGGCAAGCCCCCCGGTTCCGTTCTGCTCGTCTCGTTCGGCAGCATTTCACCGATTTATAAGGAGGTGGTTCTGGAGATCGCGCGTGGACTGAGCATGAGCGGGGTCTACTTTATGTTCGTGCTCCGGCACGACCAGGCATGGAACGACGACTCCGCGTTCGCGACCGAGCGAGGGCTCGTCGTTCCTGTTGTATTTATGTCTTAGAAGACAATCATTTGTTAGGACATCATACTTGATCGATTATTCAGTATCTTATTATTGACTTTTGTTTAATAATATTTGGCATTGCACTATGTTGAATACTGTGTTTTGATTGTTTGCATAACTATTCAGACTTGTGTTCCCATGAATTAATGTCGTCATTAAGGATGTGAGATCTTAGATGACTATGACATGATTCTTAAAATAACTCCAATCAATGATCATCGAGATTGAGATATCGATGATGCGATTGAGATTGGTGTGCGATCTGCATCATACTCTTAGAGAGTGTAGTGGTTCTCACAACTACGAGATATTAGGTATCTCATGATGGATGCACATATACTTTGTATAGTATTAACATACCCAACCAAGAAATCGTTTGATGT
>JAPKLY010000448.1:0-15668 GCA_026898435.1 Prunella vulgaris | reverse complement strand
GATGAAGAACTCGAATTAGGGGAGTGTGAGGAAGAAGATGATGAACAAGGGAAAAGGGAGCTTATATATTTTTTTAAATTCTGTATTTATTATATATTTAATCATAAAAATAATTAATGTCATATATTATGAAACATATAAAAAGGAATAAAAATTCCACATAGGCATGACCTGTTGAGCAACCTGCTATTACAGGTAATAGGATTAATTTCAAAATATATTTAAATTTGTATGACCAAAATTAAAATGAGCAATTGATTGGGACCAAATCAAAATCATGTCAATTTATTGGACTTATAAAACTATAATCCCTTTATTTTGGCTGCTAATTCTATTTTTTTTTTTGCTAGTGATATTTAGGGTATGTTCTTTTTGGGTTTTAAAAACCTAGATTTGGATTTTAAAATCTAAAACCTATTCTAGTTTGGTTTTAAAACTCAAGATAGTAACAAAACAAAATTGACACGTAGCAGCCCAGATATCAACTCGAAAATTAGGCCCATTTGCCTGATTACTAGTCCGGCCCAGACATGCAGGCCCACAAGAATTGAGATCAGCCACTTTATAGGAAGGAAGCCAGGGCATTTTTTTGGTTGAAAAAAATAAAAAGAGCCCATCCACATTCTTTATATAAGCACACACACGACAGGGAGGGGGGGGGGGGGGGTTTAATGAGATCGAAAAGAAATTTGACGTACAGAGGAATTCACCGTGAAGACTATGAGTTTGCTTTTAATTTTATATTTTTTAATTTAAACTTTTGCGTTTTGATTATGTCCATGGAGGGTTAAATCCGGATTCCTAAACTTATGTTTTGATAATTGTTAATTGAATCCTGTTTTATTTGTTAGATTTTTTTAGGCAGATAAATGGTCATATTATTTTACACGTGGTTTAATGCAATGTGTAGAAGAAGATTATTATGGAGTATTGTGAGGTCCGATTACAAAATTTTTAAATTCGTAAACAGATATCACAATATCTTCCGACATATTGCATTAAACCACGTACAAAAGAACAAGACCATTTATTATGGACGGAGAGAGTAATTGTTTGAGTAATTAATTTCGATTGGCCACCTAGATTAATTTATTCAAGTATGTTTGCTAGTACATATATTGTAATCTGTAATTTTTGTAATTTTATTTCAATTGGTAGCAACTAGTAATAATTGCTAGGACGATATAAATCGAATTCTTTCAAGCCGAGCTAGCTTGTTTGAGAATTTGTTTGACCTTTATCCTAGAGTTTAATGCTTCTATCAAAATAAATTTAGATAGTATCTAGACTGTTTGGTTAGAAAGGTTCTTTAGAGAGCTTGCTCCAATAGAATAATATTAAGGGATAATTGCTGGTAAACAAAGCGTATTTTTTATCGACGGTCATTAGTCCGTGGGAAAAGTTGATCGAATAATACGTTTAATTAGCATAGTCGAGATCAAGTGGTGAATACTGTAAATTGGAATCCTTTAATTAATTGAGTTTTAATTTACGAATTATTTGCTTTCTAGTTTGGTTTGAATTTTAAGTTAACAATTAATTAGTTTAGATTCAAATCTTCAATACCTCTTTATGTGTATAGTGTCTCTATAAATTTATTCAAGTGCATAATTTTAATTCTCGCGTTCTCTTAGATTGACCCCTTACTTATCATGTTTAACAGATTCAACTGAGGTAAGGTTAGCTAATCTATGATTAGATGAGTTATGGTTTTAAGTCAAAACAGACGACTAAACTAAAGATAAATGGATTTGAATCAGTTGCAAGATTCAATTATGAATTTGTTAAAACTGATATAGTAACCAGCTTACAACAAATTCTCATTGACCTGAATGACGACTATTAATTCAACCTTGAGGTTTGATTCATATCTATATATATTGCATCTTAGCATTTTCTCCATAACCTTTACAAAGAGATTGAGAGAGTGTATCTTCAATTGAGTTACAGTTTTAAGCTTAATAATTAAAATTGGGTGTTCCTGAGTATTGAGTGAATCTGCATAACTTATACTCAAATTATTGTAATCTATAATTGGTTTTCATCCTGATAGTGAAGTGTGTCTAGATCCTTTGTGGAAGTATATTTTAGAGAGAGAACCACGTAAATTATTGTGTTCTCTTCTCGTTTCATTTGATTATCATCTATCTTAATTTCTTTCTCATTTCTTGTTGTGCAATTCAATTACAGATAGAATCTCTGATTCTAACAGGTGGGATCACTTTCTAGTCCATTCACTATAATAAAAATATGTAAACTTAATTTAAATAAAATTTCATCAGAATTACATCTATACTATGTATAATATAATCAAACCTATTTAATCTAACATAACTATAAATATATGCAATCTAGTAAACGAAAAATTAAAATATTGAAATCCTAAACATAGTAAACAGACTCTTTATTTTCTCTACGTATCTTGTTCATTTATCTTGTTACATGCATCATTGTTTTTTAAACCAAGTGCATAATACTTGTTAAATCTGAACTTGGAATCTACAGCTGTAGACTTGTTAGTCTCTCAGTTGTGAACTCCATTGATTAACATTATTTTTCATTAATACATACACTTATTCCCTTGCACACAGAGGTTTTTAATACACTTCTAAAGCGTGAAAAACACATTGCATTTAGAGTTTTTGCTTTCTTTGTTAATTTTCATTAGCAGCCGATTTTTTATAATTCACACTCTAATAAAAATTCTCATCATCTCTACACACTCAAACACATAGCAGTTAGAGTTTATGCTTTCTTAGTTAATTTTCTTTGAGTTGAAGCTCTAGTTGAAATTTATGGTGTATATTGAACATGATTAGGTGATTTCTATCCTTTTTAATTAAGTTTGTTTGTTATATTTTCATGGCTGTGGTTTATTATTTTTATTTATTTGAGTTTATTGTGATTATGATGTTTGTTGGCTAAATATCTAGTGTTTCGATTTTTAGAATTATATGAATAATTGATTAGTGGGTTGATTTTGTTTATTTATTCTAATTAGAAATATCGATATTAATATATTTAAAAAATTATAAAAATTTAAGACCGAACATTTAATATATAAATCTAAAAGGGGAATTTAGATAATCTTGTGATAAATTTATATATACATTATTGTTTGTGCCCAGGTTCTGTAGTTAATATTTCAGATTTTGTTAATAAGCTAATGTTTTGACATCATAGGCTTGGTCATCCCAGTGTTTCTAGCATATCTTCAGTACTACATTCTATTAATGT
This sequence comes from Prunella vulgaris, assembly GCA_026898435.1. Lineage (NCBI taxonomy): Eukaryota > Viridiplantae > Streptophyta > Magnoliopsida > Lamiales > Lamiaceae > Prunella > Prunella vulgaris. Next base: position 12,431 of record JAPKLY010000448.1, on the reverse strand, counting down.
ACCAGTGAATAAATCTGATTTCAATTCTGTGATGCTTGTAAACTTGACAAGTTGCATCAACAATATTTCTACTCACTATGCCAAATTTAACATTTAACACCACTTAAATAACATCAGTTTTATTAAGAATTAAGGTTAATAATTCATTAAACCGCATTTAAAGAATGTGGCATTCATCTTGTGCTCGAAACAAAGTGGCCACGCCATCATCGGCACCCTAAAAATGAAACTTTTCAGAATCGAGTTCCACCCGCAGTGCGTCAAAAGCCCCCTAGTCGAGCCGTAGCTCAACACCTCAACCTGAGGAGCCCATGAGGCCACAACAAGCCCACTCCCTTTAGAGTTCAAGCAGTTTATAACTAACTTTCATAACGGAAAGGTAGCTCTGTTATGCTACAGTTGAAGCGCAAAGGAGGGAGAGAGAGAGAGAGTGAGAGAGAGAGATACTTTTCACAAAATAATATCATGCCGACACATAACCTTGGTGCTCCATCGCACTCCTAAATCCTTTGGATTTGATAACTACTTGGTCTTTGTCTACTTACTACTACGACGATCCCGTACTCTTGCGGGGAAGTAGAAATATTTTTTACGAAAACTCCGACCAAGTCAATGGTGGAGTAAATTCAGGCGGACGCTTGGGCGAACAATAGGTTTGGCTTCCACTCCTGTGAAATGGCTTCACGGGTGCGGGCGCAACTTCGATCCACTTCTATGAGGACGAGATTCCATCATGGATTGAGTAGTTGAGAAAATAGAGGTGGCTTCACCTTTGATCGGTATTTCGTTGGCAGGGCAAAGATATGGGTGGCGGAATTGGGATTTAGGAAATAGAACGACGATTTGGTAGCTGCGATCAAAAATAGAATTGGGCGTTGCTTGATGGTTCAGTGGTGTGGATTTCGATCGGTAGTGGACGTGAAGGGTAGTTGAGCACTTCCTGTAGCAAGGCTTCGAAAATAACTGTCGAAATTTTGATCAATAAAGATGGTGGGTGCATAATTAAATTAATTAAGTAATTGGGGACATATTATTCATTTAGTATATTATTAATCATAATTATAAATTTAAGTATGGGGATTAAAGTTTTTTTAGTCCTAGAACTTGTCATAAATTTGAATTTGGTCCACATAAATTACACATTTTGATTTTGGTCCTGAAAGTTTGAAAATATTTTGATTTTTGTCTTTTTAAAAAAACTTACATGACCAAAGTCAAATTTAATTTTGATCCTCTAAGTTTGTAAATGTACCAAATCAAAATATTTTTAAACTTACAGGACCAAAATCAAAATATGTAATTCATGTGGACCAAATTCAAAATGAAGCAAAGTTATTGGGCTTATAAATCTTTAATCCCTTTAAGTATGTATGCCCCAAACAGTTGTGGGTGCATTTCACTTGGGCCTTTAACTAATAATTCTTTAGGCCTCAATTAATTAAATGTATAACAATGTTTCATTTGGACTCAGACAATTAATTCATAGCCTTATCTATATTTTTCAAAAAAAAAAAAAAAAAGTTCACCACAATAACTATTTTCCCAACTAAGCACAATTAATCCAATTTAGTATTAAAGATGCAATAAATCATATCAAAATAAGCAAATAAAATACAATAATTTCGAGCAATTTTCACACTAATCATGTGTTTCACTCAATAAGTGCACAATTTTAAAGGAAAGTAGGATGATGTGTAAATTTATATTATTAAATTAATAAAATTAATTGGATTGAATGTAAAAATAGTTATATTTTGAAACAGTAAAAGGACTAAATCAAAATATATCTAAGATAAGGAATTAAAAAAAACATTTCATGAGGATCACATGATGAAGTAGTTGGTATGGAGCATCAACACCAGAATATATATATATATATATATATATATATATATGTGGTACTGATAAAGGTATTGTAGCATGCAGATAAGCACTCAAGACTCAGATGACATTCTTTTAGAAGAAGGTTCTCAGGTTGAGGTGGGGACTCCTGATAGAAACTTAGGACAAGCAATTACTGAGGCAGATACGCCACAAGAGGAGTTTGAGGATAGTGAAACTGATGAACATAGTAACCACTCAATTTCTGAATATAAAGGCCAAGATCTCAGGAATTATAGTCTAGCAAGAGACAGACACAGAAGAAGCATACACCCTCCAGTTAGATTTGGGACTAAATCTATTTTGTCAAATAGTTACAGGACGAATTGTGATTCAAACTCGTCCTATTCACCCTTTCAGCCAGACCATTTTGTTGAGGATTTGCAGGGACTGTCCTATGTCTAGTAATGTCTTTTTCTCTGTAGAAATTATTGAACTCCTCTGATACATACTCCAATTCATTATCAGTCCTGAGATGCTTATTGAATCTCCCTCTTTTTATTTTCTTGTTCACTGAGCCAATCTTTGAACTTTGCTAAGGCTTCACTCTTTTGCTTCAATATGAATACCCATACTTTTCTGCTGAAGTCATCCATGATTGTCATGAAGTATCTCCCACCTCCATGAGTCTCATCCTTAGCTGGTCCCCAAATATCAGAATGCACATAATCCAGAGGTGCATCAGTGGTCTTCTTACCCTTTGGGAATGTGATCTCCTTGAATTTTCCCATGACACAATGATCACATAAATCCAATTTCATCATTTTTCCATCCCCAAATACTTTATGCTTTGACAATTCTTGGAGTCCCTTTTCTCCAATATGGCATAATCTCTTATGCCATATCATAGTCTCAGTGTTATCCATAACATTGTTTATTGAACCAGTAGAAGTGCTCCTAATCAGGATATACAATCCATTAACTTTCTTGCCTTTCATATATACCTTATTGTCTTTTGTAATCAGGATAAAACCATCATTTGTGTTGAATTCATAACCCAGTTGATTCAGTGAACCCAGGGAGATCAGATTCCTCTTCAGTTCTGGAAACAACCTCACATTCGAGAGTATTCTTTCCACTCCATCGTGCAGCTTCATCCTGATAGAACCACTCCCCTTCACCTTGCAGATTTGATTGTTCCCCAACACAACTGAGCCCTCATCAAATCTCCTCAACTCCCTGAATAATGACTCATTTGGGCACATGTGAAATGAACATCTTGAGTCAAGTACCCATTCATCATTCAGTTTCAGGTTTGTCACAGTCAACACTTCAGCATTATCATACCCTTCATCAGCAACAATTATATCAGCCTTTTGTTCCTCTCCTTGTTACCCGTTTCTTTCTGGGAAATTTTTCTTGAGATGACCAGTTTTGTGGCAACCAAAACATCTCATCTTCTCAACAAATTCACCAGATTTTGATCCCTCTGTGTTCTTCTTCTTCTTGCTCTAAAAACCTTTCTTGCCCTTCTGAATTTGAAATTCAGGCCTTCAACTTGCACTGAAACTTTTTGTCAGCTTGTAACTGCAGGGATTTGATTTTGAGTGCAGCTAGAATATCATCGAAGGACAATTGATCTTGTCTCCCAAATAGTAGTGTATCCTTGAAATTCTCAAAAGATTTAGGTAGAGAACTCAAGAGCATCAAAGCTTTCTCATCATAATCAATTTCTACTCCCAAGTTCTCAAGATCATCAGCAACCTTGTTAAAATCCTCAGGTTGCTCAATCAACTTCTTCTCTTCAGTCATCTTGAAGGAAATCACTTTTTTCTTCATGAATAACTTGTTGGTGACAGACTTAGTCTGACACACATTTTCCAGTTTACTCCAAACACCAATGTCAATCTTCTCCTTGCACACCTCCCTCAGAGGCTTATTCCCCAAGCATAGAATGATGGTGCTATGAGCTTTTTCCAATATCTCCTGTTTCTTGCTTGGATTTTAAGTCGAGGAGGAACGCCACTTGTCTTCAGGCTTCAGGGCATTTGCTAACCTATGATGAGTCAAAATGGCCTTCATCTCGATCTTCGACAAACTAAAATCGTTTGCACCTGTGAATTTCTCAAAATTCAATTTGGTAGATGCCATGGTTGATGATTGATTCAGTCGATTCTTCTTACAGACGACGCCATTTGTTTTGACTTAATCGACCTTAAGGCGTGAACTATTCAAGCATGACTCAAAACAATGAAGAACTCTGTTGTCAGATTGATATGAACACAAGATGCAGAAAATAAGAAATCAAGAATAAAAGATTTACGTGGTTCAATCAATTGATCTACGTCCATGGATGGGGTTCCTTACTTTTACCAACTTGAAGAATAGAATGTACATAATACAATACTCCTCACTCGTTTTGTATTACTTTTTCTTTTAATCTAGCTCTCTTTGAATCTCTGGTTTGAATACGTATATATTATATATGCACAAATCAAAATTTTAAAAACAGAAGAAAATGAATTTTTTTAAAAAGATAAAGGATGAAAATAAAAAATTTTACAAAGATACATGATGAAAATCAAAATTTTTTAAAGATAAAGGAAAAAAAATTAAATTTCAATAGTCAAGAGGATCAAAACCGTAATTGGTGAAAGTTAAAGGACAAAAGAAATTATTTTCCCATTATATTTTGATATCATTTTTTTTTATCGGTAAATGTTAGTTGTTAGTAGTTAGTTACACCAAGTCCCCGAACACTTCAAGAATAAACTCCTAGCCAACCTTATATCTCCCATCTCCAATTCGTTCCCAGAGGGAATCGAACCCGGGTCACTCACTCAAGTGAGGAGCCCGGTGGCCAGGTGAGATAGCCCACCTGGTTTATATTTTGATATCATTAGTTTAAGGGAAAAATGTTTTTTAGGACCGTAATTATAGGGTAGTTGAAAAAGTAGGACAATATATTTTCAAGCTTGGAAAAGTAGGACAATATGTTTTCAAGCTTGGAAAAGTAGGACAATATATTTTCAGGCTTGGAAAAGTAGGACAATAACTTTGAAAATTTGGAAATTTAGGCCAATTTGAGCTCGAATTAAACCCAATTCGGGCTCAATTGTCCTACTAAATTTTAGTAGATTATAAATTGCTAAAATTATTGGAAAAAATGTTATAAATTGATTACAATTGAGCTTGAATGGGTTTAATTCGGGCTCAAATTGGCTCAAATTGGCCTAAATTTACAACTTTTCAAAGTTATTGTCCTATTTTTCCATGCTTGAAAAACATATTGTCCTACTTTTCCAAGTCAGAAAACATATTGTCCTACTTTTCCAAGCCCGAAAACATATTGTCCTACTTTTTCAAGCCCGAAAACATATTGTCCTTAAATTACAACTACCCTATAATTACGGTCCTAAAAAACATTTTTCCCTTAGTTTAATCATATTAACATCATGTATAATAATTTTCTCATTTTTCAATGTGGGATGAGAATTTAAAGGCTTAATTAATTCTCTCATATTTCAAAAGGTATTTTAACCTATTGATGTTTGACTCAATGTGTCACTAACAATAATTCGTTTTGTAAGTATGAATACATTAAATTCATCTACTCCATGAGTAGAACACACACTTCTCAATTAATTTCTGATAACTTAATTAGAATACCTTTATTTTATTGGTCAAACAATACTACTTAAATTATTCAAATATTTCATATTTAATTAAATATTTTCCAACAGTCCCCAAATGAGTGATAATTGCACCAATAAATATACTGACACACTGTTTAGTTCTAATTGAGACGTCATTTTATTTGGACAAGTATCTTAGAGCTTTGAACCTCCCATAGTCAAGCATGAACAAATACACCGGCGGCCTAGTGGACACAATATCATGGACTATTTCTCCTTGGTGTGTACCATGTCCGTAAGCATCGACACAATAAAATCTCCACGCTCTATCTTGTTCTCAAGTTTTTGTTCTTTTCAGCAGCGGACACCCTTTGGATGTAGGTGATGGTACAAACCTTTGAAATCGGATTGTTTATGAGGTCTGGATTAGAACATGAGATAGTGAGTGTACAGTTCGGATGTAGGTGACAGTGCAACCCTTTGAAGCAAGGGCTATGGCGAGGTATGCGAAAGTGGTGGTGGGACCTTGGTATAAGAATTCCATCATTATAGCATGTGGCTTGACAGCATCGCCATTGGCCATTGATTTTCCGTAGATTTTGACTTGGTCAAATTTTCGTAACAAAGTAAAATATTCTTTTTACTCCCCCACAAGTGCACGAGATCTTCGTAATAGAATATGGAGTATAACGACCAAATAGTATTGAACCATCTTCGCAAAATTTTACCCTTGTGAGGGCATTTTAAATTAATATATGGCGATCGCTTATGACGGTTGCTAATATTACCGCCAAATTAGCGACCACTTACGACGGTCGCCATATTTAAAAATATAATTTAGTTAATTAATAGTATGTTAATTATTATCTTAAGTTGTTATTATGTTAATTAATTATTATTATTTCTTGATAATTTAAATGTTTATAGTGTTTAGTTAGTTTAATTATTATGTTATGTTAATATAAATGTTTATTATGTAAAATTAGTTTAGTTAATAAAAATTAGGAATTAATTAGTTGGTGATTATTAGTTTATTGAAATTAGTTGATTAGTACGGTGAATCTAAGTTAGTTATTTAGTTGTCTTCGATATTTCATCAAAATTAATTGTTTGGTTGAAATTTAATTTAATTTAGTTTAAATTTAAATTTGGTATAGATGAGTCAGCCGAATACGAGGTTCAGGGTAAACGGAGAGGGATAGGCTATTGACATTTTCCGTCCATCTGAACATGACAACTCTTGAATTTACAGATGTATTAAAATAAACAAATCTTGTTCATAAAGTTATTCTTATAGGGAATTCTAATATATAATTAAGTGGTGCACCATTATCAAAATAAACAAATCTTGTTAATACAGCTATTCTTATAGGGAATTCCTATGTATAAGTGGTGCACCATTATCAAAATAAACAAATCTTGTTAAAAAGCTAGCTATTCTTATAGGGAATTCCTATATATAAGTGGTGCACCATTATCAGTTTCACATAAAATTAGACATTTTCTCTAAAATTGTTGCCCATAAAATTTTGAGCAAATTCAAAATTTATCAAAACACAAAATTTCATCCATGGCCACGGTTCTCGAGTGCTCCAAAATTTCGCCGGCGGGGGACACTGTGCAGGAGTTTTCACTTCCTCTAGTATTTTTCGATATGTTATGGTATGATTTCGCAGTGAATCAAAGTGTTCTCTTCTTCGAAATCCCCTCTGTTTCCAAATCCCAATTCTTGGACACCATTGTCCCTCACCTCAAAGCCTCTCTCTCTCTTACTCTCACCCATTTTCTCCCTCTTGCTGGAAACATTATCCATCCCTTAAATCCTGCACATAAACCCATCCTGCTTTACCAATCTGACGATTCAGTTAACTTCACTGTCTCCGAATCAGACGCCGATTTCAATCACCTGAGCGGAAATAATCCCCGGAATTGTGAGCAGTTTTATTCTCTCGCTCCTCATCTCCCCCCTGCAACCCGATCGGAGAACTCGATTTCCTGCCCTGTTTTAGCTCTGCAGCTCACACTCTTTGCTGGAAAGGGAATATCCTTCGGCTTCGTAACTCATCACGCCGTCACCGACGCGAGCACAGCTGGGGCGTTCATCCACACCTGGGGAAATATCAACAGACATGGTGGATTGAATATTTCTCTGCCACTGCCCAATTATGATAGAAACTCTGTGATAAATCTCAACGGCTTGGATTCATTCTACTGGGACTTGATTGTGGAACTTTCTGCTCCGATTGAGCCGCCGCCGGTGAAAATTCCGACCAACAAGGTCCGATCCACATTCGTATTGAAAAAAGACGAGATTCAAAAGCTGAAGAATTTGGTAATTGCCAAGTTCCCCTGTGGCGTGCCGCATCTTTCGTCTTTCACCGTCGTATGTGCGGTTGTCTGGGTTTGCTACGCCAGATCCGCCGCCGAGGAGGTGGCGGACGACGAACCCGAGTACTTCGGGTTTGTCGCAGATTGCCGGAGGAGGCTGAACCCCCCCTTGCCGGATAATTACTTTGGAAACTGCGTTTCTCTTGTACGGGCAGAGCTGAGGCATGGAGAGGTGAAGGGGTCAGATGGGTTTGTGAGGGCGGCGAGGGCCGTCGGAGAGGCCATTAAAGAGAATGTGTATGGTGAGAAAGGAATTTTGCACGGTGCGGCGAATTGGCCGGCGGAGTACGCGGGGTTGGTCGGGAAGCGCGTGTATGGGGTGGCGGGATCGCCGAGATTCGACTTCTATGCCGCGGATTTCGGGTGGGGAAAGCTGAGGAAGCTTGAAGCTCTATTCATCGACGGTGGGGGATCAATATCATTGTGCAAATCCAGGGATTTTGAAGGTGGTTTGGAAATTGGATTGTCGTTGCCAGTGCTTGAAATGGATGTATTTTCCAGAGTTTTTAAAGAGCTTTGTTAAGCAAAAATGAGACTATATGAACTCGAATTCACATGAGGCCGATAAAGAGGTTGTTACTGTTATACCTAATCAAATTTAAATTTGACGGGAAGCTATTAATTTCTTGTGAGAAAGAAAAGTTTGTTTTAATTTCAATCGTGTTTTATGCGGTTGCTTTTCTGTTGTTTCAGTGAAAAACTCAAAACTGGGTCGTGGATTAAAGGAATTAGAGATGGATGAACGTTTGTTGCTATGTTTTTTAATTATTATATATAAGAAAAATGACTTTTTTTTGTCCTTTATCATTTACCTATTGCAGTTTTGATTTTCTAACTATTAGAATTGATTTAGGTCCTTTATTTTTCAAAATAGACGATAAGTAATTTTTTTTATAAAGATAAAGAATGAAAATCAATGATGAAGGACCAATTTTTTTTTTTTTGAAAGCTAAAGGATTTAAAACAAATTTTAATAGTCAAGAGGACCAAAAACTTATAACAAATAAAAGATGAAAAAAAACCATTTTTCCTTATATTTAACTGTTAATGTTTTCATGGATTGAAGGAGTTAAAGATAGATGGATGCTGCCAATAATTTTTATTTATTGGGGTATTTGGTTTTCACGACTAGGATTAAGCTCCTAATCCCAATGAATTAATATCATATTTAATTTTTAGGATTTGAGTCCTGAAGTAACTATGTCTCGGGACCGAATCTCAGTTAGCTAGTTTCACAAGAAGTTGTTTATTTGATCTCAACTATTTTATCAGATTTTTTTCTCCCAAGGTTATGTTCACTAATTTACCCTCAATTATTGTGGTAATGCATAGAAAATATAGTTACTAATTAAAAAATGGTAAAATTGAGAACATGGTGTTTTTATCCTATTTAAATTCAAACACAAATTAGGATTAATTTGTAAGAAAATAATCATAAATATCATACAAATATTATTTTAAAATGAGAGAGTTCATCTAAACTTGGATCACGTGAGACTTATTTATATATTGTTGTCTAAGAGGCAGTCTTGTGTGACACGGTTTCACAAATGAAATGCAGTCATTTAGTATTTGAGTTATGTTTTTTTCAAAGATTATTCGCGACCTTTTCATGTGAGCATTAGCAGAATTGAATTTTGTCCTAATTTGAGAAAGTTGAAATTGATCTTTCCTTAATCATTTTGATTTTGAAAAAGGCTCCGGCGATCATGGAATTCGTTACTGGCTAGGGTTCTACAGTGTTAGTCTTGACTCATGTAGGGCGATTTATGGTTCATCGTGATTTCTGGGATTCCTCGCGATCAACGTCCCTTGTTTTACTCTTTTGATCTGTGTTTTCTTGGTTTGTTAATTTCTTGTGATCTTACGGGTATGTCTTCTGCGTTACATCCAACCTTTCTCGCTCAAAGATAGACTATGTGAATTCTATCGGGCCTCTCATATGCAACATGATGTTCTACCTTCAAACCCTAGTGATGATACGTCTACGGCGACGTCTCAGTACTCCAGACACCGACGTAATCAAGGCTATGGATACCCTTTTTCCTGGTTTCTCTAATTATATTAGGGCTTACAATAAAAACCGCCAATCGAGCGGCCATACCTTGGCTGTCGACAGGGGAAATATCGAGGATGGTACTTGCCATCTGACACATGAGTCACAGACGGAAGTCGGGGGTCCTCTCTTGATTCCCGATAAACTCGTACAAGATTGTATTGCGAGGCATAAGGCGGCACTTGAAGCAACCGCGATGGTTTCTGCTGAGATTCAATCGGCTTCTTTTATGGACGTGGACCCTGATTCCTTTACTGCCCGACATAACGTTCCAGATTTGCCCCGCACGCAGACGGAATCCACCTGGGATTTGGATGCGGATTCAGGCCCAAGCGACATGCTTCGCCAATTGCTACGTCTCATGGTCCTTCAATCACTAATGGTGTAATACAAAAGACGTTTAAACAGGTGGTTATGGGATGTTCAGCCCCTCCTTTGAAGCCTAATTGCCCCATGAGTAGTGTTGACAAAATTAAATCGGTATGCCAAGACGAATTTTTTATAGTTGAGGTCGATGAACAGGCCTACCAGCAGAGTGTCAAGGAGTTTGATAATGCTTTGATTGGCCGAATGCTTACACAATCTGGCAAACCGTTGCTCTCCCGCCTGGACTTGGCAAATGCCTTGAAGGCTGTTTGAGGTATTGCTGCAGGCTTTAAATTGAACCTTTGGGTAAGGGGTTCTTTACGATATTGTTTGATTTGGGGATGGATAAAAATAGGGTGTATAAACAGAGGAGTTGGCAACTTAATTCGAGCAATTTTCGGCTACAAAATTGGGTCCCGGATTTTAATCCAAACAAAATTCGGACGACCTATACACATGTATGGGTAAGATTCTTGGATCTGCCGATTGAATACTGGCACCCAAATATTTTGGAATCCCTGGCTGCTGCTGTTTGGAACTTGGTTAGGGTGGATAAAAACACAGAGGACCGCTCTATGGGTCATTATCCAAGGTTGTTGATTGAGGTGGATCTGCGGAATAACCTAGAGCAGAAAATTATGTATAAAAGGGCGAACCAATTTGCATTCACTACGCTTCATTATGAGAATTTACCGGATTTTTGTAGGGAATGCAACATGATTGGGCACTCTACTTTGCGTTGTACTAAATCTGGTATGTTAAGCAAGCCTCAGGGGGCTAGGGGTAGGAGCCGAAGTAGGCAACGGAAGAGGCGTTCTTCTGAACTTCAACAGGATAATGTGGAGTTGGATAAGGGGAATAATCCTACATCACACATTAATGCTGAGGAGACTGTCGCAGAGGTTCCTGCCTCTACAGAAGATGGCCATATTGCGGAGAAGCTAAATATGGCTTTGGTCACAACAGGGAATGTGTTTGCTTCCCTTGACCCCAACTCGGACGACACAAGCTGGGAGGAGGTTCGACCTTCTCATGCGCATTCCAAATTTCACTTTCCTGATATCTCGCTTCCAACTGGCGTCTCCATTAAGAAGGCCCTTCGCAGTGTTACCCCTTTACACTCTCATCCACCCGGCAGACCTCCTTCATCTCCTCAGGCTGGCAACCAGCGTCGTTTTGACCCCTCACAGGACAAGGCTTCCATGTTTGACAATGTTGGGAGTGGGCAATCCTTTGTTTCCTTATGTGAGGGTGCTAATTCTAATTTTGTGATCGACAATTTAGCACCGAAATCATTTGAGATGGCTTTGGTTGCTAGAAAGAGTTGGGCGAACCAATTGGAAGAGGAGGAGGGATTTTCTTAGTAGCCGAGGCACGACTAATCCTCTTCAGGAGCTCATAATGAGAGTCGGGTTTTTTGTCGTACTTATTTGGCTACGGATTATTAGTCAGTTGCTATATGCTGCTGTCTTAGTTGCTGTATGCTGCTGTCATAGTTGCTGTATGCTGCTATCTTAGTTTCTGTTTGCTGCTGTCTTTATGCTGCTGTCATAGTTGTTGTATGCCGCTGTCATAGTTGCTGTATGCTGCTGTCTTTATATTTATTTCCAGCTGTTTTTTGCTTAGAACAGCTGCTTGTATTCCGGGCCTTGTTCTTAGGGGTGTGTTTTTTTTAGGCCTTGTATTCCGGGCCTTGTCCTTAGGGGAGTAAGGGCTTGGATGTTTGCACTCTTTTTCCCTCGACCAGTTTGTCCACAAGGGTGTTTTACGGCGAGGTTTTAATGAGGTACATCCATGATCCTTCATTTTTCCTCTTTTATCCGGGTTGTGGATTCTCTTTTCTTTTTCTTTTAATAATAATACCATATTTCTCTAAAGGGTTTTTCTACGGTCAGGAAGGGGTTTCGCCCTTCCTGACGTCAGTAAACCAATAGAATTTTGACAAATAATATTACATTGCCCTAGACGACATAGTTTCGCCCTAAGCCAAAAAAATAACTTTTAAAAATTAGAAAATAAAAATTACTGAAATAACCTTTTATAATTTTTTAAAAGTTATTTTTTTTCTAATTTTTAAAAGTTATTTTAATTAAAATATTATTATATCTTAATATATTTTAATCAAATTAAAATTTATGTTTTCAAAATTAATTCTTACACCCATT